>JALDNG010000001.1:3680000-4077500 GCA_024349245.1 Neodontobutis hainanensis | reverse complement strand
GACCGGCAGT
Source organism: Neodontobutis hainanensis (assembly GCA_024349245.1). Classification (NCBI taxonomy): domain Eukaryota; kingdom Metazoa; phylum Chordata; class Actinopteri; order Gobiiformes; family Odontobutidae; genus Neodontobutis; species Neodontobutis hainanensis. The sequence goes on along the minus strand of JALDNG010000001.1, from coordinate 4,077,490 downwards.
GATGTCATGCCAGTTATCATAACATACGCAGAAACACTCTGGACTAATTTGTACATGCCCAGTACGGCTTGAGAACCCACAGCTGGCCTTCCTCACTGTGCAAACCAGGTTGTGGTGTGTTCAAGGTAAGGCTGCTCTGGCAGACTGGCATATGCACCCCTGGTTTCTGAGCCACGGGTGCATATGCAAAAAGTGAGCCCAAATCCTGTTTTATCCAGGACTTTTGGATAGATTTTACTTAAAAAAAAAAAAAAAAGTACTTTTCCCGATTTCAACCTTTGCTAAACTATGACAGAGGCAGTTGGCTGAGAGGGAACAGCTTGCCTCTCCTCCCAAGTCGCTCCTCACTCTCACAAACCCTCCCTTTTTCCTCCTACTTCACCTGCACGTCTCTCTTACACGTTCTTAAGCATGTCTCTCTTACACGTTCTTTGGCCTCTTTTGCACTTTGCTTCTTTCTTATCCGTTTCTCTATTTTGGCAGTTTTGCTGTGTCTGCAGTAACGGCCACTGGTGGTATAGCCACCTTGCTAGTTGGATTTCTCGTAGCAAATGCTATACTCTGTTTCAGCCAATGGGGCTCAACCCCTTTTCTGAGAATATAATGGGCTTAGAACGGTCGAGCCACTCAGGAAAAAAAAGGCTCTTGCTTCCAGGTTTCACCAAAATAAAAAAAAGCACTGCACACAGCATGTAGAAATTTGATTTTTACATAAATTACTGCTTTTACAACATACGTTATGGGACAAAACGAGTTTCACTCAAATACAGGCTCTTCAGGACAGAAACAAAAGAACACCTTTGGTAGTTAATAAATCACTACAGTCCCTTTGGCAAAGGGAAAAGTAACACATTAATTTTCTTCAGCTTCCATTTTGTTGCCCCCTCTTGTCCTCTCAAGATTGTGTTACTTATAGCGGAGTCAGAGTCAGCAGTTCTTACCAGGTGGGGCGACCCGGTCCTGCCAGGTGGGCTTGTAGTCGCTCAGAGTCAGCAGCATGGCCTGTATGGTGCCAACAAAGATCCCAGCAAGGCAGCCGTAGAAGATGACGTAGAACAAGGCGATTTTAACTGTGGAGACAAAGACGGCCGTTGAGTGTCATTAAATTTATTTATTAATTGTGGATTGCCCCTTGAGATGTGCCATCCCATTTTCAAGGGGTTCCATTTCCACAAAAGGATAGGGTTAATGTGATGGGTATACGTTATACAAGTTATTCAGTAGAACACATTAGGGGAAGTGTTACAACCTTGTGGGACAAAAGGGCATCACTACTGTGGGTTATGATCATGTTTATCACTTTACGACAACAATAAAACAGGATTAGGTTGGTCGGCTATATTCTTGTTATCCATATCCATATTGCAGAGATATGAGGCCGTTTTATTGACTAAAGGTTGAAAAATTTCTGTTTTGGACTCTAGTCTAACCTAACATTTCACACTATATTTGTATATATTACAGTTTCAAATAATGGGATAAAATTAGAGCAAATAAAAGTGCCATAAGAAATAGTGAAATTACTGTAAAAAAAAAAAATCACAGTGCTGTATGTACTCATTTAAATTTAAGCTTTAAACTATCACTTGATCAATGTGGACAATCCCTTTATGGTAATGACACCCCTAAACTAACATACCATTTCCAATCATCTTCATTCCTTTTTCTTTTTTTTTTACAGATTTCAGGTCATTCCCCATCTAGTCGACACTAGAAACGACACTAGCAAGTTAAAGCCAATGCTGAGCATAAAAAAAAAAAAATAATAAAATAAACACTTCCCAGACAGACGGTCTTAAATGTCAAAGAGTCAATTAAAACAACAAAACATTCATTCAGAAACCATTGTGATCTTTATAAAAACAGTTCTTCCGAGTCATTCTTTTCTCTAGTGACCAAGCTTCAAGAACACAATGCGCTGGAACAAACTACTGTCTGTCTATGTGAGTGTGTGTGACAGATGCAAGGAGCCACAAAGAGCAGCATTCACATCACAGTCGACAAACAGTGGCGGCCATTGTTTTAACTGATTTACAGGAATGTCCTTTGGTGCGACGCCAAGTTAGGGCCATGGTCAAGCCCGGAACATCAGGTAAGGTCAATTACACCGGCACGGTGGCGCAGTGGTTAGCATGCTTGCCTCTCAGTGAGAAGGTCCAGGACTAAGTTTTCAAACTAAGTCCAGATGCCTTTGCTTTAACCTTTTCTTCAAGATGACATGGATGACTGAGAACCTTCAGACAATAATAGTAAAAAATTACAGGGCTGCTTTAGTAGCACTGCGGCAGGATGTTAAACAATTTTTTTGATTAAGAAAACATAATGAGAAATAAGTGTGAAGCTACTGTCTGTCACTACTATCCGTTTTTTTTTTTTAATATTACAACATTGGATTACTTGGCACAAATTAAACAAAAAGGTATTTTGTAAAAGAATGTTGTTCTTAATTTGTCTGCTTTTCATTATTCTTCTTTATTATTATTATTATTATTATTATTATTATTATTATTATTATTATATTTTTTTATTATTATTAAAAGCTAGAATTTATCACCAACCAGGACCAGAAATCATTCACAAAAAGGACTTGACTTGGCCCCAGAGCCTGTGGTTTAAAAGCAGTCGGACAATGTCAAAAGGTCATATGAAGAAGTTATATTGACCTTTAGTTCATCCAAAAAGTCGAGTCCTACTGTAGGCTTTCAACCTTGTCTCTTACATCACAGCCTCCCACTCACAGCAAAGCTCTGCGCATGTCACACTTCCCTGATGCATCAGCATTTTCTCATGACCTGAGAAGGACACATCCTGAGCACAACTTGGTCTTAGACATAGACATAAAATGTTTCTTTTTTTCCCTTTTAGGTGCCAAAGTCTGAAGCTGGGTTGGGTGACATTGAGAAGAGGACATGCGCACTGAAGACTACTCCAGAGGAGAGGAGAAAGGTCGAGCCAGTTAATGAGTGGTATTCTGCCAGATTACAGTGACATCTGATCACAAGAACCCGACACGGTTTAATAGGCATTCTTTGGTTCCACACAGCCCTTTCACCTTAAGTCACCTTGTCCAGATGATGCAGTTTTGATGATGCAGGAAGGGGGGCTTGAAAATAAAGTCACTCTTTTATTTTTGACTACAGACCCAGATGGCACCTGCTCTATCGGTACTAAGACAAAGACTTTCTTTCAAAACCTATGCTGGATAATTTTACTCTAAAATGGACTGACGCTAGTGCAGGTGTAGCGTTCAGAATAGCATCCCGAAAATCTGCCTCACCTTTTGAAATAGCCTAAACCTGTTTTTTTTTTTTTTTTTTTTTAAAGACAACCCTAGGAGAAAAACACAAATTTGGTACAGTACTTTAACACGCCACAAAACTATTAAGCCAGAAAGGCTCGTGGGGGGCTACATGGGTGTATTCCAAAATGCAGCAAAGTCAAAGCGAACAGGTGTGAAAGGCGTCCCGCACGAGCTACTTACACCAACTGCCTCCCGTGCGACCGAGCAGCTCCCCCTTATCCGAATTCCACAGAAACTTCTTCCAGCCGCCGTCATCTTTTCCTGAAGACATCTTGTTTAAATTTCCTTAAGGGGGGTCCTGACGCTAGTTCTGGAGGTGGTCCTTGAGCCTAAGACCCGGTGCGGAGACAAGCAGCTTCTTCTAATTGAAAGCCACCTAATATATAAAACAGTCTCCCCTCCTTTGACTCCGCCTGAAACTCTTCAGCAAGTTACCTACAGGGAAGGCGGGACTGCGCGAGCCAATCAGGAGCCGACCACAGCGTGCGTAAACTGACGTAAGGAAGCTGGGCAGACAGCAGTGAGCAAAGCACACAGGCCTCTGTATATTTGGATGAGGGAAACTCTGATGTCACAACCATGGGCTATAGGCATTTACAGTTTATTAAATACCCCCATCCTAGCCCCCTACCTAAACCCACTTTGCTTCAATGTCATACATTATGTGACAACAAAGACATTATAGTGACATTAAATGCTCTGCTTATAAATACAAGTCATTAGAATTGGAGCTATACTGCAATAGCACAATATAGCAATTTTTTTCACTGTAAACCATGAAATAACTGTATTAATGGTAAAACTATAGTGACAAAAAAACAAAAAGTTGGATCCCAGATTGTCTCCATTGATGGAGCTAGGCTAAGTGTATCAGATTTCACATAGAGAGCCAGAAATAAATGCCTTCATGTAATGTCATCTGTGTAGGTTTTCACTTGTGCAGCTCGTGTTACATTTATATTGGCAGGAGTCTTGTACTTAAAGCTTATTACCTGATACGTAATTATACACTAGCATTAGCACCTCCCACACTGCAGCAGTCAAGCTTTTTGGTGTTAATTTTAGGAAAGGTAATCCTAACAACAACAACCTGAAACCTAAATATTTCATGAAAACTCACAATTCTGACAGCAGATATAATGAATGTGTTATGTCAAAAACAAAGTAAATCTCTAAATAAAAGGAGACATGAGAAGACCTATAATTTAATGTTTTGTTGGGTCATTGCACATGCACAGATAACAGTGCACCGCCAACCTACAATTTAGTCTGATCACAGCGCCACTAAAACAGTCATTAACGATAAGCTCATGTCTTCCAGAAGCATCCAGTGTTTTCACATTCTTTTAGAGCTCTTCTTTTCCCAAAAGTGACTTTTACACACACGTCAGTAACGCTGCATTGCCCACATGAGATATCAGACCTGGATCGGCCATCTGCCCTCTATACGTAAAGTCAGGGACATTTCTGCTGCAGAGGCCTGTCACGACTCAGGCGGCGTCCACACTGATGCATTTCCATTTTAAGATAGTGTTATACTGTACTGCCTCTGTCTACATTAGTGTTATAGAAATGATGAGATGGCATTTTAAAAAGGCTGAGACTGTCATTTGGTTTGTAATATTTACATTTATTCATTTAGCTGACACTTTTATCGAAAGCAGCTTACATTAAGCTTTAATTCACCAGTGTTACAGCTGGAACACCACTGGAGGCAAGGTGGGTTAAGTGTCTTGCCCAAGGACACAATGACAGTATGAACTGTGGGATAAGCAGAAATCAAACCACCAACCTTCCAGGTGAGAGACAACCGCTCTACCCCTGAGCCACTGCGCCCCATAATACGTGAAGTCTGTCTTGCCCATTTTCATATTTTACAATTTTAAAAGTAGGGTGCACTTTTGTTCTGCCCATAAGAGTTGCAGTGTTATCAAAGGTGGAGCTAAACAACGCAGTCTGCAACATTTTCTCAGACAAAGCTTTGTCCTGCGTATGGGATAAACTGTCATAGTCAAAGAAGAATTAAGAAATGTCCCACTTGTCAACAGACAACGCAACCAGTTGGCCTATAGTTTATTTAAATTTTTTATTAGCTGAGCTGACGGTCAATATAACTTTATTATGACCTTTTGACATTTTCGCACTAGCTTTCAAACCACAAGCTCTGGGGCCAAATTCAGTCCTTTGTGAATGTGGTCAGGTCCTGATTGGTGATAAATTTTAGCCTTCAATAAAGACATTGACTGCAATTTTTTAAATAAAAGCAGCTGCTTTTCCTATTTTGGCCACCGGGGTCACTCGGTCAAAGTAGCGGGTCTAACACAACATTGAGACCGAAAACAGCAGCTTCCATAAATGTTGATTTAGCCTTACTCTTTTACTGACTGTGGCACGGTCATTAGCCAAAATGGACTACTTTATATTTAATTACAGATGAGAATTGGAAACTTGTATGCTTGCAAGGACAACTGAGAGAGCGATAAGATAAATTAATTGTTAGCAGGTCTGAGGAAACAATAACTGATCTAATGCAGCAGTAAACGTTAGCTACCTTATTGCTAGTGAATAGCATTAGCATCACAGACATTATGTGTGATTTTGTAAAAACATACATGCTAAAGAATTTTGACAACATTAGTTGTGATGGATGAGACACTGACAATAATGCAATTGCACTTCTTTGCTCAAAAACAAAGAAGAAATGGATTTTAGCGAACAGCTGATCATGAACATCCCATCAATTTCATTTTAGTTTTCTCATATCAAGACAAAACTGTTGAGCAAAAAGTACTCAAGCTCTTTCCAGAGTTTGGTGCAATGATAAAAAAGATACAATGTCGCTTTGTTGAGGTGAGTTGGGGGGAGGGCTGAGAGTAAGAGCTGAGAGTTAGACCTCAGAGACCCGGGGGGCAGGCTTTGGAATGCATTGAATGTATTGTGGGGCAGAGCCAGTAAGTGCTTAAGCCAGTATTGAACATAAACTATTTTTTGTTCTGTTCACCGTCCCAAGGTTAGGATGGTTAGATCTGAGATGTGCAGGATTGTGAGGTCATTGCTACAGTTGGACGGACCCTCTGTATGAGTAATGTATTCCAGATGTGTACTTTAGACTAGCCCTAACGCCACACGAGTCACTACGAACTCTACAGTTATTAAGCTCTATGTCAAAATGAAACCAGTATATCTGACTTTTATAATGCGCCAGACAAGAAAGACAGAAACCTACATTAACATACTTGGCTTGCTGTGTTTGCTGTAATGATTTATGCCATGTACTTTCTAGTATATATATATATATATAAAGATTGTGGGTAACACTTTATTTTACACTACGCTTGTACATATAAAATACTATAACCTCATATGACACAATGTAACACACTTTTATATTATGCATTGAATTGAATGTCCCGCTCTGTGGAAATATGTATGTATGCGTAATAATAGTTCAGAGGGGATTTGACCTTCATAATAATCACCTCCAATCAACTCCAATTCAGAGTCGACTGTCTTGACCAACACCTTACTAGTTGTCGTCATTAGAATATATTTTCTGGGGCTCCCCTAGCTCAGTGGGTAGAGCACTCACAAATACGCATATTCACGGGATACTTTGCCCAATGTCATCTCTCTAGCTTCCAGTGTTTCCTGTCAACCTACTGTCTCCTATCAAAAAGAGAACAAATACCCCCAAAAATGATAAATATATATATATATGAATACACTTTTAAAACCTGGGCACATAACACATATTGTGGTGTAAGGCAGGTTTATATGATAACAATTCTAAACAGTATACTCTTTACACAAGTCTTTAGCATTATCAGCTCAAAGTAATTTGCAGGTCATTTCCTGTTTATATCTGACAAGATTGGGCTTGTCATTCTTCTGTGAACTCCAAACTCTGTCTGCTTTGGACCACACCTAAAGATATCCGTAGGCCTTGTGTACACAATAAATACGATCTGTGTAATTTTTTTCACAGGTGGGAGGGGCCGCGTCAAGGTGAAAGCGGGTCTTCCTGTTGAATTTGTAACTGCTAACTGCTATTTATATTAGCCACAGTCCTAGCTCTCCTTCATTCTCTCTGCAGGGACAGGAAGTGTGTGTTACAATGTAAATCCAATCATTCTGTAAATTTTAACCATTAGTTTGTTTCTTTTTAGTATTATTTTGTAACCTTTTAGCGAGATTTTGTTACATTGTAGTGTTTTAATTGTGTTACTCAGTTTGTTACTTTTGTTGCATTGTTTGTTACTATGTAGCATTATTTATGGCCCACTGTTTGGTTTAATGTCAGTTACATCTAAAACAACTCAATAAGTTTTTAGAAATTAAGTCCAGCTTCTTTAGAAAGTGTTGAAAGTCTGTGTTTTCATCAATGTGTTTTCTCAATTGGATTTGGGTATGCCCTACACTCTTGATAACTTTTTTCTAATAATCTTAAAACATATAGATAACATAAAAAATACTTCAGTCTCTGGTTAAATAGTCCTGGGATAGTCCTGGTCAAGTTTTAGTGTCTACAGTAAAAGGAATAAAGTGTTAGCAATTACAGAGAAACCTCAAAGCCCTTTTTCTGATAATTTTGTTACTAAGTTGAGTTTATGGAGTCAGAAGCTACCATATTTAGATTATTTATAAGGACCAAATTTATACATAATCAAATTTAGGCTCTAAAAATGTCCAGCCCAGAACAATTATATTATATTACGACAGTTAACAAGATTGTAACTTTGGTGTAATTTTGGAATATAAAGCCATGTTAAGCATAGTGTATTACACTAATAGACATGGGAGTATACAGACAAATAAGTTGAAGTTAAGGTGTCAAGTCAGAATCTGCTAGGTATGGATGCTAATGGCTACTTATGCTAGCTGCCAAAAAGGTAGAGTATATTACAACATTGACCAAGGACCTAGGCCATGTCTACACATCTCTACACTGGCATTTAATTTCTTTTTAAACAGATCATTTCCCAAGAGCATTTTACAAAAATGACCCTGACCTAAAGCCTTTGCATGTGTACCGGAGGCTAAAACGCACAGGTAAAGCGTAGTTTTCAAAGTATTTTGTCTCTATGTGGACAGGGCCTCATTTCAGGAGGTTCCTAGAATTAGAGTTAACAGGAATCCGGATTCTTGGAGACGACCAACAAGTAGCTTAAGCCTTAAAAGTGACTTCCAACTTTTACTGTCAACACTACAGACAGAAGTGTAGCAGTCATTCATTTAGTGTAATTTTGCTCTTTGACGGTCAACATGTGTATATATAATTAATTATTAAAGGAACAGTGTAGACACATACTGAGAAGTCCTCTGTTTGATTACACCAGTGCACAAAGTTATCTACTGTGTCCACTTCCTTAAAGTTATAGTGGTTTTAATATTAACTATGAAATATTACCGAGGAACGATTACTGAATTGGTCAGTCTAAATTACCCCTAGTGAGAGTAATTAATTGTCAGTCACTGTCTGTCTCTAAGTATCAACCCTGCGACTAACTGTCCATTGTCCGGGGTGTACCCCAAATACCCAGAGTTGCTGGGAAAGGCTCCAATCACCCGCAACCTCTAAAGGGACTATGCAGAAGAAGATAAATAAATAAACAAATAACATATACAGTATTTTAAATTAGCTTCACATTTTAAATATCTATTGAGTTTATATAAAACACAATAAAATAAGTGCCAGTGTAAGTGTAAAGCATAAAACATGAATTATAAATGATTCTTTTCATAATAATAATTCTTGTAGCATACAGTACAAAGTAAAGTGAGGAGTCTTCATAAGAGTACGTCAAGGTCCCACAGGTTAATTACTAATTAACTCAGGAGCTCTAGGCGGTAACAGGGCTTTACTGCTGAGGTCCTGCACCGGTTTACCCTGAGCTAATTAAACACTGTATCATTGTAGTCTTCACTGCATGCTGGTGTTGCATCATTTGCATTATTTTGCTGCTTTGTTAGTGAGTTGTTTTGATTTGGTTTCTCGGTTTTGGTACATTGTAGTGTTGTTTTGATTTTGTTAATACTAATGTTTTATTGCATGCTGTTCCCAAAATAATCCAAGAATTATGAATAATTTAGTGTCCAAATTGTAGCAACCTCAGTCAAGAACTTGCTTGAGGTGTATGCATTGTCATTTTCCCTTATGATATTTCTTATTGACTTAACTTAACATTTGAAATGAAGAAAGTTATTGTATGTAAGACAGAGACGTGGCGTCACCATCACCAAATGCATTCACACACATTCATACGCCAGTGTCTTGCCCGAGAATCAAACAACCAAACTTCTGGTTGTAGGACGACCGCTCTACCACTGAGCCACTGCGCCCCAACAATTTTGAACAAACATAAATAACATGACAAACTACATTGTCTTCAATTCAAAACCTTTCCAAAGGAAGGAAAACTTAGTCTGTCTTTAGGAACATGTCTGTACCTTTTATTTAGGGCTTTTAACCCAACCTCAATACACCTTCAACGTACAAATTAGCATTAGCCACCAAAACTGCAAACTGTGCATAAAGCAGATGGTTTTGGCAAACAGCAACCCAACTGACTTCTTGTGTGTGCTTTCAGTGAGTGGGTAGAGACCCAATATTTAGCTGCTTATTTATAGGAGCAATTAATGCTATAACAAGTGCAAAAGTGCTTAGTTGGGGGGACCACTGTAGATTGTAAATGTATGCTAGGGGTTTGTTTATCAAAGATTGCAAACTATACACATACCGTGTATATATACCATTTGTGTTGTTGAAATTTATTTTTTCGTTTTACTGATTTGAGTTTGCTACATTGTCATTAAAAGGTTGTTAATTCCGTAATTAAAATGTGCACAGTCTTTTTATGACAGCTCTTGTGGAACGTCACAAAAGGACTTGAACTTCTTGTTCTCACTTCCTGCCTCGTTAAATTTGGACTTTAACTTATGAACTAGATGCATTTACTTAGAGAGTTTGAAATTTGCCTTATTTGTCACTGCCACCATCCACATATATGTGTCATACATAAACAAGGTTCTTACAACAGTATTTACAAAATTTGGATATGGCATCAGTGTGTTCTCTTTTGTTTATGTATATACTAAAAACAATGCTTTTACTGTAATATACCATTTACCAAAAACCTCCCACTGGAAACCCATAGACATATAAGCTTGGTTTGATGGAAAGATTTAGCAGTTGTTTATAAGTGAAACATGCAATTGTGGAGTATTTTGCAATCATATTCAGTCACATTATTGCATCACTACCGAGTGGTGTTAAATGACAACTAAAATACTATTCTGAGGCTGTAGCGGTAAGAGCAAAGGCCACACGATATATTTTCCAGCAGCAGCCAGTTGGAGGACGCGTTCATATGGAAGCTGCGACTCGCCGCCGTCTCACTCACTTAATAATGTATTTCTTGTATGAACGTCTGAAGTCCTTTTGTCACTTACAGGCTCGTAAGTGGTCAATAATTGATAAAGGATCATTACTGAAAGTTTAAATGCCCTTTTCTCAAAAATGCAAGTTAATGTGTAGAGTTTCGGAAGAAAGAATGTGTGGTGTGTTTGATGAAGCTGAGAGAGGGTAATTTTATTGGTGGCCCTAAATAACTTTTAGAGTATATGTGACTGAGAACTTCAATGCAACTTTGGTTAGCAACCACAACAGAAAATCATGATTTTAAGTTCAAGTATGTATCTTTAGATATATGTGTTGTGTTACAATGTGTCTCATTTGATTCTTTATTTTTTATTTCTTTATTTATACAGGAAAGCCTCAATGACAGAACAATTCTCTCTTTTCCACGAGTGCCCTGTTTGATATACAACAAGATAAAAAATCAATACAAGGTTTATTAATGCATAATAAATAGAATATTCAATATTAATTTTCTACCACTTATTCCCGTTTGGGGTCGCGGGTGACTGGAGCCTATCTCAGCAGCTTTGGGCCAGTTTGTCTTTGGACGGTGGGAGGAGGTCCGGAGTACCCGAGAGAACCCACAGTAACACGTGGAGGACATGTAGACTCCTCACAGAAAGACGATGAGGAGTCTGAACTGACGACCTTCTTGCTGTGAGGCAGGAGTGCTAACCACTCTCCCACATACACACAGACACACACACACACAAACACACACACACACACACACACACACACACACACACACACACAAACACACATACACACACACACACACACACACAAACACACACACACACGTTATTTTAAACATGAACAATGACATTGTATACAGTCTTTCACAAGGGCTTTAAAATGGTTCGTTCAAATGCTGTGATTGCTGAGCTTTATTCCATTGATAAGGATCAAAATACGTAAATGCTTATTTTTTTTTACCAATATTTACCTTTATAAGAATAAACAATCTTGTTTAACAGTCTTAACCCTGGTCTATAATTTAACCTATAGTTTAGAATGTGCTTTTTAAAAAATCAGGCAAAATGACAAGAAGTGCTTTATAAATTAATAAAAGGCAATGTTTTTCTCTTCTTACATTCAGCGATGACCAACTAACTTTATTATACAAATTGCATTGGTGAGTTCTGTATCCATCTCCTGTTATAAAAGTGCTGAATGAAAGACTGGGTTGAAAGGTTTTGACACAGATGCAGTAGAATGTATACACTTGTGCTCATAAGTTTACATACCCAGCCATTTTTCAGAAAAAATTAATGATAACACAAAAACTTCAATCATAATGACAGCAGAAACTACCCAAATTACGTCTGTGACGGTTCTCAGTCATCCAGGACATCTTGAAGAAAAGGTTTAAGTAAAAGCATCTGGACTCAGTTTTCAAGGTGAGGACATTTCATCTCTGGAATTAGAGACAAAATGTCTTCACCTGCTTTTACTTAAACCTTTTCTACCCAAAATACATTGATTAAAAGTTGACATACCCTGGTGATTTCGGCCTGAAAACATGCACACAACTTGACACAAACAGGTTTGAATGGCTACTAAAGGTAACCAGCCTCACCTATAATCTGTTGTTAAAAAATCTGTGTATAAAAGGTCAGTAAGTTTCTGGGCTCCTCACAGACCCTTGCATCTTTCATCCAGTGCTGCACTGACGTTTCTGTATTTTGAGCCATGGGAAAAGCAAAAGAATTGTCAAAGGATCTGCAGGAAATGGTAATTGACCTGTATATAACAAGAAACGGATCTAAAAAGATTTCCAAGCAGTGTTAATTTTGTTGACAATAACTATGACAAAAATATTTTGTCAACAAAGGTTTTTTGCGGACAAAAACTAAACAAAAACTAAATACAAAATATTTAATAATGACTAAAACGATGACTAAATAGACTAACAATTTTGCTAATGAATAAAAGACGAGACAAAAACAACTTGTGACAAAAACCAGTCAGGGGAAGGGAACGATTAAGTGGAACATGAGTCAAGTAAGCCAATCAGAGTTACGCGGCGTTGCTAAGAAGCTAACCAGAGACGCATGAAGACGACAGAGCAACAAGTGGTGCAAAAAGCGAAAAATGAAAAATGTTGGCGGCTGGAAGAGGGAGAAAGAGACGGCCTGACCTGTGGTCTCATTTCAAGTTTGAGAACAAAGAAAAGGAATGAAAGTAAATAAATATTTGCATAATTAAGTTCAAAGATGGTTTGGATGGTACGTTTATTATTATTATATATCTTTCTTGGGCTGTAAGGCCCTTTTGACGATTGTACTATTATTTATTTAATTTAAAATATTATCTATATTTATATCTATTTAAATTTTAAGTCGACTAAAACTAAAACAAATAAGATGACTAAAACAAGACTAAAACTAAATATAATTTCAGTCAAAAGACTAAGACTAAAGCTAAATTAAAATTCCTTGATAAAATTAAATTCCAAGGAAGTGAGAATGCTAATCAGGAGTGTTCAAACTTAGGGATTCTGTTGAACCCAAAGGTCAGGTAGACCAACAAAAATTTTAGCCACAACTGCCAGGAAAATTGTTTGGGATGCAAAGAAAAACCCACAAATAACTTCTGCTATAATACAAGACTTTCTGAAAAACAGTGCTGTGGCTGTTTACAGATGTACAATAAGAATGCACTTGAACAAAAATGAGAAAGCCATTACTACACAAATGCCAAAAAGCATTTCACACAATACACCAAACAGCACAAAAACAAGCCTCAAAACTTCTGGAACAAAGTCATTTGGAGTGATAAAACCAAAATTTATCTTTTTAGTCACAACCATAAACGTTACATTTGGAGAGAAGTCAACAAGGTCTATGATGAAAGGTACACCATTTCTACTGTGAAACATGGAGGTGGATCGCTGATGTTTTGGAGATGTGTGAGCTACAAAGGCACAGGAAAAGATGAATGCAGCATGTTATCAGAAAATACTGGAGGAAAATTTGCACTCATCACCCCGGAAGCTGTGCATGGGACGTACTTGGACGTTCCAACATGACAACGATCCAAAGCACGAAGCCAAGTCGACCTGCATTAGCTACAGCAGCATAAAGTGAAGGTTCTGGACTGGCCTCAGTCTCCTGACCTCAGTATCATTGAGCCACTCTGGAGAGATCTCAAACGTGCAGTTCATGCAAGAGGATTTTACAGGAAATGGAAGCGAAGAAGAATGGGCAGTTTTACCAACTGAGAAAATAAAGAGCCTCATCCACAACTACCACAAAAGACTTCAAGCTGTCATTGATGTTAAAGATGGCAATACGCAGTATTAAGAACTGGGGTATGTAAACTTTTGATCAGGGTTATTTGGGAGGTTTCTGTTATCACTATGATTTAAAAAGAGTAAACAGTTGTTTGACAATAAATGGCTTTCCCATAACCACTAACTATGAGTGAAATTTAATTTTTGTTATCATTCATATTCTGCCAGGGTATGTAAACTTATTAGAACAACTGTAAATATCACCATAATCAAGAACTGAAAGGAAAGTAGCCATGACTATTGTTTTTATCTGTCCCTATTAAAGGAAATACATTGTTTGTACAAATATACAAAGGTATTTATACCATGGTATTTGCTCAATCAAAGACCCTTTAAGCGTCAAAACTGTTGTATTTTGTGGAGTAACTGAGTGCTTTCTAGAAAACAGCATGCTTTAAGGGTCCTTTTATTATTTAAAAATAATTTGTAATTATTCTGTTATTTTCTGGTGTGATTTTGTTACATTGTATTGTTGTTTTGATTTTTTTTTTACTCATTTTGTTACTTTGTGTTACATTGTAGTGTTTAGACTGTGTTACTCAGATTGTTACTGTGTTACCATTGTGGCATTGTATGTTATACTATTAAGGTTTGTTTTGGATTTTCTCATTGGTTTATTGAGAGTTACATTCAAAACAACTCCAGAGATACTTTCAGAGATAATTTCAGCTTAAAGTCCAGGCTCTTCACAAGCTACTCAAATTGTTTCATCCTCAATAGAAGCCACGCCCCTTCAGTAATATTCAAGTTACGTACTGAACTTTCATATTTGATAAAGGTAAAGTTGCCGTAAAAAAAATAATAAAGCAAATGTTATTGGCATTAAAACTCACCTAGATTCAAACAAAGAACACTCCAAACAGAAAACAGGAACACAAGCCAGACATACATACCCACAACAAGGCTAATGACTATAGGCTCAGTTCTACAGTTGCTTATAATCCTGAATAAATTTTTTGCAATTTCAATTAAACAGACATAAAATCCCCAATACTTGTTTTAATGTAGGTTAATGTAACGGTCTGCAATGTACACATGATGCACTAGCACTATTGATACTACCAGTTACTAGAAAAGCTATATCTGCTCCAATACACAGATTTTGGCTTGGGTACTTTGACAGGCACAACACCGGTCACAGTAGCTGCATCATCTTTAATCACAAATTAAACCTTCGTTTTTTTTTTCTCAAAAGCAACCAGAAACTATGAATTTCAATAACTGAAAAATCTTGACGATGAGGGCTTTCAGTCCTATACTTCCTTCACTCTGTCCTGGTTTAAAACGGTCCACACAGTATAGTATCTGATACTGAAACTTGTAGGCTAATGGTTAACACCACAACAGCAGATGCCATAAATGAAAATGAATAACAATGCTGCAAGGCAGAAACATCTAATAATTAATAGAGAGAATGCAGGCTTCATATGCTGAAAATATAATTGATAACTATGTGACATCCAACCCATTGTCATGAAAAAAAGTGAGGAGGAAATGTATACTGCTGGTGACAAAGCATGTAATTTGTAAAATTAACCAGTGTGGCTTGGAGTGTTTCACTTAAATCAAAATATCTGCTTTTAAAGATGTTTTGAATCAAAAAATTAGACATTGATGCAATAACCTTCAGAAGACATCAATTTGCAGATGAAGCTGGTCTAAGTCTAGAGGCAAAAAGCCAAGGCTAGAATCTGGAGGAAAACAAAGCCAACAGCATTTTCACAGGTATGTGCTACAATATTGAGTATTTGGTATAGAGTGAGCAGATCATAATGAACCAAATGTGGAACAAAAAGCCTGTTTTTGTGGGACAAACAGATGCAATGTGGAACACCTTACTAATGCTGTGTTAATTGACAAATGTCCCACCACACTGTGAACAGAGAATTTCCTCTGACATAACTCACAAAAATATGGGCCACGGCCACGGGTCTTTCATAAATTATCTACAGCCAGTAAAAATACGGGACATAGAATCAATTTGCGAGATGCAGGACTATAGTTCAAAATGCTGTGCAGTCCTGCACAAAGCGGGACATCTGGTCACCCTACACGGAGACACTCTCCAGATCTTAGTCATCATTACTACATTGTACTGTTCATTTTTTTAAGGTTGGTCGATGAAACTGGAGCACCAGGAGAACATACAAACTCCACACAGACACCTCATGCAGTCATGCTGCCATGGAGGTAAAGGTTTGCAGGTTGTCTCAATATATATACAGCCACCTTTTGCAAAGCAGATTTAAGAAACGCTTAGAAAATGCTTATATTTGCACAAACTACCTTAGTCCACTAACTGTGTCAGGCAGTTCACAGGACTCAAATGCACAATACAGAGAGGGAAATTTGAGAACAGAAGCAGAATGGCGGAGAGCCGGAGCTGGAGTGCAGTAGTAGGTACCACTACTTTTACAGTGGCATAAAAAATATCTGAACACTTTGGAATTTCTCACATTTCTGCATAAAATCACCATCAAATGTGATCTGATCTTTGTCAAAATGACACAAATAAAAAACTGTGTCTGCTTTAACTAAACCACCCAAACATTTATAGGTTTTCATATTTTTAATGAGGATAACATGCAAACAATGACAGAAGAGGGAGGAATAAGTAACTGAACCTTCTGCCTAAGGAGACTTTGAGAGCAATTAATACAAATTTTTAGCAAACAATATAAGTCAGGGGTGTGTCCAATCACTGAGGAGTGGCTCAAAGCTGCCCTGCTCACTATAAAACACAGACCTAGTAAGAATTGTGTCTTGATGAGAAGCATTGTCTGATGTGCACAACGGCTCACTCAGAAGAGCTCTCTGAGGATCTGTGATCAAGAATTATTGATTTTTGTATAAAGCCTGGAGAGGTTACAAAACCATCTCTAAAGGTCTGGATGTTCATCAAATCACAGTTAAAGAAATTGTCTACAAATGGAGAGAGTTTGGCACTGTTGCTTCTCTCCCAAGGAGTGGCTTTTCACCAAAAATGACAAGAGTTCAGAGCAGAATACTCAGAGAGGTAAAAAAAAAAAAGAACCCTAGAGTGTCTGCTAAAGAGGAAGCCACTGCTGTCTAAAAAAAACATTTTTGCATGTTTAATGTTTGCAAAAAGGCACTTGGACAGTCCACAGAACTTCTGGCAAAATATGTTGTGGACTGATGAAATGAAAGTTGAACTGTTTGGGAGGAACACACAACATCTTGTGTGGAGGAAAAATGGAGCAACATCAACACCTCATCCCCACCGTGAAGCCTGGTGGAGGGAGCATCATGGTTTGGGGATGTTTTGCCTCAGGACCTGGACAACTTGCAATCATTAATGTAAAAATGAATTCAAAAGTTTATTAGGATGTTTTGCTGGAAAAGCTGAGGCCGTCTGTCAGACAAATAAAGCTAAAAAGGGTATGGATGCTGCAACAGGACAATGACCAAAAACACAGAAGTAAATCAACTTCAGAATGGTTTCAGAAGAACTAAATACACATTCTGGAGTGGCCAAGTCAAAGTTCTGACACAAACCCTATTGAGATGCTGTGGCATGACCTCAGTTCAACTGAACTGCAGCAGTTTTGTAAAGAGGAATGGTCCAAGATTGATCCTGATCAATGTGCCAGGCTGAACTGCAACCATAGGAAACGTCTGGTTGAAGTTCTTGCTGCCAAATAGGGGGGGCAACCAGATTTTAAATGTGATGGTTCAGTTACATATTCCTCCCCCTTCTGTCATTGTTTGCATGTTATCCTCATTAAAAACATGAAAAATAACATTTGATGGTGATTTTATGCAGAAATGTGAAAAATACCAAATGGTTAAGATACTTTTTCATGCCACTGTAAGTGGCAAAAAGATCTCAACGAAAAAACTGTTAGACAGTGTTTGGAATTGTTGACCGGAGCAGAAATGAAGTGGATCTTTAAATTGCTTCTGGAGCCTCAAACTGACAAACAAAACAGGACTTTGGAGGAGGTGAGTAATGTCAATGGAGCAGCCAGGGCACTGTAGCTTTGAATAAAGCCTCTGTAGAAGTTGGCAAAGCCAAGAAAATGTTGCAGCAGTTTCCAGTTGGAGGGTGTTAGCCAATCCTGAACAGCGGTGACCTTAGAAGAGTCAGAATGGTCAGAAGGTGCTTTGAATCCCGTCTTCCACTCATCTTCCTCTCTGATGTGGACCAGGTGATAGGGGACAGAGATCGAGCTTAGTGAAAATGCCTTTGAAGCAGTTCAAAGATAGTCAATGCAAGGAAGGGTAATATCCTTCTTGTCAACGAAGAAGAACCTGGCCCCAGCAGGTGAGGAAGATGGTCAGATGATTCCCGCTGCTAAGGCATCGCTGATGTGTGTGTCTCCATCCCAGGTCCAGAATGGGAATACAGCCAGCCCCTGAGTGGAAATGTTCCTGGGACGAGGTCTATGGCGCAGTCATAGGGACAATGTGGTAGCAGGTGTAGATTTGGCCATGTTGAATACTTCCTTGAAATTATTGTGTTGTGCAGGGACATTGGCAGGACAAGACAATGCAGATTGACAGGGTTTGGGTAATCCTGGAGACAGACTGAGTGACAGGAACAACTCCATCCCATGATTGTCCCAGTCTCCCAGTCAATGTGGGGGTTGTGCCGTCTGAGCCAGGGTTAGCACAGAATGAGTGGAATCCAGATATTGCTTCAGTCAGCTTCATCTTTACTTTACTGGACTTTACATTAAGCTTTAAACAAGTAACAGGCTCTAACTGGAGCTACATGAAACAAAAAAAGGAAAACTAATAAAGCAGCCAGGTACTTTTAAAAAAAATATGTCTGTATTTTTGTGAGATAGTATGTTCCTTTTCTCATCTATAACATCCCACTTCCAAAAACACTCTCTATTAACAGTTACACTACCTGCCAAAAGTTTGGACAAACGTTCTCAATTAATTCAATGAGAAAGTGTGTCCAAACTTTTGACTGGTAGTGCATGCATTTGTTTTGGGGGGTTTCTTGTCCTTGTACTGGGGCTGGGCCTTAGTGTAGCTTTGAAAACTCAAATGTCAATCAGTGTGACTGTCCTCCAAATGTCTGATGAGACTTGTAGTGTTGTTATATAGGGGGTTTCCTTGGGACAAATGTTGCAAACAGCAGTCCACTGTCCTGCTTAGATGCATCATAAAACCTCCAGACCCAAGCTGAGCAAAGACTGATTTTACCAATGATCTGTCAATCAGGATCTCCATGTGAAGGATAATGTCATAAATTTTAGATTTTCTTTTGTTTCCCCCAAGTCTGTGTTTTGACTGTGCAATGCAATCCATCACTGCAGTTTAACACATCTGTGCACTTTCAAATACACCTCTGCATCTGATGACTACTTCAAACTTTCAGCTTTTTCCCAAGCAACATCTTTGTCCAGTCCACTCTAACCTCATGTCCCCGATCTGGGCTGAAATATAGCTGTTGTGAAACATGGTTACAGATTAATCCCATTGTGCCTGCCTCTTAGCTGGTGCCTCTCCACCAGTGCAAAGTTTACAATGGAGTCCCTCCAATGATTCATGTGAGGGTTAATATTTGAGCCCAATAGATAAATGGATATAAAAAATAGAGTCTTTGAACTGTAGATGGGTTTTACATTACGGCCCGGTCAGATGCATTCTCAGTTGCTCTTAATATGCATTTAGCATTCCTTATTTTTTTTATAAGAAAATGGTGGCATAAAAAGGGCAAGATTTATCTTAAATTGCAAAATGAGATGTTTTTGACATAGTTTTATATAAGACTTTAGTTAAAGGTGAGGTGTGGGGTGTCGTTTTTGGCGACATCTGGTGGGAAAATTCCTCACACTCACACTGTGTTATAAAAACAAATAGAAATAGGTGAAATTTTAAAAATGAGTTAAAATCCTAAATTTTGTCAATATAAGAAAAAAAAGTTTGAATAAAATGTTTTTATTGGTTGACAGACAGATTAACAGAAAGGTTCAGGATATCAGAGAATTGTCATACACTAGATTTTTTCACTGCAATACCACAACTGTCCACTGGTTGAATAAACAACAGGATAGATTGGGCGATGGCAGAAATTGAAGTCTTATCAGATCGTCATAGTTCTATGGAGCATTACATGTCTGTTTCTATAGTACATAGTACAAGTACATAGCACGACAAGGTTACACAACAAACCTAAAATTCGGCCTGACTCACAAATTGTTGTACAACCAGAATTCAACCAGAGACTATTTGTGCAGAAAATTGCAATGTATGTCCGGGTCCTCCCTAGGAAGGTGTTCCAGACATGTCCCACCGAGAGGAGACACCGAGGGATTCTCGACTGGCCTGGAAACGCCTCGATACCCCCCTGGAAGAGCTGGAGGAAGTGTCTGGGGACCTTGCAAACTCCAGAAGTCCAGACACCTTTTTCTTCCCAAAGATGACCTGAATGACTGAGAACCTTCACAGATCTGTGTGTGAATATAGGGAATGAAGCCCCCCTCCCTTCAGGAACTGCTGATATAATGAATTAGGTTTTTGGTGAAACCTCTTAAACTTAATACCTTACCCAAATATTGTTCACATTAATCAAATCTACTTAACCAATTACTATTTTTATTCTTTATGTAGTAATTCCTCAAATTCACCTTAACATTCCTGGTTTAATGTTTAGTTATGTAATCAGAACCTTGATGTGTCATTGAGTACTTCCTCCTGACACAGAGTATTATTGTGACCTCGTATGAAGAGCTGTTGACAGATAACACACAAAGCTGGACATGACGACACAAAGAAGACTCTGTGGAGGAAACGCAGCCTTAACGTCCTTCAAACCCAAGGTGACAGAGGTACTGCATGTCCAGCCGCTCAGGCCTGTCGTCACATCAAACAATGATAGAAGAGCACTGTAAACAGGAGAGAGTATAGGGGGTTCCCGAGGGCTCTATGTTTGGACTGTGTGTTTTTAATGGCACTGCTGAGATTCATTAAAATTCCTTTATGGATATTAAAAATAGTAAATCTGAACACTGCTGGAGGAAAAGACGACAATCGTCCTGGCGAATTTCTAAATGGAACAAGCTCAAAAAGAAATATTTATGTATAGAAAAGAAACCTCAACATTAAGTGGTGCCTGTGGAAAGTGGTCGCCATGTTTTTAGAATGATTTATTGCGAGAGAAAAACATGTTTTAGTTGCACATCATTACTTAATGGAAACACTGTCATTTCGAAATTGTGTTTTATTGACATTTTGTTATCGATAAACTTTTGCCATATCTATAATGGGAATCAGAACGGACCCAACCTGCAGTAGCTTCCCAGTGGAAATCATGCAAATCTATTATAACAATAACTTAGCTCTAGAGACCAGAGCCATCTTTTTTACCAGGCTGTAAACATACTTTCTACACTTATAAAGTTCCAGTTGGGTTTTACAGTATAATTCTACTTCTGGAGCCTGCTCTCTGGTGGATGGAGGGTATAGCTCCCCATGGACACACCCATACAAGAAACAAAACAAACCAGGGCAAAACCTGGTTTATTCTTAGACAACAGCATGTCCCTACAGGGCTACTGTAGCTGTTTTACTGCAATAAAAAACAGGGGGTGTCTGGTGTGGAAGCTGCAGTCTGCAGTTTTGCCACCAGATATTTCAAGAAAAATCCAAAACCTTCATTTTTATTTTTTTTTTAAATCAGTGGTTGTCCTCTCCCCACAGTTCATACTGTTGTTGTGTCCTTGGGCTAAACACTTAACCCACCTTGCCTCCAGTGGTAATAAAAGCATTTGCTAAGTCACTAAATGTAAATGTAAAATTGTGACATTCATAATAAGACTTTGGTGCTTGACAGTCGCATGGCCAAGAATTCATATATTACAGATGGAGAAATAGAACTGTCCAGCGTTATTTCCTGCTCTAAATCTCTGAAAGGTTACTACACAGAGACAGTCTGAGAGTGAAGGTAGCGTATGTGTCACCTATGTTTATCCAACACAGAGACAAGGAGAAGGACGGGTCTTTATTGTGACGACAGGTTTGTAGACACGGATCACAGACCGACACAGCGGAGTGTCAACACCAAGTCTGACGAAGGACACTGGGCCCTTGATCTCTACACACACTTTTCCTCTAGCGTCACACTCAGGTGTCAGTCGTTCACCTGGAGAAGCTGAACAAGTGGAAGTCCAAGACTATTTAGATTGTCATTGATGACCTTTATTTTTTAGAAGAAGTGACTGACTCTGGAGAAAGTGACACAGAGTAAACGCCAGAGAAAAAAACTAAAATGCTAGACCTTAATTTGTAAATGTGATGAAACACTTTAAATTGCATTAGCCTGAATAAGGGTAAGAGCCGCAAATAATTTTGGGCAGCATAGCATCTTTTTCCAAGAACTTCAAATATTTACTAATGAGCTTCTTGTAATTTGGTGTTAAGGAGAGCAACTTCATAAGAGAATGGCTCTCACTCAAGACCTCAAAACTGTGAATACGCTCTCTTACAAAATGCATAATTTACATATATCTAAACAGATTGGAGTTGGATAAATTCAATGTTAAAATGGGTACAGTTGGGTTCAGTTCTTCAAAAAATGTCAGCTTAGAATACAGTGTGTCCTAGCTTTAGGCCCAACTTTACGCAACACGGTTACTTGGGCATTATGAATCAGAGAATAAAGAAATTATTGTTTGAATGAAGGAATGTGTGTCACTGCTCCTGACACTTAACTTTATGTTGAACTGCATTTTATATCAGCCCATTCATTTGAAAAGATCTGCAGGCATGTCTCTAATCATCACTGTAGTCATTAAGAGTTGCACCATTGGACTCACAAACAGAGGTCTCGTGCGGAGGAGTCACCTTGAACCTGCAGAACACCGCTCCCCTCCACTCCTCCCACTTCCTCTTCACAGTCCCGCCTCCTCCGCCTGCTCTCACTACACATGAGCTCGCTGACCTCCAGGAGACGTCACTCCTGTTCCCACACTCCGACCTCACTGCTGTGTGTGCGTTAAGAGTTAGCGTGTCTCTGCAGAAACAGTCCTGCCCCCGACAGGCTGCAGCCGGAAATACTAGAGTGATACTGCAGTGTCCTTTGTGCTGCTCACCTTCAATTTTAGTCTCTAGCTCTGCCACATACATACTCTGTACTACTGTAGTGACAAAACTGTGAATATACTGTAAACTGCCTGGTTCATTGGCAGCAGGTCAGTAACATGAGGCATGCTTTTTTAGAAAGAATCTCTAAGAAGTGAAGACGGGCAGAGGTTTTACCAAATCTACAAAGAAAACTGTCTTAAAATTCAAGGACAAAAAAAAGTAAAATTGCAAAGACTTTGAATCCACAGAACATAAAATCATCATCATAAAAACAAGCGTCAGGACATCTGAAGAAATTTCTGTGAAAGGGACAAGGTTAAAGGTCATTGTTGGATGCTGGTGGTCTTAGCACTGTATTAAGAACAAGCCTGATTGTATTCTGGAGATCAGTGCTGTCCACAAATAAGAGTCAAAGCTGTGAACACCATTCAGAAACACCGCCATCTTCTCAGGGTCAAAGGTTATTTATTATGGACTGAAGCAAAAGAATCAAGATAAATCAGATTGTGAAATTCTTTTTGGACAGCATGGACGCAATGTCCTTTGAACTAAAGAGGACAGGGACCAGCAGCTTGTCATGAGCACAGTACAAAAGCCTCACCTCTGATGGTCTGGAGCTGCATTTGAGCCTGTGTCATAGACAGGCTCTATTAATAATGAAAAGTACAGAGGTTTCAGAGCAACACATGCCTCCATCTAGATGACATCTCTTTCATATTTTATCCAGACAATGCTAAACCACACACCGCATCTATCACAACATAAAAGAAAAAATCTGTCAAAGGAGAATCCTAAATCAGAGAAGAACGGGACAACATGCCTCTCCCAAAACTCCACCAGCTGCTCTTATCACTTCAGATGTTTACAGATTCAAAAATAGCTATTATTGAAAGATAAGATCCAGAATTATGCTCTTCCTACCTTCCAAGCAGTCTTCTCTGTACTGGCTAACAGGCTAGCACAGATAGTGCCAAACATTGTGAGAGCAGACTGGATTTATGAAAAGACAATTGTCTTCAAAGATCACTGGGCGTTTGATTAATAGTCATTTGATTAATAGTCATTCTCAAATATCTTGCGCCATTGTAACAATGGATGCCCAAAAGGCCTTTTATCAAATTGAACAGGAATACATGTTTAAAGTGTTGAAGAAATTAGTCTTTTCTTCAAATTTCATAGCCTGGGTCAACATTTGTACAAAATTTGAATGTGATTGTCGGTACTGAACATATCTGAGGGACTGACAGTCTGGCAAAGCTCCGTAAGTCTGAGTTCTTGTACATAGAATATACAGACGCATTGGTGTTTTCAATCTGAAACAATAGCCCTGAAATAATAATGGCTATTTATATATTTTTCCAAACCCATTGAGTGCCTCAGTCTTAATACTTAAGTTAACTTAATACTAGTTCATCTGATTCCTAACCTGAGGAGCACCTGGGAGAAATATTACCACTGCTTACACCCTCAAGCAGCATTTGATGCCCTAATAAATCCATACAATATACCTTTATCTTCAGGTGTAAAGACTAAAATGAACACTCTTAAACTCTCAGTTGATGCACATCTGTTTTAATAGACTGTCCTGGACTTCAAGAAGTGTGGAGGATGTGTTTCCAGATTTTAACCTTAATTGCAGACACTGAAGAAGGACAGGCTAAAATGTTTACGGACAACTTGGAACACACTACCCTAAACAACAAAAGACAAACTATTCAAAGTGACTGTGTAACATTGTCTCTGGGAGTGAGGGGAGATTCCCGGTTCACTGCTCTGTCTGCTGGGACTTGTGCCTGGAGCTTTGGGAGCACATGGAGAGACTGTGCAATTGTTGCTGATGCTGCCAGGAACGAAGGCTATTGTGCTGAAGTGGGTTGGGAGCTATGCCCCTTCCACCAAGCTATGGAGACCTTTAGAGGCTGAGGTGGTCGCCCAAGAGAGACTCAGAGTGGCAAGAATATTTAAGAATATTTAAAAAATCCATTCATCCATTTTCAGTTTTAATTCCTGATATGTTGTTTATGTTCTATTGTGAATAAAATAAGGTTTTATGAGATCGATAGGTTTTCAGCAAATCATTGTTAGTAAATGTAATTTTCACATCACACCACTAGAGGTCAGTGGCGCTACACTGTCTACAAAGCTCCTGGGTAGATGCATTGGTTTATGCACTTAATGTCAAATGATTTCTATTTTTATTTATTTTTATGTGAGTTTAATGAAGAGGATTTTTTTAATGTTTGAGTTTCTCCTGCACAATATCACATCTATAGGACGTTTTACCTCAGACCCATCAGCGGGCAGCGTGTATCTGAGGCCTGCTGAGGTTATACTGGAGTTAATTGAAATGTCGTCTGTGCCTGTCAACAGTTTTGTCCTTACACAGGTCCGTCCTGGTAATTCACTGTGGAGTCAATGACTTCACAAGTATTAAGTGACTATTATTATTCTTTGAACCTGGCAAAACAAAAATAAGTAGAAATTAACATAGATAATAAAGAGCATATTCAATATGTTGTAAATGTATATGTATGGCTGTATATTTTATTATTTATGTTTAAATCCCACTGTGCTTGAACATATATTATGCTGAAGATCTGTCCTGTTGTGTTAAATTTCTCGTGTTATTGTTGAATCTTGTTCACATCCTCTACCATGTGCCTGCCCTCTCTGAACATGTGACCATTTAAAACATGTATGACAATTGTTTCTGGTTTGCACTGATGAAGGCCTAAGGACCAAAGCATTTGCAATTTTAAACAAATTAGGCTTTAATAATAATTTTATCTTTTTTAGAAGAAGAAAGTGCAAATAATTTCTTACACTAGCCGTAAGGAAGATGGCTGTGGAGTTGTGAGTGTGAAAGCCACTATCCAGGATGAAACAAGTACATCAAAGATAAGGCCCCAACAGATGACGTGCTCAGTGAATGTCTCAGGCAATGGGTAACAGGGGAAGAGGAGCTGAAGGAGGAACCATCATGAGAGGACAAACTCCTACATGGGATGTACCGCCGGAACATAACTGAAGTGGCTGATATCTAGAACGGGCCGGACTGAAGGACAGCACAGAGGCACTCATCATGGCTGCACAGGAACAAGCCCTGAGCACCAGAGCAATAGAGGCCCAGATCTACCACACCAGACAAGACCCAAGGTGTCGGCTGTGCAAACAGGCCCCTGAGACAATCCAACACTTAACTGCAGGGTGTAAGATGCTGGCAGGGAAAGCATACATGGAACTCCATAACCAAGTGACTGACATAGTGTACAGGAACATCTGCACGGAGTACGGACTGAAAACCCCGAGGTCAAAGTGGGAAACACCTCCAAAGGTGGTAGAGAATGACCGAGCCAAGATCCTGTGGGACTTCCAGATTCAGACTGACAGAATGGTAATGATTGGTTCTGGTTGGTTCGCAGACATCGTGGTGGTGGACAAACAGCAGAGGAAAGCCGTTGTGGTTGATGAAGCAATACCAAGGGATGGCAAAATCAAGAAGAAACAAACAAGAGAAATACCAAGGGCTAAGAGAAGAGCTGGAAAAGACTTGGAAGGTGAAGGCAACAGTGGTGCCCGTGGTCATCGGAGCACTCGGGGCAGTGACTGGAGGAGTGACTGCAGCAGATCCCTGGAAGAACACCAGACATCTCGGACCAGAAAAGTGCAGTACTAGGAACAGCAAAGATACTGCACAGAACCCTCAAGCTCCCAGGCCTCTGGTTGAAGGTCAAAGTTTATATATATATATATACTGTCATCTCACTCATTAATCCAAACTAAGAAATTATTTTAACAATTTCTAATGTTGTTTTAATACATGCTGCCATTTTATATTATATTATATGACACTATGTGACAAGGAGTCTATGTCAAAACAAAGATGTTTTAAACTTTATATACTTTACAAGTTTGCTTTGTAACCTTTCCTTTTACAACATCAAAAGCAGTAACACAACCTTTATTGAACCAACCAAATCAAATCCCTAATTGTGTTGCTACAATACACAGAGAATGCCAGGGCCGAGTGTAACAAGCACCTTGGACACCAGCGACAACACGCTGACTCTACAGCGTCTTCCCCAATTACAATCCACCGAGGAGCAGCATTTAACTGACTTTGCACTCCAGTCGGGACGCTCTCAGGAGGGCTCCAATCAGCCCTCCTGAGACAAGTCACAATGCACAACCAAAATGAGGGCATGAACGCGGACCCATGCCCTGTCAAACCAGGACTATTAATTTATTCTACACTACAGAATTATAACTCCTCCCAATTCAAGAATACTTTGCTGACTCGGCAAAAAACTTGTTTTTAGAATATGTTCATAAATGGGAATTGTGCTCTGTCAAAGCACCTCCACTCACCGAAAAGCATTATCAGATTAACACTAATCCCATTTACCCAACCTAATCTGACTCTTCGGCAAACAAGGTAAAACCTGAAACAAAACCGGAGTTTAAATTTAACCCATCATCACTCAACATGGTCTACTTCAGTCTGATCATTTCAGCACTCGCTCCTGAAGCAGGGAGCCGTCAAAAAGATCCCCAGAAAGGGTGGGATTAACAGATGAGGAAAGCTGTTGAAGATAAGCCGAAGCTACGAAGGATTGGACAGACTCTACTTCCCAGTTGCAGGTAGAGAGCGGCGTCTTTCTGTAGCCTAAGAGGATTGACTCCACGTGGAAGGGATATAAATGAAAATATACAGTGACACACCATAGTTATTGCTCAATGAACTTTCTTGTGGAACATACAGTATAAAACATATATTTTATTCTATTTCATATTTTATTATATTTTATATTTTATTATATTATAGATGTAATGCTTTATTCAAATCTATGCCTTGTGTTGTGTGACGGTAATCAGTTATACAATTTGGGAAACATTGCACATTATCACATATGTCACTCAAAAATTTTGCAGAAGCTTAAAATAATAGAGGAAAAAATATTTGCAAACAAGTTCTACACAGACACTACAGTTAATGTTCAATAATCTTTGTGGGACATATAACAAAAATTGAATGGGACTGATGTAATGTTTAATTCTATGTAACTTTAATCTGAGAATTAAATCACTGTGAAATGAAACCAGCTAAGTTTAATTTTAAGATATTACATTATATTCCACTATGACAATGCTTAAGGGGACATTTAAATATCAATGGCCAGATCTTTCTTACAACAGATAATATAGTGATGGCAGTTTTCCTAATGTAGCTTTAGTTTATAACTTACCTTCATTTGATTTAATAATAGTTTTTCAAACGTCTTCTACAAAGACTTTTATCACAAATTGTCAATGAATTGATCAAAACCTTAAAACCAGGATTAGAAAATTATTCTACATAATATCCCATTTTTACAACTTTTTTTGCAGCTAATATAAAACGCGGCTATACTTTTTCACATCTTTTATTAATCTATGGGAGGGTTAGGTGTACCCCAGGGGTCAATCCTAGCTCTTTTATTATTGTATTTTATGTTTGCTACTGGTGACTTTATTTAGAAACACAACATCAAATTGAACTGTTATGAGGATGACAGCAGTCTATTGAGTTATTGGGACTGCATTGGCTTTTTGTTGTTTATGTTTTTGTTTAATAAGTGTTATTTAAATAAATAAAATCAAGACAGGCAATGCATATGTCCTTGTTAAGATTACCTCATTGTAGTATATAATTTTCAATGAAACTAACATATTCTGTAGCTTTGAGAACTTTTTAATACTGTATTTCCACTCTCTTAATACTTATTGTTAACTATATTACTTAAAAATGCCAGTTGGTTACACATGTTGGTGTTAGGAGTTACTCCATTATTATTTTGTACACGCAAACACTAGTTAAAGGTCAATTCTTCTGATGTAAGGCTTTCTTCTATGAGACTTTAACAATGTTTTGTATTTGTAGAGCAGCTATGTCAAGCTAACAAAAAGCTACACGTCTTTTAACAAGTAAAATGTATTTGTTAGAAAGATGAAATAGCAAAGTAAACAATTTTCAATAGCTGAGTAAAATGTATAATAGCAAATAATAAAGAAATGATGTCCTAATGCCCTCACACTCGTCCCCCTCCCCTCAGCTATCCTTCCATCAATCCTCAGGGGTGGGACTTAGAAGAGCAAAAGGATCAACCTTCACTCCAGACAACAAGCTTAGAATGATTTATTGTTGGTTTATTTGTGGCTAGATTATGGTCTGAATATGAATACGGACTCTCATGCTTTTTCATGTTGGAGTTAAAATCAACAGGACCTTTCTGAACTATGGGATTAAAACTGTTTTTCTAGACTGACACCTTTCTCAACCCTTTTCCGGTAACGTATTCATCATTTGATGTTACGTGGAGATGTTATTGTTATTAGTGTACCATTAGAAAACATGGTACATATCTGAGACAACACTATACTAAGGTTTAATTTTAGCTGTTGTAATCTGAGGGATTTGAGTGAACGGAGCTAAAAGGAGACACGTGCTAATCTGGTGGAACAGACAAAGAAATGCTGTATATTTTCAGCCCTTTAGTTTTGTCATTTAGCACAAATTGTTTGTTTGTAGAATTCCAGTCATATTATACTGTATATTCAGTTTCTATACTTAGTTCTTCTAAGTGTTTATCAAGTAACTCAGCTTTTTTTGCTTTTAGAGTTATAAAAACACTACTTGACATTGAAAAGTGCATTTAATCAAATATCAAAGACTTGCAATATATATAAATTCACTTTTTATATATACTTTTTTTCCAATTATACAGTTGCACTAATAAGTTTTCATACCATACCATAGAATACCATACCATAGAATATGACTGATAACACAAAACCTTTTCTTTCACTCATAGTTAGAAGTTGGGGGAAGCCATTTATTGTTTGACAATAAACTGGTTTCACACTTTTTATATTATAATGACAACAGAAACTACCCAAATGACAAAAGTTTACATACCCTGGTGATTTTGGTCTGATAACATGCACAAGTTACACAAACAGGTTTGAATGCTTACTAAAGGTAACCATCCTCACCTGTGATCTGTTTGCTTGTAATCAGTGTATGTGTATTTAAAATAAAAAAGGTCAGTGAGTTTCTGGGCTCCTGACAGACCCATGCATGTTTCATCCAGTGCTGCACTGATTTTTCTATATTTTGAGTCAAAGCAAAAGAATTGTCAGAGGATTTGTGGGAAAAGATAATTGAGCTATATAAAACAGGAAAGGGACATAGAAAGTTAAATAAACAAATAACTTCAGCTGAAATACAGGACTCTCGGAGAAAGAGTGGTGTGTTTGTTTAAAGATGCAAAATAAGGAGGCACTTGAAGAAAAATGGGCTGCATGTTTGAGAAAGCCATTACTGTGCAAATGCCACAAAGCATCCTGCTCACAACACGCCAAACAGCACAAAGACAAGCCTCAAAACTTCTGGAACAAAGTCATTTGGAGTGATGAGACCAAAAATAAACTTTTTAGCCAAACGTTACATTTGGAGAGGAGTCAACAAGGCCTATGATGAAAGTACACCATTCCTACTGTGACATATGGAGGTGGATTGCCTATGTTTTTGGAATTTGTGAGCTACAAAGGCACAGAAAAAGATGAATGTGAATTAATGAACTGCATGTTATCAGAAAATACTCGAGGAAAAGTTGCAGCCTGGAAGCTGCGCATGGGACATTCTTGGATGTTCCATCATAACAACAATCCAAAGCACAAGGCCAAGTCGAGCAGTCATTGGCTACAGCTACATAAAGTGAAGGTTCTGGACTGACCATCTCAGTCTTCTATCCTCAATACAAGTTCTTGACCACGTCACACATGAATATTAAAAACAATAACAAATATAGCTGCAAGCAGCAATGACGGGGCCAAGCACAACGCCGGCATTAAACCTCATGCCGACATGGCCGGCAGCGTCAGACCAACGGCAGTAAGCAGTTAAAGACATTTCAATAAGACTTCAGTCTAAATGGCTCAAAAATCATCAATACGGTCTTTAGCACTTTGATTGAATGGTTTATCACGGTCGACCTAGAGGCAGCGCAGTAACCAAACTGATGTGTTGATGGCCGGCAGCATCAGACCAACGGCAGTAAGCATATAAAGACATTTCAATAAGACTTCAGTCTAAATGGCCGAAAAATCATCAATCCGGTCTTTAGCACTTTGATTTAATGGTTTATCACGGTCGACCAGTAACCAAACTGATGTGTGAAACAACTAGAGTGCTCAAACTCTGCAGGCAGACTCAATGTGTTGATGGCCGGCAGCATCAGACCAACGGCAGTAAGCAGTTAAAGACATTTCAATAAGACTTCATTCTTAATGGCCGGAAAATCACCAATACGGTCTTTAGCACTTTGATTGAATGGTTTATCACGGTCGACCAGTAACCAAACTGATGTGTCAAACAACTAGAGTGCTCAAACTCTGCAGGCAGACTTAATGTGTTGATGGCTGGCAGCATCAGACCAATGGCAGTAAGTATCTAAAGACATTTCAGTAAGACTTCAGTCTAAATGGCCAAAAAATCGTCAATACGGTCTTTAGCACTTTGATTGAATGGTTTATCACGTCCGATCCAGAGGCAGCGCTGTAACCAAACTGATGTGTGAAACAACTAAGAACAACAAACTCTGCAGGCAGACTCAAGTCATGGTTGCCATAACAATTACTAAGTTTGGTTAGAATATATTAAAGCATTGCAGAGATATAGCCCAACTTTTATTTTTGTGCGCACTAAGTTGATTTCATTTGCGCAGTATTTGACAACGGTTTGACGAATCAACTTTCTTTTAATAACTTTTTGCCATCATAGTCTGAAGAAGATCTGGTTCAATTTTGGTGAAAATCGGACAAACGGTGTGGGAGGAGTTCGAAAAAGTAGGTTTTTAAAGAAAGACAACATGGCAAACAGGATGTTTGTCCGAATAAGACATATTTGGTATCTGTGCTCTCGGCTTGATCCAGTGAACACATTAAGACCATTTGTTTTACAATAGGTTAACGTAATAAAAAGTTATTAGCATACTTATTGATTTGGGTTATAACTTTTGACCACAAGGTGGCGCTGCCCCAAAACTTTTTGAGTACCTTCAGGGCTTGGTCCCGAAGACACATACCAAGTTTCATAATGATGCAGCAATGCGTTCAAAAAATATAGCACTTTTTGACAATATTCATAATGGCCGACGCTCAAAATGGCCGATATGGGAAAATTTGGTATCGCAGGACTCGGCATGACGCACTGAATCTAAAGAGACCAGTTTTATGATTTTTGGCAAAAGCGTTCAGAAGATATAAGCAAATAATTCACTTTTTCATATCTCCTGACCACTAGGAGGCGCTGCGCCAAAACTCTGCAGGCATCCTCAAATCTTAGTTGCAATAACATGTACTAAGTTTAGTGAGAATATGTTAAAGCATTGCAGAGATATAGCCTGACTTTCATTTTTATGCGCATTAAGTCAATTTTATTTGCGCGGTATTCAAAAATGGTTTGACGAATCAACTTTCTTTTAATAACTTTTTGTCAGCATAGCCGGAAGATGATCTGGTTCAATTTTCGTGATAATCGGACAAACGGCCTAGGAGGAGTTCGCAAAAGTACATTTTTTAGAAAATTCAAAATGGCGGAAAAACTATCATGGCGGAAAATGACGTCATAGGGTGCAATCGAATCGTCATGAGCTAAGGAATCAGAGGAAAAAAGAATTTTAATTCTAGGCCTTACGGTTCAAAAGTTATTAACATAAACATAAGTCCGACTTTGGACAGTTGGTGGCGCTAGAGGGATTAAGGTAGACACTTCAGATTTGTCAGGATGACAGCTCACACTGTCCACTTTTAGTGTACCAAATTTCACAACTTTTTAGCATACGGTTCTATGGCCTACCATAGACTCCCATGCGGAATAATAATAATAAGAAATCTAACGAATACAATAGGGGCTACGCACCTTCGGTGCTTGGCCCCTAATTAAAAGTCCTGGATGAAGTTCTTATTGAACATGGTTGATGGCAGATTAATATACACAGCACTTGATCAATCGCTTTTATTTAGATATAGATATTGTGTTGATTATATTATTTTTATTTGCCAGATAATGTGTTTTTTATTTCGGGGCTGGGGAGGGCAGTTGCATTTCTTTTTTACCTTATTTGATCCACCGGATATGCATTGTCCCACATTTCCATCCTGTGTATATATATATATATATATATATATATATATATATATATATATATATATATATATATATATATATATATATATATATATATATAGTCACAATATTGATTTGAAAAATTGTGCAAGTGGAAATGGACACATCCTGACCTAAAGGCTACTGTATATTGTAATGCAGACACAATACCTAAGCCATAGAGAAACTGACAATCTAAAATAAAAAAATCTTCACTAGTGCCCTTCGCTTAAATGCGAACTCAAATTTCCTTATATATTTTCACTGTAAATCTAATTTAATATGTTTTGTCTAATTTCTGTACATCATGAAGCAGCCTGGGAGGATCAGGAGAAACTCCACAAATCCAGGCGTCACTATGAAGAACAGGACCAGGTAAGTGTGGCATAAGGCTATAATTTAAATAATATGCACTAATATTTAACTCACCAACCCCATAGCAGCAGACCCAATGGCATTTCTATCAAAAATGTATGCAATTGTGTTGTATAATAGACTTCCTAATATTGTGACACATAAAGTGGCATACTTCCATTTAAAAGTAAAACCAAGGGACTACTTGGATCACTTGACAAAGAAAAATAATTAGAAAATTGGTTGCTTTTGGGGTTAAAAGTAGAATATTTCACAAGATATGATCTTTTAAAAATCAAACTTAGCTAGATTTTTGTCTTTTCCAGCGTTTCCCCTTGGCCTTTAGCCTCACAAAACACAAACTGCTCCAACAACAACGACGGGTAAGATCAACGCTAGCTGCTTAATAACGAATAATAATAATAATAAAAAAGTGTATGTCCTTCTTGTTGTAATTTAGGGAAAATGCTGTATATAACTAAAATGGTTTGCTATTGTTATTATCTTCTTTGTGTTTTTAATTTACATTATGAAGATATTTTAAATCAGATTTTGTCATAAACAATAACGTTTACCTTATTTGGTTTGTAGACTGATTGTGTTGAAAATTTAGCGACTTGATGTCAGCGCTCCCCCTTGAGGATACAATAAGTACTGCACTTACCTGAAACTCGTGCCTTATTTCTTATTTACAGCAAAAAAGACGAGAAAAAGGACGAGAAGGAGGAAAAAAAGGAAGACAAGAAAGACGACAAAAAGGAAGAAAAGAAAGACGAGAAAAAAGATGAAAAGAAAGACGACAAGAAACCAGACAAGAAAGAGGACAAGAAAGATGACAAGAAAGAAGAGCCGTGAGTTTCAGCTTATATTTTTGGATTTGTATTATATTCGTGCATATTTTCTTATTTTTATTTTATATTTGTATATTGTGTTTGTATTTTCTTAGAAAAGAGGTATGGATCATGGACCCTGCCACAGACTTGTATTATTACTGGCTGCTCACTATCTCCGTCGCAGTCTTCTACAACCTGATGCTGCTGGTGGCAAGGTATCATAACACATCTGTCTCATGTGTTACTGCAAAGTGCTGCACATGTTTGAAGTAAACCTTAAAAAGCTCTTCAAGTTAATTCTACTGTGGTAAAGTTGTGGATTGTGGCTGCTTTTCTGATATATTTAGCTGAGGTCCCTTTTCACATCCTTATTTCGGTTCCATTCCAAAGAGACAGAGAGGAAAATATATTTGGTGAACAAGCAAATCTACTGTCTACTAAGTCTGATGTTAAAATAACATCTTTTATATACAAATATCTAATAGATTTTCTAATATTTTGGAAGTCATAGTTACTGTTCAATAACTGGTCAAAGCCACATATGTCAAATGTTAAATGTTAAATAAGAGAGTTTCCAGATCCTGTTCTGGCATGTTCAAATTAAGCTGCCAATACACAGATAATGTAAAGCACCTCCGTGAAGTTCAAAACTTCAAAACTGTCTAGATTGTTTGTGCTTCGTTTATGCTGGTTTGTGCTGCAAAACATTTTGTTTGTGCTTAACTTATAGCTAGCTTATGCTTACACCCGGGCAGCTGGCAAGAGCTGTATATATATATATATATATATATAAAAACTCTACCATTTCATCTGTAGCATCTTTTAAAGGTTTTAACTTTATCCGATAGTTGTCCCTTAAAAGAAAAAAAAATATGGCCACAGCACAAAGTGATTTTACAATATACTGCATTTCCATCTTTACACAATACTTAAACTTAGTAACATTAATACTGAAATTTTTATTAATAACATCTTAAAAAATATCACAGCACAAACAAAAATATTTACAGCACAAAACAGCACGAACAAAGCACAAACAAATGATACAGTTTTGGGGCATTTTAAAGCATTTTAAAGCATTTTAAAGCATTTTCGGGGGCTGGGTGACCTCATATAACCTACAGCAGAAACTAAAATTTTTTGCAGCACAAACGAAGCACAAACAATCTAGATAGTTTTAGAGTCCTTTGCGTTTGGTGGGTGGCCAATTCCACGGAGGTCTGGAATTTGAAATAGCCCTAGTTCAGACAATTATTAAATCAAGCTTAAGTTAATAATAGGTTTGTACATTTCATTTTCATTAGTAATAGTCTGCCTTAGCCTTAGGAACCACTTTGGGCAGAAATTTAAACTATAACCACTACGCATAAATACAAAAATGGTTAAAAAAAATAGACATCCAGGACTTATCTGACCATTAAGTTGTTCTCATAGAGTTAGAAGCTTAATGTCTGACTAAATAGTTCTTCCTTCGTTTTCACAAATGAATAAACTCACTCCTTATTCAACCCACAAAATCATTGATATATGTGTTCCAAAGGCCTATTGCTGGCTTGGGCCTAATAAAATAATGATGATAATGTTACTGACTCATCTTTTCATCATTTTTCATTGTTTAAATGCTTCATTCCAACTTACAGAACTTTTCAAACATCACCAGATGTTTATTTAGTTATTTATATATTTTTTATAGCGCTTATCCACCTAAGCACTCAAATGGCTTTACATTAAGCTTCCATTCACCAGTCTTACAGAACTTCACTGGAAGTAATGTAGGTTAAGTGTCGTGCCCAAGGACACGACAACAGTACACGGGGGAGAGCAGGATGTTATGATGTTTTGGGATGTTTCGAGTGGGGATCAAATCACCCACACACCGGTCAAAAGACAGCCGCTCTACCCACTGAGCTATACTGCCGTTCAAAGAGTCTTTTCCCTTTTTCTGCAGGGCGTGTTTCGATGAACTCCAGACTCAGAACACCACGACATTGCTTGTCCTGGACTACACCTCAGATCTGCTCTATTACGTCGACACCTTTGTGAGGATAAGAACTGGTAAGTCGAAGTCTGTATCTGTGAGGCCTGTAAGAAACTTTATAGACATACTTTTGAAATGTTTAGTTTTGATTCATTTGACTTTATCATTTTGTTATTTTTATGGTACGCATGGCAAGGCAAATATCAAATATATATTATGTTATATTCCAACTTCCAACAAGTACAGGCATAACAACCCCATACAAACCATTAGCTCCATCTTACGCCCCAGAGTACCACTGTTCTACATGCATTATTTATGTCTAAAATGTTTAGGTGGGCATAAAATGTCCATGGATATGTATGTAAGCTCTTATTTACATCCTGGTTTTCCTCACTTGTGCCTTCTCCTCAAATCTAAAAAGGGCTGAAAGAGATGAGCTTTAAACAAAGAAGAATCTTTTCAGAATTTACATCATTTGTCATTCTCATACACAACTGGCTCTGCAGAAAAATCTGAATTTAACTTTACTATGATCCAATTCTCTGTCTGGAATATTTTAACAAATATGTTGCCAACATTTTGACTCATTATGTCATTGACTAGAGATGAACCATTGCCACCAACTGTAAAGGTTATATAGCAGTCACAACGCATTGAGACATAGCCCTTAGAGCTGCACTCTCTGATTTTCTTTTCTTGTCCCTGTCTCAGACTGCACTCTCCAACAACCTAGGGACCTCTTCTGCTTCTTTTTTTTAAAAAAAACAAAAAAAAAAAAAACAGGTTAGGGCTTACTGTTAGCTTAGGGTTAGCTTAGATGCCTAGTTAAACATTATTATGATTGAATTGACAGTATTTATTTGCATTTTACACTGCCTTTCTTTTCTTTGTTGGTATTTTTCTTTTTTAAGCTGTGTTAAAACACATATTCAGTGCTGAAAATACACTTTATCAGCAGCTAATACACGTCCTGGAATGTCATTTGACAAGTCAGTGTTGACCAATGGGAGTGCTCCATTTATGAGGATGTGTTTTGTGTGAGCATTAATTGGCCTAGGTTTTCTGTTCCTGAGTGCCAGGTTCTTGAAAAAAAAATTAGCTGCAGAGTAGAGTAGAGAATTTTTTAAACTTATGATTGTTTTTACAATATAATTTTTGGGGTTTAAACCATTTCCCATAACTTGAAGAAAAAAAAACAACTTGTGCATTATGTTTAAAGTGTCCTTTTTATTTCATTTCAGGAGTAGGGAGGTGTGCAGAGCTCCATTTCGCCACTTCCTGAAAGAAGAGGAAATTTACAGTGTACTGATTGTTTTCCATTGTCCCCACAGGTTTTTTGGAGCAGGGGCTGCTAGTGAAGGATGCCAAAGTGCTGAAGGAGAAGTACATGAAGACCCGACAGTTCCGGCTGGACATTATCTCCATGATCCCCACCGACATCGCCTTCTTCTACTTTGGCGTCAACAACCCCGAGTGGAGGTTCAACCGCCTCTTCCGCCTGGCCCGCCTTTTCGAATTCTTCGATCGCACCGAGACCCGCACCAACTTCCCCAACATCTTCCGCATCGCCAACCTCGTCCTCTACATCATCATCATCATCCACTGGAACGCCTGCCTCTACTTTGCCATTTCCAAGGTCTTGGGCTTCGGGACCGACACCTGGGTTTACCCGGGGCTGAAAAACCCGGATTACGCTCGCCTACGTCGACAGTACATCTACAGCTTCTACTGGTCCATGCTCACTCTCACCACCATCGGGGAGACGCCCCCTCCGGTCCGGGACATTGAGTACTTCTTTGTGGTCGCCGATTTCCTCATGGGCGTGCTTATCTTTGCTACGATTGTCGGTAATGTCGGTGCCATGATCTCCAACATGAGTGCCGCCCGTGTGGAGTTCCAGGCCAAAATTGACTCCATCAAGCAGTACATGCAGTTTCGGAAAGTCTCTAAGGAGCTAGAGGCGAGGGTGGTGAAGTGGTTTGACTACCTGTGGACTGAGGAGAAGACCTGCGACGAGAAGCAAGTGTTGAAGAACCTCCCAGATAAGTTGAAAGCAGAGATTGCCATCAACGTGCATCTGGAGACGCTGAGTAAAGTGCGGATCTTTCAGGATTGCGAAGCCGGTTTACTCATCGAGTTGGTTCTCAAGCTTCAGCCTCAAGTCTTCAGCCCAGGGGATTATATTTGTAAAAAGGGCGACATCGGGAGAGAAATGTACATCATCAAAGAAGGAAAACTAGCTGTGGTGGCAGACGACGGCGTGACGCAGTTCGTGGTCCTCAGCGATGGGGCATACTTCGGAGAAATCAGCATCCTCGGGATCAAAGGGAGCAAGGCGGGGAACAGGAGGACGGCCAACATCCGAAGCGTGGGCTACTCAGATCTGTTTGCGCTGTCCAAGGAGGACCTGATGGACGCGCTGACCGAGTATCCCGATGCCAAGCATGCCCTGGAGGAGAAAGGGAGAGCTATCTTGATGAAGGACAACCTGATAGACGAGGCGCTGGTGGCAGCCACCGACGCCAAGGACCTGGAGAACAAGGTGAGTCACATCGAGTCCAGCCTGGACATCATGACGGTCAAGCTGAGGAAGCTGACGGAACAGTACGAGTCGTCGCAGCGGAAGCTCAAGCAGAGGCTGACCAACATGTGCAACCAGGTCCGGACTCTCAGATGACTTTAACACAAGCTTTCTCTGTCAGATTCAGTATATCCCAAATGACATTCAGCTTTTTTTATTAACCCATTTCTAGAAATTATAATGTTTCTAGTAAGGCAGGACAATATTTATATAATAATATTTTCTAGTGTATATGTATGAATATATATGTTCCCTTTTTTAAAATAGTAAAAAGTTTTACTGATTTCAAATTATGACTCTGAAGAAACTAGGTGTAAATTACAAAAAGACTAGAATCAGAAGACTTAATTATGAAACCAGGATTAAACTCAATCTAAAACATGGCAAAACCTGGTCTAAACCAGGTCTAAACCAGGCCTAAACCTGGACTAAACCAGGTCTAAACCAGGCCTAAACCTGGACTAAACCAGGACTCAATCAGCCCAATGAGTGGAATGGTACGGGTTTGGCACAATTTAGTTGTTTGGTTGAGTTTTCCTATCCTTGGATAGGCTTGTGTTTCCACTTAGCTGTGTCCAGAGAGGGATATCTGCTGCAGAAACTGAAATGTCACACAAGACCAGAGGAAATGGACTAGTATTGTACCAGTTGAAA
Source organism: Neodontobutis hainanensis (assembly GCA_024349245.1). Classification (NCBI taxonomy): domain Eukaryota; kingdom Metazoa; phylum Chordata; class Actinopteri; order Gobiiformes; family Odontobutidae; genus Neodontobutis; species Neodontobutis hainanensis. The sequence continues at coordinate 4,037,804 of JALDNG010000001.1, read as the reverse complement.
CACAATATCATGAAACCAGGCCCTGACCAAGTCTAAACCAGGACTTTGAATAAATTTTACACACTACAATGCCAGGACTTTTTAAACCCTTTTTTTCACTAGCACATTCTGACATAAGGCTTTGAATTATTTTAAAAGGCAAAGAGAAAATGACTGTCAGATGGAAGACATGGAAGACATAAAACTAAATTTGCCAGTTTCATTTGTGTAGGTTTATTTTGAGAGCAATACATTGCGTTTAAATACTGTATATATTTGTATTAGCAACAATAGACAAATATATTAATTACAGTTGATGGGTGTTTTTGGACAAGGACAACATTTTTCGGTGTCAGTAACAATGATCCATTAGTAATGGCTCATAATCAGATCATATATTTCCTTGCTTTCGTTTCACCTTATAAAAAAATAAATAAAAAATCCACTAATACCAACAGGAGTTTTCTTGATGATCACAAATGCATATTATTAATCATGCTTCAATTACATAGTCAAGCTAGGCCTAAATTTGCTTAACTTGCAACACAACTCTGCCTCACTTTAATCTTGGTTAAAGAATGGCATTTTGGCCCTGTTTTCTGTCCATCTACTATTAAATAAAAAGATAAACTAAGTAACTTGTGGGCAATGTTATTTCTTTCACTGTGACATTTTGGCTACATCATTGAGTCTGTAGTAAATCTGCTGACAGATCCATTATGGTCCCATCAGCAGCAGTTGAGCTACAGCATGCCTTTGTCTCCTGTTGGACTCTGATATTGTCCAATTCTGTCTATAGTTTGAGTCACAGTTAATATAAGACTATTGATGACATTAATCGCCAAAAGGTTTAAAAGCCAAACCTCCTCTAGCTCCAATAAATATATTTTTCAAATCATGTCGATGGTTCTTATACTTAAGATCGCCAGAATCATGTCCATCTCACTGACATAAACCTCCTGTATCTTTTCTGCTCCAGCTTAGTCCTGAAACACAAACATAGAGAAGTGTCCACTGTGACACCGCTTTAGTCAAAAAATACTTTATTTAAACAGGGTGCCTTTGGTTTTCAGCTTTGCTTATCGTCATTTCCTTCTGTATTGTTCAAATATCTAGGCTTGAAAAAACGAGGCATACACAAAATGGAAAAAGCAGTCATCTTTATTGAGCATGTTTTTCACAACACTGAATACTTGAAGCTGTTCATTAATCTTTCCCCCCAAAAAAGTCAAACAGCCTGTTTTTTCACACCACTTCCCTTTCCCCTGGTTGACCTTTGACCTTCACTGGGCTCTAGAGTCCGTTCACACGTCCGAGATGTGCAGCGGCTTGAGCGTCCGGAAAAAAAAAAAAAAAAAGGGGAGGTACAAAGTCATGGAGTAGCGCTAAAACAAATTAAAAAAAACAAACATCTGGGTCTGATGGAGGTTAGACTGGAGTTTTATTGATGATGGCCGACGTGCTCCGTGGGACTCTCCCGTCCAGTGTCCAAGCACACCTTAACACTCTGTGCCATTTCAATCAAAGATTTAAATACCCCCCCCCCCCAAAGAAAATACAAAAAAAAAACAGAACCCTGACCCGAAAAACAAAGTAAGTGCAATGAGAGACTGGCTCAGGGCTGGTTGTGTGCTAAAGCGGTTTAGTAGAACCTTCCCCGCTGTGGGATTTGAGCAGGGTGGTTACAAGAGAACAGCGGACCAGAAAGAAGACGGACTCAAGTTGTTCCTTAAAAATGGACAGAATATCTCTCGGCTCTACAACTCATCCACTTTTTTTAAATCCAAGTCTTAACAGCAATTTTCTAGCATTAAGTAATGTGTCATTTTCAGGAATAGAGTGTGCTTATTGTTTGCCACTTTTTCTTACTTTGTTGATTTATACATGCCTAGACCTAATCCAGCTGTGTCTATTTTTTAAACGGCTAATTTCTCAGCTTGTGCCAAACTTTGCAGAGATTCTTGAGGAGTTTTAGACTGTTAAAAGAAATCCCATCCACGGATCACTGAGGCCGTTTATACACAAAGTTTTATACTCCACTGTCAGAAAGAATGGAACTTGTGTGTAATGTATTTTCTCACCTAAAGTAGAAAAAATATTATATTCAATCAAACTCTGACAAAAAGTGAATTCTAGCAATATTTGGCATCTTGTAAGATGCCCAATCACACGTCATCGTTTATCCGTTACTCCATTTTTAGTGAGAGTCCACATCAATGTTCAGTTAGACATATTATTGAATAGGTTATTGAATAAAACTGATCATGTTCTTTAGTGGGACAGTTTTGTAAATGTGGTTCCGTGAGGTATTCCTTATAGTCAATAACTGTCAGCTCATTCCCAGATTGTGGAAACAGGCAGGAACACAAATGTAAGACTTAAAGCAATTTTGCATTTTTGCCAATTTTAGAATAGTTAGTAAAGTGCGTTTTTAAGTCTTTGTAGTTGCTCCTGCCTGATTCCCATCTGCTTTTCCACTATGTCATAGGCCTTTTTTTTCAGTGTAACACAATTTTAAGTGCAGCCAAGGTAATCAAGCACCACCAGAGCTGATCAGACCTTTCCTTTAACGCCTTTACTTTTAAATTAGCTGTAAACGGAGACTCCTCAACGAGCCATCAATTCACAAAAAGGCCCAGAGACACAAAGTGCTTTACTGGCGTTTAAATCACTCAAGTAGGTTGGCACTTGGACAGATCCCTCTAAAAATGACTGATTTTGGCTGTCCTGTCTAATAACAATACTTTGTTTTTTGTTTTTTTAAATCCAGAATAGAACACAGGGAAGACAATAAAATTAAATGCTTTCGACAATTACAGCAACCTGTGAGCAGAAACATTCGGGGGGGGAAAAAAAACATCTAAGTGCACTTTACGCAGCTCTGACCAGATAAGATCCTCCCCTGAAGGAAAAAAAATAACTAAAAAAAAAAAAAAAAACACGTATTACAGCTTATTTTAAGAATCAAAGAGTTTGGGCGCTTTCTGTCACATTTTTATTTATTTTTTTTTTTAAATCGTAATGAATGCCCCCACTTGCTAAATAAGTGAGCTAACATGAACAGAAGCCGTTTGTAATAAATAATAGTGTAAATGATCCTCTCTGTACAGAAAAAGCAGATGAGGCAGCGTCACATTCAGGTGTATGAGCGTGTTCGGGGAGGGGAGTGTGTGTGTGGCAGGCACAGTAGAATGAGGAACTGGAGCACTCTCCCTCTGCCGGACTTCCTCTGGTCGCTCTGTGGCTGGTAAAAGGGCGAGGGGCGAAGAGGGGTACAGGGGCGTCTGATTGTGGGAAGAAGTCTGAATGCAGTGTGTCCAGGGCTGGGCCGGGGCAGGAGGGCTCAGAGCATACCAAAGCCTTTGGCATAGGTAATGGCTTTCAGCAGTCTCTCCCTCAGCTTTTCTTTGCTGCTGTACTCGGGCAGCAGCAGCACGTTGAAGCAGGTGTGGGACGTGGGCAACCTGTTCAAAAGAAATGAACACAGAGACCGTTGAAAAGAACAGCACAGAGCTTGATGTATTGTTTTTTTGTCTTTTGTCTAATGTCCGGACCGTAGATCTGAAACTTTAAACAAACGTGTGTCGATACTGAGATGATGATTCCACTGACATCCTGCCTTTACTGCTATATACAAGACGCATGTCTTTTCCAGATTTTTAAAGTTTGGAGGATAATAAGTGACAATGAGAGAAAAGGGATGCAGCTGTAAATTGAAAATGTATTGACTGCATATCTGCAGATCTGCAAACATTTGTTTAGATTTCATGTTGTTTGACTGAAGTAAGCAAAGTGTCAAAATCACATCTGAGATGAAACCTTTGTGGGAGGAAGCTGGAATGGACCTAGTGCTTGTGGGACTAAATATAGGTAAAATAAAATTATAAATATAAATCCTATCAAGTTTATTTGATATTATTTGACATTTGATTGTTTTTTTTTTTTATTCTACTAAAACAAATAACAGCTTCTACATTTAAGCTAAATATTTGACATAAATTTTTATTTGACATAAATATGACAATATGTTTTTTTCGCCACAAGGCCATAACCTTCTTGAGAACACGCTGTAGCCTGGTCCTGAAACATGAATTATGCTGAGCTAATATTGCTTATGGTTATAAAAAGCGTTTTCTCAATTCCTTATATGACAGGTCTACTGTTTCTGAAGGTTTGGGAAGAATTCTGCCACAGCACACTTTGAGTTTTATGTAGTAGTAAGAAGTTTTCTACAAATGATCTCCCAGTGGTAAACATGTTGCCAACTCAAATACATCTAAATTACAGTGATCGCAGACTGTGGTATTTATACTTAGAAAAAGTAGAAAGTGGTTTTACCTGGTTAACTAGAACTGAATGTTAACTAAGGACAGATTTATTTATGTGAAATGTTATAAGAAAACCGAGGCATCATTGTGGCTGGAAGATCACATTTTCATGGGCTATTGAACAGAAGGGATCAAAGTTGTGAATGTGCTTCTGTTCATGAGAATGGGGCCGGCTCACCTGTCTGTGTCGGGGCCGTTCTTGGCGATGATCATCTTGAGTTTGCCCAGACCGCCCACAGGTGCTCTGTCGGTGCCGGTGGTAAACTGCAAGAACAGTCGCTTCTGCTCCTCACCGAACGAGTGTAATGTCTCCCAGAACTCCCTGTTGCCATGGAAACACACACGTTTAACAATCAGTAAATGTGTACCCTGTTCTGTTATAAATCTATATTACTATGAAAGGAGCGTGGTGTTTGTGCACGTCCCGATGTAGCCATGTCTTGGAGCTGGTGGAACTGGTTTGGCGGTTCTCAGCGACATCACATTTGGATCAAGTCTGGCACACAGCACTTTTAGATTTATATTGTATATGATTTTTGTGCCATATACAAGTGTCGCACTGTTAATCTATTTGGTGATCTGTGGGGTGATCCTCGCAGCTGAATGGAGTTCTCTTTTTTATAAGAGTAGGGTCTACCTCTTGTGCTCGGTTTTCAGACGCCCTCACTTTTCTTTTGGGGCTATTATTGTAGCAAAACTATTTGCAAATATGTGCAGGGAGTTGTGTGTGCGTATTTGGATTTGCAAGTTTGCATGCAGAGTTGTGTGGGCGTGTAGGTTTGTGAATGCGTAAAAAGATCTGCTGATTCATCCACAAGTTGGTGTGTGTAATCATGTGTGCAAATGTGAAAGACGATCTGCAAGTGTGAAAGTGATTTGCAACTAGGGATGAGACAACAACCGGTTTGATGGTATACCAGTATATTCAATTGCCACAGAACACTTCACAGTATTAATCAAAGTAATTTGAACTGATGAAGCACAAATAAAAATGGTTAAGTTATACTTGCATTTATTCTATTTTGAAGCTGGATTTAAACTTAATCAATTACATAATTAGTGCTAATGCAGACTTGTGTGAAGGTGAAGTCTGTACAAAGACTGGAAAACATGTCTACAGATCTGCAAACATGCATCTACATTTGCGCAAACTAAATAGTCTAAGTAATGCTACAGTCCCGCTGTGGGAGATTTGCAAAGGCGTGTTTGGATTTGCAAGTGTCAACGGGCTTCTGAGCCCTGAGTCCAGCCTTATAGGCTATGTAGCCGGTAATGAGATGTATGTAGATACTTTGATCATGGAAGATCCAGTCGATCTACCAGTCGATAGCAAAGTTAGTATTGGTAATAGACAATATACAACAGTAGACGTCAGCCAATCATCCATCCAATCACTTGATTTATATAAAAAGGCAGCCAGTCAGATGACATCTGAATTTTTCAACGCTTAGGTCATTGCGTATCCGCAACAACGGCGCTAAGTGCAGCAAGACGCTTCAGCGACATACCCCAAATTTTTATACCTCGTATTTTTCTCTTAAACTTAAGAAAGGGTATACAAATGAGTGGGGGAGCTGGACCAATTAAGAAGACAAAAACATATCACTTTCATACGGGATGGATGGAGGACCCAAAGTGCGTTTGCCTCATCTGTCAGCAGCTACTGTCCGGACTAATCATCCCTGGTTGATTCAATTCAGTGCAAGTCATCAGAGTAAACTCAGGTAATGACAATAATTGTACATAGTTAATTATGTTGTGTTGTGCAATATTGGCTCATACGCTTATGCAAGGTACAGCAACATACATTGTACATATAAAGAATCCTCAATATACCTGTAAATAAATATATGTTTTGCATTTTTGTAGTGGGTAGAACATTTTGACTTGGTCATTTTATAAGTAGCTCGCATGCTGAAAAATTGTGAAAATAAAATCCGTATGGCCCTTAGTACCGCTATAAAATAAAATTATAAAATAAATATTCCCATGGAACCTGTACTAATCTACTAATTAGGCTACCTCTAGTAGCCTAGTGCTAACACCCATTGACTCTCAAATCAGGAGTCTCACTTCACTTTCATGGCCAACGACAATGAGACCAGAGCAACCTGGTCCAGCAGGGTTAGTTTTAGGGGAAACTCCTCCCTCTAGAGATATAAGCTCAGCTCTCTTACCAGTTCCTCTCAGAATTTATAAAGCCTCTTGAAATTAGAGATGAAACATCTTCACCTTGAAAACTGAGTCCAGATGCTTTTACCTTTTTTTTCCCCCAAGATGCCCTGGATGACTGAGAACCTTCACAGACATAGTATTATGTACTTACATGTTCAAAGTATCTAAATATATGTCATTTCTGGCTACATGTGTGTATTTTAAAGATTTGTGTGCATTACTTTGACTATTTAGCTCGGGCAAATGTAGGTGCATGTTTTACAGCTCTGTAGACACGGTGCAAACAGAAAGTTGCAAATAGGGATGGGATAACATGACAGGAAAATAACTGCAAAAAAAATCATGGTATGTTGGTATTAATTAAAGCTTGAAAAACTTATTTTATTTTATAGATAAATGTTTTTAGTATATCATTTCAAAGAAATGACTGCAGTGTCTGTAAGGCAAGGCTCAAGCTGCTGTTATTTGAATCTGCAGAACAGCGGCAGCACTTAACTTCTTAGTTTTGAATTGACTATAAAGGATTTTTAATGCTGCTTGTGCCATTTACTGAATAATAATAACAGAGATTGTAGAAATAAATTCAGAGACAGTGCATCACTCCACATTACATAGTAATACTTAAGTTTTTAAAGGATTTATCAGCAAAGTTGTATTTTTTTGTGTTTTCTTTGGTTTAATTCACACTAAATACAACGGGCCAACATTAAACTCACAACTAACTATTGCTGCGTGTAATGTGATGCTGTGGACGTTCCTCCTGCTACAGTTAAACTTTTTATGTGGGTTTAATCAGACAGCACAGAAATAGTGGGGAACTTAAACACTTCCATTTAGCTCGCAGTGAACCTTATCAAACAAACACCAACAAAAATATAGCACTGTTCAGACTGAGTCTACCCGTTCTCAGTCTTTAAAAGTGTCCTGCTCCTCGTCTTATAAACAATCTGTGAAGCAATTATCCACACAAAACAAAATCCAAACTAATGCACTATAGGTTTAATTCAAGTAAAATGTATCAAAAAAAAAGAAGAAAAAAACATTACATTTTCTGGTTATAGTCTCCTCTAGACTAACTGAACAAAAACTAACTGATCCCAGAGTCCAGGCTCCAACAGAAGCCTGCATTAGAACTAATTATGTAATTAATCAATTAAGTTTAAATCCAGCTTTAAAATGGAATAAATGTAAGTTTAACTTGAAAAATAATGTTAAATAGAGAAGCTCTTAATGTAACATTTATATTTGTGCTTCATCAGTTAAAATTTAATTAATACTGTGAAATGTTTTTTAATTGATAACGTGGCAAATGAATATACCGGTATACCATCAAACCGGTTATTGTCTCATACCTAGTTGCAAATCACTTGTCTAAATCTGTTCAGACTTTTCAAAACAGTACATGTGATACTTTTGTCTTTTTGCCTTTATGTTTTCAGCCTTAATGTGCATTTTATGTGCATTACTCACTTGATAATTCGAGAATCTTTGTTGTAACCGCCATCGTATTCTGTCGTTTCTTCTAGTGCTAGGAAGTCCAGGTTCTGAGGGATGAGACACCGTAAACAGTTTGGAGATGTACACAGTAGAATATCATTTCAGGTGTTTTAGTTCTAGGTCAATAACTCACCCTGCTTCCACAGATGAGCAGCTCGATCTCCTCGGGTCTGAATAAGTACTTGAGCGGTGATTCGTTGGTGACCATGTGGAAGCCTCTCCTGAAGGCCTTGAACTGCTTCTCTACACTTTTGTTCAGGATATAGTCTGCGTATTGCGACACAAACTCCTGCAAAAACAGACATCAATAAACATTTCAATAAATACTATCAGAGCACATTATGATTACGTTTTTGATGTCAAATTTTGGCTAGAATTTCTCTGTCTCAGAGGCCTGGATAAGATACTGCTACCCACTCTTGGTGCATACGTCATTAGAGCTAAAGATTTATCAATTAAGGTAAAAGTTTTATCAAGTTTAAACTGTTCTGAGAAAATACTACAGACGAAGGTTAATATTTGAGTTAGTGACATTACTTTGACACAGACATTTTAACAAAAGATTGTTCCCTAAATTTATTATTTCAAAAGGGCTGGAATATTAGATTTCAATGTGTCTTAACAATTATAGTGTCCAGGAAGCTTAGTGCTTAGTGCTCAGCCCTTCTGTGTACTTTGAGGTTGAAAGTGAAAATGGGCTTGCAACATTCTGGCACCCACTAGCTTCTCCTATTCTACAGTCTTTATATTTTATATATTTAATTTAACTTATAAAAGTTAGTTTTCACTTCGACATTAACTCTTTGTGAAACAATCATAAGCAGTTGAATACTTTTTGTGGACATTATAACAATAATTCAGTCTCACCTTTCTGTTCTCATTTGTAACTGGAATCTTGTCCCCGTTTTCCCTTAAATCGTACATTAGGGCGTTCCCAAACAGGTCTGTCTGAGAGATCTGGAAGGTAATCATCATGTCCTCCTCCACGCTGCCTTCATACTCCAGCAGCTCCTTTAGACTCTGGAACAAAACCTGCCCAAGACAGACACATTACTCAGTTTCAGAAAGTATAACATTTACAGTATACACAGGGTATCTGCAGGTTTTAATACCATCTAAAATTTAATTTAAGACCAATTTCATGGCAAAAAAATTGGCGAACAGCAAACAAAACCACTGATTAAAACAGACATTTCCTTGTTAACATATGCAATGAGGAGCTTGTTTATGTAATGTGGATGTCTGTTGGAGTAGTAACTGCGTTGCTTGAAGCTGATGCCGGCGTATGGCTTGGAGCAGCGCTCTGTGGTGCTGAGGTGGTGGGCGTGACAAAACAGAACTGAGAAATGCCTGGTGTTTTCTGACAGGTTTCCGCAGCTGCTTTCTGTTTTTCGCACTGCATGTGGGTCTCCAAAGCTTTTATTCCAATTGTTCAGTTTTAAAAACTTTCTTGCACAATATACAACGGACCTCGAACACATTGCCCTCAACTGGTCTTAACCACCGCGCAAAATTAGAGTTATGTAACCAGTTTTTATTAAATCTGCACTTCCCCATGGTTAAAGCTCAAACTTTTCTCCATCTGGAAATGTCCAATCCACACACCTAACAAACCTACTGCAAACGTGTAATCTGTTTTGTTCTGCATAACAAAGACGCAAAGTTAAATTTTTTAATTAAAATTAAATGTTTTTTATGTTGCCGGCTCAATTTTAAGACTTTCGAAACAAGGATTTAAGACATTTTAATGCTAATTAAGGCCCTTTTTTTTTACATTATGGAACTTAATACCTTTTAAGACTTTTTTAAGGACCCACGGATACCCTGATACAATCATTAATAAAGATGTTCCTACTGGGTTTGCATCAGCCAAGTCCCTGAAGGTCCCTTTTTTGCCCATCAGCTTCCTGTAGACCACCATTGGGAAGTGGACATCCAAGATGCAGTTGTTGTAGATGGCCAGGCCCAGGACGATGCCAATCAGAGTGTACTGGCCCTCGTTCTCAAACGAATTAGAGTTAAACCAGAACAATCTGGTGCGCTCGTCGTACGTGAACATACCTAAAAGGAAAAAGCACAATGTTTCTCGTTAATATATGTATATTGAAAGACATGTGTGATGAAACAAAAGGATAGTCTGTGTTTTGTGAAAGTGCATGAATGAGATACAAATGGAATGTTTCTCAGCAGCATATATTGCTCAAATCTCTTCTATAGACCACACTTTTAAATGAACAGTGAAGTAGATCAATGTTAAGTGTAGGGCTACTACACATAAATCGGGTTAATCGATTATAATCAATTAAAATAATCATCCACCAATTTAATAATCTATAAATTGCTATCTGGGGTATTCACAGACTCTAAAACATGCCCTGTGACAGGGTATTATTACTAAGACAGAGCAGTAAATCCACAGAAACAGAAAAAAATATATGTACATTTTGTGTTTTTGATGAAAATACATCTTTATGTATATATACAGTTGTACTAATAAGTTTACATACCCTGGCAGAATTTTTGATTTCTTTGGCCATTTTTCAGAGAATAAGAATGAAAAAAAAAAGTATTTTCCCCACTAATAGTTAGTGGTTGGGTGAAGCCATTTATTGTCAAGCCTTTAACATCAATGACAGCCTAAAGTCTTTTGTGGTAGTTGTGTATGAGGCACTTTATTTTCTCAGGTGGTAAAGCTGCTCATTCTTTTTGACAAAAAGCCTCCAGGTCCTGTAAATTCTTGGGCTGTACGTTTGAGATCTCCCCAGAGTGACTCAATGATACTGAGGTCAAGAGACTGAGATGGCCAGTCCAGAACCTTGTTCTGCTGGTCACAAGCCTCAAGTCTTTTTCCTCAGGTCACAAGTCAAGACAGGCTAGTCCCGAGTCAAGACCCATGTCAAGACAGGCGAGTCCCGAGTCAAGACCGAGTCAATACAGGTGAGTCCAGAGTCAAGATCCGAGTCAAGACAGGCAAGTCCAGAGTCAAGACAGGCAAGTCCAGAGTCAAGACAGGCAAGTCCAGAGTCAAGACCTGAATGTCTCGACTAGAGTCCAAATCCTATGACTCAAGTCCACAACTCTGCTGTGAATCTACTGAGAACCATCTACAGTAGGAAATACAGGGTTTACAGTGTGTCGAGTTTGTCGACCACCTTAAGTCTCTAAATACACTGGGCGTTGCATTTTGCTGCGTATTATGTTCATATACAATGCTGCATGTCTCCTCTGTACTGGCTGCTCTGTGAAGTGCTCAGTGCAAACTCCGCCCCTGCTGTGGATCAGCTCACTCGTCAGAGCTGCTACAGAGGGAGAGTTATGAGAGAGGAGACTGCTTCTCTTGACACCAACCAAGTGAAACTTTAGCAGTTATTCTCCAAAGAAAAGATATTACAACTTTCCAGAAAAAACAGCACCATCTCTTCTTTAGTTTCTCTGCATTGACACAAGCAACGAGCGGTGGATACAAACAGAGACAGAGGAGAGATGCTAAAGGATTAGCAAAACATTAGCAACCTTGAAAAATATACTTTCCAAGCATCAGAAGCAACTTTTAGCTGATACAGCTTTAGAAGAACCTCTGTTTATTGACACCAATCTTATTAAGGACCGGACAACATCTATTTCTACAGTAATCCTGTTGCACTGAGCTAACGCAGCACTATATGCGTATTTAAAATCCAAATTATTGGTGGGTCACCACACGCACACACAGCTGACGTCATCAACAACTTGCCATAGACCTACTGGAAGTGTGTGGGAAAAACAATGATTATTTATGCATTATCTATACAAAGGTATCTAATAATTACAAGTGCATAAAAAACTACTCTATATGATATTGCATTTGTTAAATGTTTTTTTTTCAAAATTTGCGGCTTTTTGAGCAACAACAGTATTTATGGCTTGGGAAATTGTTTAGGTCAGCAAGATTTACTAAAAAAGCACAGGGACAGAGACACAGGAGGCAGGCACAGTGGTTTTCACTGACTGTTCTAGTGTTATTCCAATTTCCAAACATAACTTAGTTGTGGAAATAAGGCCAGGAAAGTGGTAAAAACCTTACAAGCAGTTATCAAACACCAACTTCATAAGTAGTTTATCATAATTCAAATACTACTTTGTGAACTCTTTCTGTCAGCATTTGTTTGGCTAGTGCTTACATGGCCAGAAACTCACATAGGCAGCGGCTTTACTGTTGCTCTTTTACCTGGTGCATTTTTCAGTTTTAAAAAAGGACACTTGGTGGTCTAATTTACCTAAAAAAACAGTTTTTTTTCTTCCTCATAAATTATGTCTTCAACATTAAGCCGTAGCTTGAAGCCTCCCATTTAATTCAAGTCTCCTGTATTGGCAAAGACAAGTGGATAATTAGAGAATTGTGTGCCAACATTGTACAGAAATGTACCAAACCAAAAATTACGAGAACCGACCCAAAATGTGACTTTAGTGTATCGTTACACCACTATGTATTGTAAAAGAATGGGTTTGGTAATTCATTGATGCTTATAGTCATTTGGCACAAATGACTATATCAGTGGCACACTGATTAATGAAAAATAATATTCTGTAAATGTCCTTACCAATATCTGGATTGAAAATCTCCTCCACCACCAGCTGAAAAAACTCTTTCGATACACCTCCTTCATCAACACCTTGTTCTCCTTCAAACTCTACATACAGCTGCTTCTTCAAGTCAGCAGGGTTCTCCATTGCGATCATTTCCAGCTACAGACACAAAAGGTCAGAAATACTGTGATGTTCCCTGACTGGATCTAAAAGAATATACAGTTTAATAAAAGGTGAAAGTACTGTGTGTGGTTTGACTTACCCTGACCAGAGCGTCGTCGATGATGTGGTCGCGCCGCACCTTTAGCCTCAGGTAGGGGTTGAGCTGCTGGCCCTGCACCAGACTGTACAAGACTGTGATGCGCCGCTCGCTGTACATGCGTATACGGTTGTCATAGTACAAGCCCAGATTCTTGGTTACAGCGTTGAGAATAAAGGGGCAGGTCATAAAAGAAAACTTGTTTTCAGTTTCAACCTTAAAGAAAGTATAGTCCTTGTCCATCTCCAGCACCTCGTTTAGAGGCTCGTTGACAAACTCTTCAAAGGGAACTAGTGGTCGCCGGCAGTCGTTAGTTCGAATGCCTAACTCCGTCTCCAGGGGGTCCACCCGAGGGCCCTTTTTGTTCCGCCGCTCCTCTCCCAGCAGCTCCTGTAAAGTGAGCTCACTGGACTCAGGGATGGGCTCCTCATCCTCTTCTTCGTTATGCCCCATGTCGAGGTCTCCCCCAAGAACATTTGCATAGTAGACAATCTTCAAGCACTTGGTGGAGGCCACCACTGCGTCGTCGTCGTTGACCAGGTTGCGGCTGTTGAACTCGTTGCTTATAACTTTGTAGGTGATAAGCTGCTGGAAGGTCTCCACCATGCGCCGAATCTGCTCGGCCTTGTAGTGGGACCAGAGTCGGGCCAGCTTGGCCAGTGCAGCCAAGGGGAGTTTGCTCATAGCTTTGCAGAACTGAGGCAAGGCAATCTCTAAGTATTCAGGGCTGTGAAGGTTGCTGTTTTCCATGACTATAACAAATAAGTTCAGATAATTGGGGTCACGCGAGTACACGTTGTGGTACGTCAGGTCGCACTCCACGTTGGGCGAGAGGTAGACCAGTGCGTTCAGGAAGGCGGCTTCGATCTTTTCATTCGATAGTAGACGTTCGTAGACTCGCCGTACTGCCTCGATGTCCACAGAAACCTCGTCTGGGGATTGTTTTTGGAGGTCGTTTTGTCCCGAGGAGCCTTCCCCGAGCCGTAATGAAGACGATGAGGCGGGGGAGTCCTCCTCCATAGCCGTAGCAGAGCAAGCTGCTGCTTCCTTCTCATCCTCGTCCTTGTCTTCGTCTTTACCCTGAAGGGACTTTAGTTCCTCCTTGGTGTGAGGTTTGGACCTTCTGAAGCTCTGCACCAGACCTTCGGCGCTGGAGAACACCCGACCTATTACTCGGATCAGGGGTGAGTAATCCTCCTTCTCGCCACAGATGTCCAAGATTTCATATACCTTTTCCTCTGTCAGGTACGCCACATCTACACAGACAATCCAAAAGGCTTAATTTAGTCATCCACAAAAGTTTTTTTATAAACACGACAACTGTATCTTTTCAGGTGGTAAATAAAGGCAGCCCCCTTGTTCAGATTTCCCACCCTGGAGGTTCATTTCTTAATCTTAATTGCCGCCTTTATTGTTAATTGTCGGTTGACAGTTTATTTCTATGTCAAAATGCCAAATTTGAAGTTTTCTTGCTATGCTCTTTTTTTTTTTTTTTTTTTTTTTACTCATATTCTGTATGGTGCATTTTTTTTATTTGTTCAAGATGTTCCTCCTGTTTGACAGATGAGTAGTCCATGGAGAATATCCCAATAAGGCTTATTTTGAGTCTGGATCGTTTTGTTGTGTGATAGCCGTTCATGTGTCAGACTCAATAAATCAAAGAAAATTATGAAGGAAGTGTACCGTGGCACTGACTAGGCCAAAGGTCAGCCTAGCTAGCCAAAAACCAGAAATAACATTATAGCGAACAGAAATTTTTTTTAAAAACAGTGTTTCTGTTTCTGTCTGTATTGGTTGGTCTTTGCTGCTCCTCAGTTCACTTTGAGAGAATCAAAAACACACTTGGTACAGCAGCAAGTGACTCCTTTGTTTGTTTAATTAAACTATTCCTTCTATGCCTCCAAACTGAAATCAAAGATCACAAATTACTGTGTTTTTTTTCCACCACTCCTCTCACACCTTCTCTACTACCAATGTTAAAGAGATGTTTTTGGGGCTGGGTGTTTTCTCAGTGTACTCTCTCCTTGAGACTCAATCGAATTAAAGTTCGACTTTGATGGGCTGCTTACAATCTACAATGCACAAACACTATAAGAGGGAAAACCATAAAATTCTCTGTGGAAAAGACAGTAAACATGAGGCGTACTGCTGTCCTAAAGAACAGGGGGCATCTGGAGCGGTGGGACGACAAACTTGAATAAACCAGCTGACAGTACATGTCACAGTAACATTACATCACTCTGTGGAACACTGCGGGACTTAAGTATCAAAACATTTCCAGATACAATACTCAAACACAGAAAGAGACGGTTAAAGCCTTATTTGAGATTCAATTCAAGCGTCCTTGAGCTCTGGAAAGGCGCTATATAAATAAAACTTATTATTAATTCAGAAATGATGAAGAAACCCACACACCTTTGAAATTGTCCCTGACCGAGTGGATGTCTTTGTTGTTCATCTTGCTGTTACTGTCGCCCGAGTTGCTGTGCGCGCTGCTCTCAAGGTAGGCGGAGGCCGTGCCCTTCTTGGATGGGTGGGGGTCGCAGAGTTTGGCGTTGACCTTGTAGAGCTCCAGGGCTTTGACGGCCGCTGCGTTGTTGTCCATGCGGCTGAAGCCTGTTGACGAGGCACACCACGAGTTGGAGCACAACTCATTCCCACAGCCCTCCGTTAACTGGTGGTAGTAGCGCTCTATGAGATGTTTGGCGGCTGCTCGCTTCCTGCAAAAAAATATAAAAGTGGAAGAAGTATAAAACTATGTTCAGCATAAATGTGGATATTGTTTCATCCAAAGTAAAGATAAAGAATTAAACAAAGAGTGTTCTGATTAAAGCTGCCAGGCACAGGAGCCAAAATCTGCCTTTTTGCAGGTTATCATAATTTCCTTAATGAAATTTGTGGCTTATAATGAACTGAGTAAATGCATAAAAAGGCTGGTCATTTAGCAATTAAGATAGCCATTTATATTATTATGTTAAAGAGTGGAAAAAGTCTGACAAAAGTAGCTGGTAGCAGGTGACTATTAACAAAACAGGAAGTGCAACTTTCACACATAATAAAATAAAAACATGCCAATTCCTTATACTTACATTCGGCTTGCTTCAGGGTTTTCTATTTCAGACTCCTCGTATTCTCTAAAGACACAAGAGATGCGGTACATAAGCGATATATATACAAGAAACACTGTTGAATTCAGCCAGTTGCACGATAAGTACACACTTTCATTTTCACAATAAGGACCCATTGCCAGACACAAGTAACTAGCTGAAATGTTGACAATAGAGCAAGGGCATTTAAGGCTGCAGCAAGAGAAATGTCCTGAAGCAGACATCCTGTCGCTGAGGTAGCAAATGTCAGCTAGTCCCATAGTCTTAAAATGTGTTTTATATTCAAACAAAAGCGATAAACCCATAAGTGTTTCTGTTCTTCTACAATGCACAATGTTTGTTATCAACGCTGCTCTGAAATAACGCTAACTAAAATAACAAGAGCAATGACAGCCCGGCAGCTAACATGCATGTAGCTAGCTATCATCCGCAGCTCTCTTTCGCAGAGCCCCGAGAACCCCACTCTTTCCTGTGCGCGTGCCCACCTCGCGGCTCCTCTTGCGGGGCTAAGCTCGGCCTGTGGTGGCGCACACTCACAGTCCTCCTTCTCGTCGGAATTCATACGACTTTATCCTCTGTTGTTTGTGACTCTGTTGCTGTTTGTGAACGTATTAGTCACTCCTCGGGTTACGTTCAACTTCAAGAGAACTGGTATTTTGATCTGCCACGGCGAATTTTCAGTTAAAAACTTCATTCACGGCCCTCTACTAATGCAGGCTCTTTGCCCCGTCTCAGGTTTACAGCCATCTTGACTACACCATCAGCCCACATCCCACAATGCAGCGCGGTGTAACCACCAGATTCTGCTGGGCACGTGTAGAGACCGATCCGGATCAACTGGACTGGAGTTGCTTGGTGGTGTCGGACTAGTATGGCTACACCTACACCGGGGAAATTTAAAAATAAAATGAATAATTTAGCATTTATTAACTTTATAAATTATATTTTATAAGTAATAAGTAAATTGATCAATATTGGGCATACTGACAATTGTATGTGCACAGGAATGATAAAATGTAACTAATAAAGGGGAAAAAGGCAGCTTGTCTTACATGCAAAGTTGGTTAAAATAATAATAATAATAATAAAAGAAAGCTACCAAAATACCATCTAATGGTATTCTTCTGAAAAGTTAGAAATACTTTTTAGTTGGCAGGTTTTGTTTAATCAGTCAAACATTTTACTCCTAATATGTTAAACTTGTTGGCTAAAATATTAGCTAAAAAAGGAGGATTTTTACCCGAATCTTAAAAGAAGAAAAAAAAATGTACCAATTTCCTGATTGGGCGGGAATCCGAGAAGTTAGTAACCCCGCGGTGACTTGACCGTGTGCAGAGCCCCAGGACATTCCGACTGCCAGCCGAGCAGAAACTTCAAACTAACTACTGCAAAAGAATAAGTAAAAGTACGGTTATTCATCAATATGTAATGTAACAGTTTCTCAATTATGGACGGGGAGGGGCTTATATTTATTGTATTTTGTGAGTTGTCTCTCTCGAGGGTTTGCAAAATTAGCTAACTTATGCTAGCAGTTGCAAGAAAAAAAAGAAAGTAGCATGTAATTTTTTTTTCATCCGCCATATACGTTTTTATTGACGTTAAGATTTAAAAAAGGCGTTACGTATCACAAATGTATTAAAGTAGTATAGTTTTTTTTCTTATCTGTTCAAACGTGCATTGAAGGCCATGAACCGCTAAGCTACCACGTGGCCGGTCTACCCCTGAGGGTAGTCGGATGTTTTGCTTATGTGCAAATGCCATGTACAGACTATTCTCATGTTTAATATGCATAGGTATATTGTGAATTTCTTTTTTTTTTAAACTTGTGTATTTTTTGCTTTGTATTTTAAAAGCAAACATGGACGATGAATGGGAAGAAGAGGTAAGCCAATTAATGCCCAATTTAAATCAGCTGTGCAACTATAACTGCTCTGTATTTTTCTCAGACTACAACAACCACCACTGCAGTAACAAGCCAGTCAAATGGAAGTATGGCAATTGATATAATTAACTAATTGAGAAGACTGCCATTGTATTATGCCTAATTTTAATACTAACTAATATCCTTTGTTTTCAGCCACACAAAATAATTTCTGGAATAATACGGTTGGTGACAGTGGAAGAGGTGAATATATCTATTGAGAGAGCGTGAGATAGTGAAGGTTTTTAAATATTAAAGTAAGTATTGCGTCTATAGGTTGCAGAGGTCGAGGAGGGAGAAGAGGAGGATATAAATCCATAGTTTCAGGTAAACAAATGTCATATTTAACATGGGAATGAACAAAAAAAAAATCAAATTGCTGACACAAAACGTCCGTTTAAAGTTGCATAATTGAGGTGCCAATAATGCATTCCAGTGGCTTCATTTCTGCACTGGCAGCAGAACTGTGGGTCTCAACTACGCCATAAAGCGTAGTTGAGACCCACAGTTCCCAGTTCAAGATTGGGTTATTTTTCCTGGATGCTGTTATCACTATCTTTACCATTATGTCACTGAAGCCTCAGTTTAGTCATCCTTTTTAAATTTTTAAAATTTGTTATAAATGGAAACATCAGATGTCAACCCCAAAAAAAAAAAAAAAAAAAAAGATTGGTTTGCAAAATTATTGTTGTACAATGCTGTAATGGGTAACTTCTAGTCAAATCTATTTTTAAAATTACACCACCTATCTTTATTTTCAAATTTGTAGGTCTGCTAAAGTCTCTGAAAGAAGCCTAAAAGTGTTTTAGTTGCACAGGTATATGTTGTGGCCAGAGGATGTGACCCCTAAAGTAATGTGTTAATATTTGTACTTGATTTACTAGTTTGATTGTTAATCTTTAGTCAGCAATAGTGCTGATCTTTGGGATCAAAATGTGGCAGAGGGCTTTTTTGTGACAAGGATCTTTCTTTGTTCTACTTTCCAGTGCACCTTTAGTTATTACTCTTAATATAGTACTAGTGTTATTGTAAATTAAAGTATTTGTATTTGTGTAGGTCTGGTTTGTCTAGTAATTGTGTTCATGTTGTGCTTTATTTGTAGACGGTGATGAAAATGGGAATAACAATGGTAAGTTTCTGTGTTTGTCTCAGTAGGATACATTTGAAAGTAGCTTGCCTGTTGCGATTGTCGATGTATCACCTTGTTGCGTGATGTATAGGAATGAGCGTGGTAGTATTTGGCGCCATACTATATTGTGCACCCTGCATAAGTCTTGGTCGCCATGGCAATAAAGTTCCCCTATGAGTTCACCCAGTCATGCCCCCTATATGCAGAGAGCGTAGTAGGCTACACACTTTCCTAGAATGATGGGGATTAATCTAATATGGACTGACCGGCTTTCTTGATGAGTTTAAGTTTACTCTGTTTAAAATGCCTCAGGTATTTATCTATTGCGCACAAAGCATCACACGTTGCGCTGCTCTCAGAGCAGAGAGCAGCGCATCACACGTTGCGCTGCTCTCTGCTCTGAGACAAGCCGAGTAAGGGGGTGATGGTGCTGTGCAGTCACAGACAGAGCTGCAGGCTCAAGTGCAGGCCATCTGACAGTTAAATGAAATGAAAACAAAGCGATTATGTTCATCTGTTAAGCCTGTTGTTCAAAAGTAGCCTGTTAGCAGTGAGCTAAGGAAAAGCTAACTTTATGTAGCAACAGTTTGGAGTTTCACAAACTGCTCCTGCCAAGCGTTACCATCGAGATCCTGACAAGGCTTTTACTCATGAATATGATTTATATCAGGTGAGCTTTGATAATGAGCTGTTGTATTACCATAGTCTTTAAAATTTAAATTGAACACACATGCTATACCCTGGTTTGTTAAATGAGGGTAGAGCTGTGAAGGTATCGCAAAAAACTCATAGAAATAGAATATTGAATTATTCCATGTGATTTTGTTTATTTTGGGTCCACGGTTCAGATTTTAAGCTGAGAAAATAAGTTAAAAATATTTTGAATGCATTTAGTCTCTGCTGTAAACTATTTTAGTCTATGTTAGCTCTATTACTTTTACCTCTCCCTGCCCCCAACTGCCTTATAACAGGTTACTTGACCTTTGACCACCATACCAAGGCGCTTTTCCCAGAGAAAACACTGCAGCATTAATCAGCTTTAACATCACAAAAATATAATTTATTGCAGTTAATTAAAGTTAAAATGCAAAAAGTAGTTATAATGACAGCCCTAGCTTTAACCAAATATAGCTTGACTAGGGTTGAGCCAAATTAATAATTTTTAGGGATTAGTTGGGGTGGATGAACACAAGTAAGTTGGACTTATGGAGATGCATTGAGCTTAACTTTGGATAGAAACGTTCCTCTGCTTTTTGCTCGCACAATGTCGTGTGGCTGGCAGTTTTTAAAAAACTTTACAACTATTGCCAACTATTGGACAATAAGCCCTAAAGATTCTGTCTCCTCACACGTAGTTCTCACTTGAGTCGGCTGATTAGCAGCAGAGTCTGCATTAAGCCCATCTCAGCAGTACAGAACAGACAGGGTGCACAAGTCAATGCAGCAGACTCTTAAACGTGACAAGTAATTTACTGTCACAAAATCTTAGCGCCCGAACAATATATTAAAGGCTCATTTGGAGTCTATGGAGGCGTTATAGACTTGATGTGTGGGAAACGCATGTTGTTTATGTCACGCCAGCCACATTCATATTGTGATTGGCTTGCAGAGGGTGTTACCTGGAACAACACTGGAGGTGAAAGAGGTGGTTTCAGAGGAAGAGCCCGAGGTGAGTTGAACAAATAAATTAAGTGTAGCTTTACTGAACCAAGTTAGTATCACCAAACAGATTTTTATGGCTGAGGAAGAAGAAATCAGATTTTCTGTCATTTAAAATACACATGCTCATGCACTATTTAATTTTATAATGGTTAAGACTAATGGTTAAGACCAGAACACCTCTTAATTTTAATTCAGAATCCAGGACTGGATTTTCTGATTAAGTTTTTTTTTTTTTTTTTTTTTTTCTTTCCCCCAGGCCGAGGCCGTGGGTTTGGCAAAACAGATTGTGGTTGGTAAAGCCTTTACTAAGACCACCTTTTCATTCTTACTACACATTTACACAGTATTAATCTTTACATCTATATTATTAAAGACAACAACTAGCACTTTAATTATAAAGAAGTGTGTGTGATATGTAATGTGTTGCAGGAGATGAGCGAGGAGGCAGAGGTGGTTTCGGAGGTGGTAGGTCAATAATAGATATTTTAAAGTACTTGCTTTTATTTTGTACAGTGTCTTGAACTATGTGTTTTCCAGGATATCGTGGAAAAGAAGAAGAAACATTTACTCAAGGTTGTAAGAGCACACTATTTTAACATTGTCCTGACTTAAATGGCAATCATCTAATTTATTTATTTATAGGGAAAGAATCAGAGAAGGAGGACCTGGGTGATAGTGACAGTAAGTCAGTATTGTCACTAGTGTTAATGGTTATGAATTCTAGATTAAAATGCTCTTGTTTACAGAACCAAGAGTGACATACATTCCTCCCAGTCTTCCTGAAGATGAAGACACTATTTTTTCTCACTATGAGACTGGAATCAACTTTGAAAAGTATGATGAAATCATGGTCGAGGTTGGGGGAACAAACCCTCCACAAGCCATCATGGTGAGATCATGTTGGACATCGTTGATATACAAGTAAAAGAGTAGTTGTATTAGAATGTGATCCACACAGAACTTTTTTTTCCTAGACATTTGATGAGGCTAAATTGTGTGAGTCTTTAAAGAAAAATGTCAGCAAATCAGGTTATGTAAAGCCCACCCCTGTTCAAAAACATGGCATCCCCATCATTTCTGCTGGAAGGGACCTCATGGCTTGTGCTCAGACTGGCTCTGGGAAAACGGTGAGAGGTGTAACTGCTGATGCTTAAGTGTTTTTGTGCTGGTGTTAAATGGTGTGTCTCTATCTCCAGGCTGCGTTTCTGTTGCCCATATTGCAGCAGCTGATGGCAGACGGTGTAGCAGCCAGTAGCTTCAGTGAGCTTCAGGAACCTGAAGCTATTATTGTGGCTCCAACCAGAGAGCTCATCCACCAGATTTACCTGGAGGCCAGGAAGTTTTCTCATGGGTATGTCCACCTTTTCTACTTTTTGTGGCCTGCAGAAACGCAGACTGAATCTTAGAAATATCTAAGCTCCTATCTATTTCTTTAAATTATAGGAAACATGTTTTCCTATGAAAAACTGAAAACAGTGGGCCTTAGATTCCAAAGCTTAACAAAGGCTGATTAATATAAAATGTGATTATTGCTCCTCCTCACACATAAAGGAGGCATGAAAGAGAAAGTGATTCTTTTCTATATCTTTCAGAACCTGTGTACGGCCTGTAGTGGTTTATGGTGGCGTCAGCACTGGATATCAGATCAGAGAACTCTTACGAGGATGTAACGTTCTCTGTGGCACACCGGGAAGACTGTTGGATGTGATTGGGAGAGGAAAGGTATTGTGAGATTTTCATTAGCCATCTTTGTATTACAGTTGTTGCCCACTGTTTAAAAAAAAAAAAAACAGAAATGGGCCTAAGTGGGTTTGGTGTTTCAGGTTGGATTGACAAAGCTGCGGTACTTGGTTTTGGATGAGGCTGACCGAATGTTGGACATGGGCTTTGAGCCTGACATGCGTCGTCTTGTGGGGTCTCCAGGAATGCCCTCTAAAGAGGACCGGCAGACTCTCATGTTCAGTGCCACGTATCCAGAGGATATTCAAAAGTGAGCATCTTTCTGCCTCACTGTTGTCTGAAGTTCAGCTGATGGACAATGTGGTTTGTGTTTCAGGTTGGCAGCTGACTTCCTAAGAACAGATTATTTGTTCCTTGCCGTTGGTATTGTTGGCGGAGCCTGCACTGATGTGATACAGGAATTTATTCAGGTCACCAAGTTTTCAAAAAGGGAGAAACTCCTGGATGTTCTTAAGATGACAGGTGACACTAGAAAAATAGAAAACTCGAATGAAATGTGTCCAGTGTTTGAATATAATTGTCTGATTTAAGGAACGGAGCGCACCATGGTGTTTGTGGAGACGAAGAGACAAGCAGATTTCATTGCCACTTTTTTGTGTCAGGAGAAGGTCCCAACCACCAGTATTCACGGGTCAGTGTTCTGTGTATTCTGTGTTCAGAGGTGTGTGGACTGGATTCAATAATGTCTGTGTGCAGTGACCGGGAGCAGCGGGAGCGAGAGCAGGCCCTGGCAGACTTCCGCTCTGGAAAGTGTCCCGTTCTGGTGGCCACCTCAGTAGCTGCCCGTGGTCTGGATATTCCAGATGTGCAGCATGTGGTCAACTTTGACCTTCCCAATAACATAGATGAATATGTCCACCGCATTGGGAGAACAGGTCGTTGTGGAAACATCGGCAGGGCTGTGTCCTTCTATGACTCAGATGGTGACAGTCAGCTGGCCCGCTCGCTCGTCACCATCCTTTCAAAGGTCTGTGAGCTTTTAGCACTGCTTTAATAAAAGGTCTCTCAGTGCGAGTCATTTTTCTGTGTGACCCTTAGGCCCAGCAGGAAGTGCCGGCGTGGTTAGAGGAGAGTGCCTTCAGTGGTCGTGGTTCAGCAGGGCCGGCAATGAGGAACTTCGGAGCTACAGACTCCAGAAAGGTACAGAGGACTGTGCATAATGCAAACATGTGCCAAGTTCTCCTAATGTTATCAATTGTCTCTCCTCAGAACTCATCTTTCCAGGACAATGGCCCCAAGAGCCAGAGTGCCGCTGATGAGGAGGACTGGGGCTGAGCGCAGACGTCTGCTCAAGGCTTTTCTCCACCATTTGTTCATGTTTTATTCCTGTTCTTTTGTATGACGCACTAGTCCATCCATGTTCAGTTTGAAGGATGTTTTCTACGAGCTGTCCTTAAAAAATACATTGTATAAAGAGTTTTTTTTTTTTTTTTTTTTTTTCAGCTTTTTTTCTTTGTTTCTTTTGCTTGTTTTATATTTTAATGAGTGAATTATGCATGTTTGATAGCATGTTTGGGGGGGAAAAAAATGACGCGATTCATGAGTATTTCTGTTTACTGAGATGAAAAATAAATCAAAAATTCTCAAAGCAAAGTGCAAATATCTCTTGATCCTATTACATGTAACTTAGCTTTAATCTCAACACTTACTGAAAGTGTGCTGTTTCAACACCAGTGCTCTATTTGTGGGGGAACATACGTTTTAATGTAAAGGTTCAAGTCACATGATTTTAAATATCAACTGCTCAATAACATGGCATGTAGATTTGGATACAAGCTATAATGCGGTTCACGAGAAAATTTTTTTATTTAATTTTTTTTCTTGATGTTCAGGGAAATATAACCTCCAGCATTACAAATTAAGTATTAACAGAACATACTTAATGTCACCTGAACATTGCTTTAGTCAAGTGTTGGACATATTACTGAAACCAAGTGCAATGATTTTATATTTTAAACGGTTAGTATCCTAAATACATAAGGTCAATAGTTTGTCCTTAACTTCCGGGAGACGCTCTTGTTTAGGGCGGACCTTAAGTTGAAGGTCAATGGTGATTGGTCAGTTTTACTCTTAGGTTCCTGTTTCGAATTTGTTGCGTTACAACCAGCGCTGAAATGGATCCAGAAAACACGGGCTACAACTGAGTCTTACAACTTTGAGGTTAACCCCTAGAGATATTTATATGGCATGGTTTAACCCTAGCTCTATATCTGGTTCAAACGTGCGCAATGTTTAGCTCGAGAGTGACTGCGAAAAGTAAGGTAGGCCTATGTCCGGACACAACAAAACTATTACTTGACTAACAAAGGTTACCCTGACTTTACAATTATACAAATTATTAGCATAATGTGTGTGTGTGTTTGTGGTGTTGGGGACAGATGGTGAGTTCGGGCAGGCTGACAGGAGAAGTCACAGTACAGCCACACAGGACACGGTAACTCCTTCAGTCTTTTTTCTTCGATGCTTTATTTGTAATAACAGTAAAGCCACTGCTAGAATGTGCTTTTCCAGAGGGACCCCTAAACCCAGAGCAGAGCCTGCTTACTCCTTGTACTCCACCGAGTCTGAAGAACAGGTACGACATTCAATTAGTCTAGCACTAACACACTGGGGTTATGCCGAGTTGTGCATGCCTGCAGAAAAAAAACGTCTACATTGACTCCAACTCGAAATGCGACGACATATTGCCCTACTGTTTTGTGATTAAATAATTTTAATACATTTTAAAGAGACTGCTTTATTCACTTAATGCCCCCTCCAATATACATATGTACAGTATATTGTAAGTGTATCTCTTTTAGGTGACCAGTCTTCACAAAGGCCTGGACCGCTGCGCTGCACTGCTCGGTGACATCCTCCAGTGTGAGAGTGCAGGTCAGAGGACATTCTTAGTGATGAACTATAAAATATCAGGCACTGTACAAGTGCTTAGAAAAGAAGTGACATTAACACCCATTGTATTCATGTTGTAGGAGCAGTGCCAAAGCAGGACAAAGCTGTGAAGGATGGAGCGGCCAAATCCAGACCACACACCCCAACAGGGAAAAAGGCCATCAGGAGATCAGTGGCAAAATCAGGTGAGGCTGTTGTCTGTGTGGGTCAGTCTGTGACATCAACATTAACACTGACTACTGTCACTGATGTGGTCCATGTTCAGCTGTGAACCAGAGGAGCTTTCAGGTGGTCCGCCGGAGATCAGCCCCCAAAGCCCCAGGAACCACCCCTCAGCGCACTGCTGCCGCTGCACACTCAGGAGTGAAGCTACACCCGCCGTCCAAAAGACACAACCTGCTCAAAACTCCATCAAAAGAACATGCTCCGCAGCAGCCCTCCCCCTCAGTCTTCACTGCCCCGTGTCACTGCGCCCCTGTGCCCCTCACAGACACTCAGCCCGCTCTGGACTCTGTACCTGTCCGAGACCGAGTCCCAGGGGAGGTCTGTCCGAAGAGCCAGAGTCAGGACCGGGATGGAGGTGTAGAGACGGAGGACAAACTGAGGAGGGTTCGGTGTCTGCTGGGGGAACTGAAGTCTCTGATGGCAGGTAACGGCTCAAGTCTCAGAATGGATTTGATTGGATCTTTTGGCTTTTAGAGGTACATCAGTCACATTTATGTTTTCAATAGTTTATCAAAATTAAAATACACTCTTTGAAACTCTTAAAAGCGCCATAGAATCCATTGGAAGGAGACATTACTGCTCCTATTTACTCAACTTGTGACATCAAAATTAAATAAAAGTTTATCCAATATGTAACTGACTATTGAACGCAACAAATGTTTTTGTGAGCCACGGTTCAATAATGGACTCTCACTTTGATTCTAATAAGAAAACATTAGAAAAAACAAAACTTAGAATAACATAAGGCTCACATGTGTTATGACCCTAATGAAGAACGATAGAAGAACAATATCATTGCTATTGGTACAGGAGACTTGGTTAAGAAATATAGAACCTTTATTATATAGACAGATTAGTGCTTTGATTCTGTGTCAACCATCAGATACACCTCTAATAACGAAACTACACACCACACTTTTTTGATATTTAATTGGTTTTCCAGTTATATAGTTTCAAGATAGCGTTTATTAAAGCTTTATTTTTAATAAACACAAAGAGACAACTGATATTCCCATCTAATTCATGTAAGCTTTTGAAGTGACATATTTCTCGTTTAAATTGTGCAGGACACCCAGCTGAAACCCACATGAGTCACTTCGAGCAGACCGTGCTCACCTCACTGTCCACTGACGGTACGACGAAAAACCAGGCTGTAAGTCCAGGACAGACCCAGACGCAGGAGCTTGAAGCCTTGCAGAGTCAGAATACTCTTCTCCAAACGTAAGTCTATAAACCTGTTGATGCCAGCTCTGAACTGGTGCTGCGTGTTAGAATGTAACAGGACTGTGTGTGTGTTCCAGGCAGGTCAAGGCTCTGAACCAGCAGCTGCAAGACCAAGAATTGGCCCGACAGCTCTATGACTCTAATGGTACAAAAACAAACATGGAGCTGTAAAGTAATGCTCCCTCATCCATGTTAAAGACGGTTTCTAATTATTGTTGGGTGTGTGCGTTGTCAGTGTCCAGTTTGCAAGGAGAGCTGAGTACAGCTGAGGCCCGGCTGCAGGACGTACACAGAGACCTGACCCTAGTCCAGAAGGCCCTGCAGGAGACACAGAGTCAGATTAAGAGCAAAGAGGAAGAGAATACTTGTCTGAAAACAGGTCTCAACCCTTTGACACATCCACACAAACTAGAGTCACTTTAGGTTCTTGAGACTTGTCATTCTTTTCATTTCAAATGTTTTTGTGTGAACAGAGTTGGAGAGCACTAGAGGCAGGCTGCGTGTGAGTCTGCTGGAGAAGTATAAGCTGGAGGGAGTTGTTCAGCAGAAACGGGAAGAGATAGAGGAGCTCCGGAGGTAAAGCTGTGTGAGAATGTCATCACATAATAATAGTTAATACAAACTAAGATGAAAGCAAAGGGGGGTCTAGCCCTCCCGTGTTTTTAAAGCTTCTCCATTTGTAAATTGTTGTTGTTGTCTAACTGTAAATTGGTAAATTTCTTTGAAATGACTTTGTAACCCTTTTCATCTTTATGTTAAGCAACAATTCTTAAACCTACCTTTTTATCCATTAAAGTAACTGTAGTTGACACTTCCAAACATTCTATCTTAACAAGACTCCAATTAGCTTTTGAGGGTCACTTATTTCTTTTTTTTGCATAAATTTCTCACTTTTTAAACAAAAATATTTTTAGACACATTATGTACCGTTGACTTGGATGAAGATCAGATCATTAAGACAAATTTATTCAGAAAACCATGAAATTCTAAAAGGTTCACATACTTTTTCTTTTCACTGTATTTTATATATAAACAGATTGTAGACATTAAAATGATTAGGACTATCTTAATAGGCATTACAAGGAAATGGCTGAGATTAGAGTTACCTACAAAGGAGAACTGGTTTGATGTGATGGAAAGTTTGGCTGATTTTTATAGGACCACTAAAATCAGATTTTGTCTGATTTTGTTTGGTTACCGCTATTGATTTTGGTTTTATGTTCTGATAAAATGTAAATAAAATCCCTAAATAAATATATAAATAATTTTAAAATACTAAGATGAATGAATGAACAATACTTGAACAACTTTTTAAAAGAGTATTTAAAGTCTCCTGACTGTCTTTCTCCTCTAGAATCACTGACACTTATGATTCATCTAACCCCACACTGGAGAAGGTAGACCTCAGACGGTACCCACCAGGACCAGCCCAAGACCACATCACCCAGTACCTCATGTCATTGGAGCAGCTCAGGCCCGGATGTCCTGAGGAGACTCTGTACAAGGCTGCGGACAGAAACAGGGAGACCAGTCTGGACCGAGGGCTGGAGCGTGACGCAGATTCTGTTATCTACGATTGGAGCGTCAGGTCCGAGTCCACCTTCAACACCCGGGACGAGGCAGCGTTTAGGGACGGCCTGGCAGCGCTGGATGCCAGCATCGCCAGTCTGCAGAGGACTCTGAAGATGGATTTAGTCCGAACATAGTCACACACAGATTACACTTTATTAAATATCACTCTAACCCCACAGAGTTATATATTATTATTTATGTTTTATAATTCATTAATTTCCTGCCGCTTAGCCTCGTTAGGGGTCGCAGATGACTTGAGCTTATCGTAACAGCTTTAGGCTTTTGGGCCAGCGCTAACCACTGTGCCTCATTTTATAATATATTCTTTTATTATAATGTGTGTGAATGTGTTTTATTTGTTTTAAATAAAAGGTATATTTACTTTATTGTGTTAGTAAGACATTTATGTATTTCTCGCTTTATATATAAACTCCAGAGGTTACCCTGGGCATTCAGTTTAACAAGTCCATTGACGTCTGGAGGGTGGGCTGCACACTGGTCTCTTTGTATCTGGGACAAAACCTGGGACAAGATTTAGGTTAACACACTCCCTCTGAGGGATAGATCACAACACATTATTTAGGTTGAGGCCTAGGAACCTCTGGATGTTATTGAGCAGCTGTGCCTACACAGAACAGACTTAATTTAGCACAATACCATTTTTTTAACCAAGTTAAACTACATCAAATCTACATTCTGACTCTTAATCCTGCAGCATTTATCTAAAAAAGTCTAATCCAATCACATAAACCTACAGCACACAGGTCTGTGAAGGTTCTCAGTCATCCAGGACATCTTGAAGAAAAGATTTGAGTAAAAGCATCTGGACTAAGTTTTCCAGGTGAAGACGTCTCTAATTCCAAGAGACTTTGTCAATTCTGAGATCAACTGCTAAGTGAGCTGAGCTTAAATCTCTAAAGGGAGGAGTTTCCCCTGAAACCAAACCTGATGGACCAGGTTGTTCTGTTCTCACAGTCCTTAGTCATGAAACGGCGGTGTGACTCCAAATGTGAGAGTTAAGGCTCAGGAGAGTTGTTAGTGACACTGCTCCATGCAGGTGCAGGGTCAACGACATTATCTTTATGTTTAGCCTCATGGCGCACAACGCTGTCTGTGCTGTATTGATTTATTCTAATTTGCCACGCGTGTCCTTTGGGTTCAATTTTACCAAGCGCTGTTTTTATTCCTTTATTTTTTTGCTCTATAAATACATTGTTTGGTGTGTATTTTATTTATATTCTGTGAAAATTATGTTAGTATGTCTTGAGTTACAGCTCACTTGGTGATCTTAATCTGCTGGTTCATGACGCTGGTTCCAAAATTAAAAAGTCACTTTGCCAATTTAAAGAGTGGAGTCAACAAAAATGAGTAATGTGTAATAAATTAAAATAAAAAAAGTATAGTAACACTGACTTTCTTTAATTTTGAAACGGGTCAAGGGGTTTGTACAGAAGTAAAAAAAGTGAAGCTTTGGCATACAGGGCACAGCAGCACCTGTACAGCAGGGATACAAAATGACACTTACACCCATTAATTATCAAACTATTACAAAAAAAATCACAATTATATATTCAAGCTTGTACCTTCTGAAAAACAGCACATAAAAATACCAATAGCCCTTAACAGTGCAAACGCAGTCATTATATTTACCTCAAATAGTGTTGCAGCAGTCATGTGTATGTCATCGTACAAAACATTTATTAGGCAGGGATTTTTGAAAAGATCTCTTAGAAAATACAAAAGCAACACTTTGAGTTCCCTTTTAGCATTTAAGTTGAAAATACAGTACAATTAGTTTCCAAATGCTTATAAAAGTGCTGAGCTGAGTTTGAGTACTACAGTAATCTGGTCCACTCTTTGATGGACGTCTGGAAAAACACATCTTGAAATACTAGAGATTCTTACTACATTCATTTGGGAAAAACATTTCTGGACAAGCTCAAATATTTAGACCAGTTTCCCATTGGGTTGGGACCTAAATGCAGATGCCAGAGGATTTGAGTTGAGAAACCTAGGACTGGTCAATTTTTTTTTTTTTATTTAATTTTCAGAGGGTTTAGGATTTCAATTTATGTTTTTTCTACAAATGGTGTTAAGATTTAGATTTATTTATTTATTCCCTTTATGTCTATAGAATATTTTGAGGCATATGGTCTTGGCCTAAAAAGCTGTGTCAAATCAAAGCAGCCATTATTGGAGGGTTAGTTAATAAAGAAAAGTTGTGGTTATGTCAGATTTTTACAACTTCACTAAACCCAAGGCATTACAGAAATATAATGACTCCTTTCTCTGGTAAATACTAGTCATTAGTGTTTACAATAGTAGTCTCCACATCCAAGTTAGGAAATGGAAACCCTTTCAGTTGTAAATTTGATTATTACAATGTATATTTTGACAGTGTTAAAAACTCAACAAACAATTGAATTATCCAAAGTAGAAAAGGTCAAAAGTGCTCAGGAAGCTTCAGTATTCTGTGAGTTATTCTGTGTAGCTCTTTGGTATTGGGAACAAAAGAAGAGAAAAGAAAAAGTGGAAAAACCAAGGCACTCTTCAAATACCTGGAGTACTTTAAAAGCCTTTATTGCATGTGACTCAAAAAGAAAAACATAAGTAACCCAGCACGCAAAGCTTTTAATGTTTTTATATCTAAATTAGCCACATGGAAGAAAAAGCTTTTAAAATTACTCCAGGTATTTGAGGAGTGCCTTGATTTTTCTACTTTTTTTGAAACAATTGAATTAATTAGAGTTTTTAAACAATGCAAAAAGCTACATTGCAAAATTGATGTCCCCTTAAATTTAAAAAAAATAGTTGCATTTTTGACAATGTGAATATAGCTGGCAATGATCAAGAGTGAAAAAACTATGCTACAAAAGGAGCTAAATGCTAAATGGACCCAAAATGACAATGGGTGATTTTGTAAAATTTGTGTCTCCCAAAAAATGACGCTTGGGAGACACTGTCAGTGAACGGAGCTGCCTGAGCTGTAGTAGAGCTTCAGTAGACTGTTATCAGGTTGTGTGGTGATGTTGCAGAGTGCTGTAGTCCATTTGCATGAAAACTGTCAGCTCCTCCGCTGTGTCTCCGAAGCCGTGGTAGTGACCGTAAAGCAGCTCTGCCCCGTCGGGCCCCAGGACACTCCACGGGGCAGGCTGCTGGGATGCACAGCTGCCTGGGCTGCCGCTCAGGTGCAGAGAGCCACACCTGTCCACTCCCTCCGGATTGGCTGTGGGTGGCGACATGGTGGTCTTTGGCTTATTGAGATTGTCAGGGCTTTGGTGACTTTGGTGGGTCTCGTTATAATCTGCAAAATACATCAGGGTTCTCAGTGGTTTGAGGACATTATCAATCAATTATGAACAACATGCTATTCCATTGAACATAAATAAATTGTTAAAATGGAAAAAAAAATTGTAGTAACTTCGCACCTGAGAGTAGTGCACAATCCATATTCATCATCTCCATATCCTCAGCTTCTGTCTGCTGCAGGTCTGAACCGAACATAGAGAAAGGCTGTAATTTTTTGCCTGTACTGACTCATATTTATAAACAGCCTTATTTATTTATTTTTAATAGAAAATAAAAGCATTTGTTCTCTGGGAAAATTGAGATATGAATTAATATATCGAGATTAACTATCGCCTAGCCAGACCTGAGCCCAGAATCAAAACTGTGTCCCTTCCATTACATTAGTACACACTTTGACAGGCGCAACAATGAGCCACCCCTAACTTTTGTTTACTTTTTATCTGCATGACAGGGAAAAAACTGTGCTGTAAAAAAATTATATTGATCAGTGCTTACCGTCCGCTCGAGCTCTTTTCTTCTGGCTGTGTTCGTTGCCGGTGAGCAGCCTCTTTCTGCCGACGTGGCTCTGGCGGCAGGGGGCGCTGTGGAGCTGCAGTAGGTGGACGTTGGAGATGAAGTGGAAACAGTCAAGGAAGCCCTGAGCCTGAGCCAGGTCGGCTGCCGTCTGTCCACGAGCGTTTCTTACACTGCAAAATGACAATAATGCTGTGTCATAAAATTTAGGATAGTGAATCTTTGTATAGAAACCTCATTGTTTCATAATTAAATTTGTTACTTAATACCACATTAAGGTACAGCCCTTGTTCAACTCACTTTAAATCGATGGCACTGTCATTTTACATAAGAACTTGCAATTGCAAGAATAAAAACAAATTAAGTAGCATAATGTAAACTGGAAAGGAAACCTCAGTGTTTCAGAACAAGAAAATCCTGAACATTTTCTACATTTTCCGTTTTTAAATTAAGTTTAGAAGTAAATATGTTATGAACTATCTAAAGCCATTTAATACCAACTATTCACTTAAAATCTGTTGCAAAGTCAAATTACATACAATACAAATTAACTAGAATAGTGTAAATTTCACAAAAAAAAATAAAAATAAATAATAAAATATATATATATATATATATATATATATATATGTTGAAGATGTTAAATTTTTAACTTTTTGTAATTTGCAAATGGTTGTAATTCAAGTAACTAGCATTATGTGGACTGGAGCAGGACATTACAGTTCCATTAGTTCAGTATGGAAACAGATCTGAACTACTTTCAGCCACACAAAAATTACATTATTACATATAATTCAAACTAAGTCAAAGCATAGCCATTGTTCAAATCACTGAAAAATATCTTGTAATCTCAATTAACACAACAATAAATGTGAACAGATTACCTGGCATAATGTTAACTGGAAAGTGAAGTGCAATGTTTCATTAATCACAAACTTGAACTAGAAGTTAAAAACCTGTCCATTTGGAAATGTTTGAAAATCTGAACTACCAAAAATTACTTAATTAGTTTAGTTAAAACTAAATCAAATGTAAATTAAAAGGTATAGCCCATGTTTAAATCCCTTAAAAAAACAAAGTTAATTTACATTAAAATAAATTACCTAACATAACATAAATTTGAGAGAGGCCTCACTGTTTTATTATTTAAAAAATTAAAATAAAGGTAAAATTGTGCACAATTAAACTTGGAATTTTTTTAATTTAATGCCAAAGGTAAATTTTTCAAAATCAAACTACCAAAAAACACTTCAAATTAAATCAAGGTGTAGCCCTCTTTATAATAAACTTAAAATCTATTGCAAAACCAATTTACATAAATATATAAGTGTGGCAAATATTAACTAATTAACTAGCATATCGTGGACTGGAAAAGAACCTCACATTAAGTCAGAACTAAAAAGGATTAAAATGGATTAAATTTAAATACAGAACATTAAATAAATGTTTCCCATTAAAAAAAGTTCAAACCATCTGCTGCCATGAAAAGTGTTAAAGCCATTAGATGATCACCACTCAATGCCCCTTTTCTTTTACAACAGAATCATTTGATAGTTTCTTAGTGCTTCTACAGCAGAGGGACCTCCAGCAGACTGACAGTTAGTCAACAGTGCACAGAACAGTTAGTTAAAAGCTATGCATGCAGGTCTAAACATGGCTGCTCTTCACATTCAGTACCTCGCCAATCTGCCAGCTGCAGAAAGTGTAGGAAGAGACAGAGAACGCTCATAGCCACAACTGTAAGATGCTTGTTGATGATCAGGAGTTCTATTTGGATTGCTCCATCTTTTTGGCATTACCCCAGAAAATCAAATTAGCTGTAAAACATCACAATGGCATGGCAGGGCATGTCTTAGCCGTCACAAAGTTGTCATTTCCTGATGAAAACATATGGACAATTGAGAAGGAATAAATACAAGATGTTTCTGTACAGAAAACACTCAACTAATCTTGGCTCAAAAGCTCATGTTGTGTGCATTTACTGAAATGTTGCTAAATTATGTTACTACATTGTCCTCAGTGAATAAAACATTTTTGGGAATACAGAAATGTGGCAGGCATTAAGGCAAAGCTGTACAATCTTGTCAAAATATTATTACATCAGTGTCAATAAAATTTAAGATCTATCACTTTACCATGTAGATGTTTCCAATGTAAATACACCACATGAGCTTTTCTGCTGAACATTTCCTTCCT
Organism: Neodontobutis hainanensis; assembly: GCA_024349245.1. Lineage (NCBI taxonomy): Eukaryota > Metazoa > Chordata > Actinopteri > Gobiiformes > Odontobutidae > Neodontobutis > Neodontobutis hainanensis. Next base: position 4,003,510 of record JALDNG010000001.1, on the reverse strand, counting down.
CACAATGCAATCTAATACATTATTTTAAATAGTTTGAGTAAATATTAAATTAAAACAAACATAAAAAAACAAGATCAAACAAGTTCTTTTTTTATTCAAGATATTTTTAGACCTTTTTGCCTTTATTGAAGGCTTGTTTTTTATGTGAAGTACCTTCTGAAGTACTGTATGATTTGTAATACTGTACTATATTTGTTTGTGTTAAAGCTAAGAAAGGGTTTCAGCCGTAAGAAAAGGGGAAAGGTTATTTCCTCTTCCATGTTTGGTAGGAAAAGGCAATTAAAATTTATTGTAACTCGAAAGCTTTGGTTACATATGTATTAACCACACAGCTTGGGCTACTTGTTAGGAGGCAGCTTTAAAATGTGTTGTAGTAGTAGTAGTGACAGTACATTATGTCCTAACATCCCAACACAGAGCTTTTTGAAGCATATAATATGCAAAGTACATGATGCCCAATAATCAAAGAAAATTGCAAAAAAGTTCAATAGAGCCTGTTTCTTTCAAACATGTGACATTGCAAGTTTTCAAATGATAATTTTTCAACAAGGATGTGATGAATGTTACAATAAAATGTTGTTGTTTTGATCATTTTAATGCATGTGCATCTAGACAGACCTTTTGTACTGTTTTATTGTAGTTCAGCCATATTCACATTATTACAATATTATCATTATTGCAATTAAATATCATTATTTTTTTCAAAGAATGACACAATAACCTTATGGTCTTCTATGTGATGGACATTTACTGCCTAAATATTATCGTCCAAACAGAGCATTCAATCAAACTGTGGTGAGTGTAAATAAAAAAGACTAGTACTAGTTAAGACCTGCTTAGCCTTGATTTAGTCCTAGTTAAATCTTCAATCTCGTGCTTTGACGAGTTAATTCAGCGTCTTGTATTTCTTTTATATTTTTAGATCACATTAAATTAATTAAATATTTTTCCTCACATCAATATTGCAATATTCCAAAAGTTTTTCTAGTATTCTGCTGGCCTACTTGTGAGCTATTGGTAAAAGTGAAACAATAACCTGAAATAGCACACTGTGACTACAAGTACCCACGCACAATAATAATAAAATAAAAAAAACAATCTGACGCGAGTATGATTAAGGGGCTGCATGTCAAAAGCCTTAAGGTAATGCATAGAACAGCTGTGCGGGTTGTCAGAGGTCAGACTGAAGGATACGTACTGTGGTTTAGCACCTGCTATCAACAGAACCTGGATGCACTCCAGACTACCTGTCCGAGCCGCCTTGTGAATGGGAGCCTCGCCAGTAAGGTCCTGAAAACATAATGCATGTATGTAATGCATACAGAGGTTATCACATGAAATACAAGTCTTTTAAGTATTTTGATATTAGAGCTATTAATAATGCAACATCAAGCTAAGATTTTGTACTATTTTGCTAAATTGTATTTACTTACGAAGAGGCTATACGTATTGTGAAGTGTATATCATTGCTGCACATCGCATTCATTGTTATTGCAATAGATCCATATCGAAAAGAATAACTTCACAAAAAGGTAATTTTTCATTTAATACACATTTTTCTTGTCAAAAATCATAATAAATTTGACTACAGAAAGCGAAAAATAATGCGGTATGGGACTGGTTAAACTCACTTAGTATTTTTCATTCAACATCTGGGTTTTATAAAATAGAGGTGTGGTGTAATATCATTTAAAACATTGTCTGAGCTATGAGAGATTCTATAATAAATTCATCCCTCATAAAATTGTGCATTTTACACTATCAAAACTTAAAAGACAATAACTTCTAGAAATGTGGTAATGAAACTTGGACATATCTTCATGCTTTTTGGGAGTTTCCTTTGGCATTTCCCTTTTAGACTGAGGTGCTTAAACATTTGGAAAAGTGAAGTGGATTGTCTATTTCCACATCACTGCAGCTGTGTTTAATGGGGGACAGGTCCCTCATGCCTTCTGGATTTACTAAGGATATGTTTGTGCTCGTGGTAGCTGGATTTGTTGTGGCTTTAAGGTTCATTTTACAAAACCGAAGAGTCCTTACAGCCCACAGACTGAGGAGTGGGTTAAACTGATAACAGAGTCCTTTATTTGAGACATTAATTGCAATGAACAATGTATAGAAAAAACTAAGCAAATATGGAACTGCTTCATGACATATTACAGATAGAGGATTCTGTTGCAACTACACAGAATGAGGCTTTGAGCGTGTGCCACGTAGTGTTTGTCCCGTTGTTTATAATGTACATGAAAATTAGTCAGAAAAATCATAATCCTGGTTCTTTCCTGTAAGTTAGCCCAGAGTCTTGTATTTCTTTATTTTTTCTCATTCACTTTCTACTAAAGCATTGGTTATCAAACTCTTCACACCATGTACCACCTCAGATAAATATTTGTCTCTACAGGTACCAGTTGACCTGCTGCTACCAAGTGACTATATTTCTGATTATACCTGCCTTTAAGCTTTTTAAGATGGCAGTATAGTAAAGAGATTTCCGAGTACCACCACAAAGAGCCATCGTACCACATTTTTTCCAATATGGTGCAGCCCTGGACTAGTCTATATGTAATACAAATAGCTGGATAACACTTGCGGTCTCTTCTATCGGAAGAAAATGAATGAATACCACCAATCGTGCCTAGCCAATACAGGCTTATATGACACTGTAAACAAACAATAGAAAACAAATACACGTGGAAGTGTTTTGGACCGACCTGCCTGTTGACATCCGCTCCCGCCTGAGTCAGCCACACCACACAATGAGAGTGTCCCCCGAAAGCTGCAATGTGTGTCGGTGTCTGGTCGAAGCGGCTGCTCGCTGTGTTCACCGCACAGCCCATCTGGACTAGGAGTATCACACACTCCAGCTGCAAATATATTATGCACATAAGATTATAAAGACTATTTTGGATAGAAATAGTCATTAGAGGTGCATTATTTCTAATCGGTTTTTATATGAAGTGTTAGAGTCTTATATCTGCTGCACACATTTAAAACAAGTGATTATTTTGTAAGTCATTAATATCATCTGTGTATAGATACCATATATAGATCTACAGGTATGAAGTAATTACAATAAGCACCAACAATTAATTACAAAGTCCTATATTTCTATGCTATGCTCTTTTTAAAAAGGACCCCACTACACCCCTATGTCTAAGCCCTGCTTGGATTGACTGCGGTTTATCTGTTGTATGCATCATTTGTTACTGTAGCTAATGTGTACTATGTAGCTTAGATATTGATGGCTTTTTATAAAAAGCATAATACATAATTTATATGGCTTCTTTGACTCAGTAACAAAACCAAGAATGATGTCACTTTAAGACATGTATAAGTAATAAAGTCTAAGGAACATTTTTATTAAGTCTAAGCTCCAAATAACAGAAAATAGTTTTGAATTTCTGACTTCCGGGAACTGCTTCGGCGCACGAAGGACCATTGGCTCCTCTGTAACCAATGAAAATGCTGCAAAGCCTTTTTTTTTTTTTTTTACACCAATAAACTTTATTGTACAGAAACATATTTCCTATGTACAGTACAGTACCGTTGTTGTTAACACAATTGCAAATTATTCAAATAAAACGGCCGGTGGGGCTCAGGAACTAGCCGTGCACCGTTTACTTTAGCTCTTAAAATAACCTAAGTGCATCTGTGAGTGATTAGTTTGAACCAAATTGACTAGTATTTTCTCAACATGGTTCCAAACGCAAAGTTTAGAAGGAGATATTTAGTAAGTCTGACATTAGTAGGTAGTAAAATGACCTGTCCATAGTGCGCTGCCCAGTGCAGAGGGGTCCATCCGTAGCAAGAGTCCTCGATGCTCAGGTAGCCGTGGTCCGAGAGCCGCTGGAGCAGAGAGAGAAGAGACGCTACATCCCCATCCCGACAGGCGCGGTGAACCGGGAACTGCTCCGTGAACGTCTCCTCGCTGCACAAGTCCGACTTCGGTTCTGAAGACATATTAAAAGTGAAAAATCCAAACTAACGCTTCCCCAAAGTGACCCCGGGCACTTCAAACCGAACTGCACGTTTGCCTCAAAGACAGCTTCTCTTAGCCGAAAGAAGGTCACAAAACCCGGACTGGAGTTGAGTTTGGGGCTGGAGCCAATCCCTGTATGGAACATTAGTGGCAACAGCCAAAGCCCGCACCGGCCCGGGACTCAGGCTAGCAGTTAGGGTCGTGTCAACTAAGCTAATTCTCAAATATTTTGTACCACCAGTGCTTAAGAATAGAAAATATAAGGTAATATAAGTGTAAACTTGCCTTTATAGATATAATATTACCTTAATTTTTATTTTTTACCATAACACCAGCAAAAGGCTGTGTAACGAGTTTAATAAAGAATGATGCATAAGCCTTCCCACACAACATCGGGCGGGAAACCCGTTATTCAGTCGGCTGAAGCTAAGGTAAGGAAGTTCTAAACGCCATTACGTTGAACTAAAAGCACAACTACAACTCCTGCTTTGCTATATATCTGGTAAAAGAAAAATAATTTTAATTATAAATTCAGTCCACCCGTAGCCAATAATACCAAGTGTTAATTGGTTTCCCTCTATCTATTAAGCTAACTCTTACTACTTTTGTACCACAAATAAAGTAGGTCTCATATATTTGTTAGAAATATAATCTTATGAACCAAAATCCATTTAATATTTTAAAACATTGATGGATCACACCATCTCTTATCTTGTTCGTTTGCTAATTTAACCCACAAGGAATAATTATCATGCATATAAAATTAAATATTGTAGTGGGGTATCAATTATAAGTAATAAAATATTTGTTTTGTTTTTGTGACAGTGTTGTGATTGGACTGTGAACAGTGTGTATGAATTGAGGGATTAATGCTGGTCCATTGTCCAAGACAGTTTTTTTTAAACTGGAGACAATAAAGGCTTATCTTATATAAGTATGAGTAATTGGGCACAATTATTTATACATGAATTTGCTTTGGGTGTAATATAATTGACCCTGCCAGGATATGCTATTTCTCTCTTTATCATCCCACCCTGAACAGACAAATGTGTCCCTGCCTATGTGATATGGGATTTAGAATTTAAAGACCTATATCTCAGGAGTCTTTTCAAAACAAGAAATGTTGTGAGCAAATATATTCTGCATAATACCTCATTCTACTCTTTTCTGCAACTTTTTTATCATCTGTATTATTTTTAAATTTCAGCTCTCTCAGGACTGTTTTGTCAGAGTCAGGAAACGAGAGCTGGAGAAAATAACGACCGAAGTGATGCAGCTGAGGGAGTTCCTGCCAAAGGTTCTCAATGGGGAGCTAATTGAAATGCTGAATAAAGTCAGAATGGCCCAATCATGTATATATTCTATGAACCCCACCAATTATTCTTATTTTTTTTTTTTTTTAAGAATTGTGCTACTTGCTGATTCGGACTATTGTGTTTGTCAGTGTGTGCAGTGAAGGAACAGCTGGCTCAGGAACAAGAAAAGCTGCGACAGGAGTGTGTTCATCTCCAGTCTCGACTCGATGCAGCACAGGCTGAATGTCAGAAGGAGAGAGAGGTCAAAAACCTTGTTTTTCTCTGTAATCATATTTTCCTATACAAAAACTCAGTCAGCCATCTTGACAATAGGCAGTCAGTACATTTACAAGAGACACATTTATTTTATTGCACCACTTTATGCCTAATACATGCCTGTGTAACATACCGCTTGTGTTCTCTGTGACCCCTCTGCAGGAGAAGCTGCTGTTGCGGGAGCAGCTATGGCAGAGTGGGAACGAGCTACAGCAGCAGGCGGACTTCTGCTCGGGTCTGGGGTCTGCCACCTGCAGCCTGCTCTGGAGCTGCTCTGCTAGAGAAGACACAGTCACACAGTGGTTGGCTGATGTAAGTATGTTTCCACATTATACCAGTTCTTAAATCTTTCCACTGTCTTTTTTAAATGTCTACAATGCATTACATGACCATGCTACCCATCACATGAATGCTTTACTCACACCATATGAGCCTCAGAGCTCCTGGTTCCTCAGAAGCTGCTCTCTTTTTTGTACAGCCCAAAGCAAGTGAAGCTGTATTTGTTCATTAGGTTCCCAAAAATGTGACTCACTTTCAGTCAGTATTAGGGCTGAACAATTAATTGCATTTGCAATTAAACTGCAATATTAAAAATCACAATTTAAAATTGCATTTATTGCTTATGTGGATAATTAACCTGACAGATGCTAAACTGCGTTGTGTGTTACAAGGAGGAGATAACTGAGACAATAACAGAGCTAAAGAGAGCCAGAGAGGTCAAGTTTAGGGATGAAGACTGTAGTCATGTTGTTGCTCTGTTACGCAGTAATTTGAAGAACAAACACTTAACCTACACTGTATGCATTTACATTTTTTACATTTATTCATTTATCTAACGCTTTTATCCAAAGCAACTTTCATCAAAATTAAATTCACCAGTGTTACAGCTAGAACAACACTTGGGGCAAGGAGTGTTAAGTGTCTTGCCCAAGGACACAATGACAGTATGAATTGTGGGGAGAGCAGGAATCGAACCACCAACCTTCCAGTTGAGGGACAACTGCTTTACCACTGAGCAACTGCACCTCCAACAGAGGACAGACTATGTCTATTTGTGTGGTTGGGGCCAATGGACTACATCCATATAATTTACATTTTCTCTGTACTTAAAAGGAAATGCAGATTTCTCCTGATGGCTTGAGCTAAAGCAGAATAAACTAAGACACATCAACTGTTTGAAGAACAGTCAAAGAAAAATAAAATGGGTCAGATGCTTTAAACTCAGTTCAGTCCTCAGATTTAAATAGTTTTTTTTAACATTTGGGCCTGGCCAACAAAAAACACGAGTTTCTTAAACTATGTGTGTAATATTCATTGATTGTGTTATGTAAAAAAAAAACGGAAAGAAAATAATTGCAAAAATAATTGCTGGTAGAAAATTGCTGATTGGTAGAAAAAAAAGCAATTACATTATTTTCAATAATTGTTAAGTCCTAGTCAGTATTCATTTTTCTTCTGTAAAATGAGACAATTTCCCTTTTGTGTGACATTTGTACAAATTCAGCAAGGAAAGCTGCAGTCCTTCCTGGGAGTAGCTGCTCAGACTCTGGAGAGTTTTGTCAGCTCTCTGGATGAGGAGGAGAAAATTCAGACTGAGGACCACAATTCAAAGGAGCACAAGTTTGTGCTAGCCCTGGCTGGAACTATTACCAGTGAGTCAAAAATAATGATGTGATTTGGTTCTAGAAGAGGTATGATAATGGATTTATTTTTCTTCTCTACTGCTTGTAAAATAAGCCATTATAAAAACCTTTTTTTTTTCATGTAGATATAGCAGCAGTGACCTGTGGGCGGGACTTCCTGGCCTGCTCAGCCCATGTGCTGTTGGACACTCTGATCCGGCTCCTGGAGCTGATGAAGCCTGGTCTCTTCCCCAAACTAAAAGTGTATGTTCACCCCAAATTACAACTTAGTAGTGTAGGACAGTGGTATTAGTCAGAAATTTACAATTTTATTTAGCCCATAACAGCAAGGTTATTTTAACAAAGTATGTCCACATATCTATCTAATCTCTTGTAGTGCATTGTGAAATTTTAAACATGCTTGCTCCAAAATAATAGTCATTAGTTGTAAATCTTGCATGTTTATTCTGTAAGAGGCACTAGATGTCAGTGTGGTGCTTCAGTAGTCATCTCGGTAACCATGGTAACTCTGGCTGCAGGCTGATGCTGATGGCTCTGTACAACGTAAGCATCAGTGTAAAAGGACTAAAGTGCATCAGTAAGAACCCAGGACTGATGTCAATCACCAGAAGCCTGCTGGACGGTGAGATCTATCTGACAATCATAAAACATGTGTCTTTTAGTAAGCACACCATCTTTTCCATATATACACATATTTGAAATCACAAGAGATTTTCTTATTATAAGACCATTGCATCTGTGATGTTTTTTGTTTATGACAAATGTAATGTCAATTCAGCCAAAGTTACGGACCGAACGACCGACCGACCAACTGACTGACTTTATTGGTCCCCAAGGGAAAATTAGTCTCGTGTGGATCATATTACATGTATACATAAATAGACACAACTAATGCAGCCCATTTTTCCAGTTAAGATTTGTAACCTAATAACATGATAATTTAAAATAAAATAAATCAAATAATATGTAGCAGTTTTTCAATAATCATATTTATTTGAGAAATTTGAGCAGCCCACAAAGACTAAGTTGGTTATTGCTTTATGCTGCAGATGGAGACTGGGAAGTGTGTCTCCACTCTCTCCGTCTGCTCCAGTCCGTTCTGCTGGAGGACAAGGCACTGCTCCTGCTGGGCTCTGCTGTGCTGGACCCTGGTCTTCAGGCCCGTGTGAGGAAGCTGACCACCAGCGTGCAGCCCAGTCTGAGACTGGCCGCCCAGCAGACCCTGGAGGACCTGCAGGCACTACAACAGGTACCACCATCCTGGAACATGTGGAAAGGCTCCCAGCACTACTCAGACTTAAAAGTAAATGCTACTCTGACTTTTAGGAGATGCCACAGAAGTGTGTTAGTTCACATATCTAACACTTATTATTTGTCAGAACACTGAAATTTTTTTTGTAAAAGAAGATGATGAGAAAGAACAGTCACACATTTTCTGTTCCATAACAAAGTCCTATTTATGTGGCATTATCAGACAATTTCACTATGTAGGTTATTGTTTTCATTTACTCATGGGACGTTCTAATGCTTTCATAAAGTCTTATTTAAGCTTACTGTCATCGTGGACACTTCATGTGATACAGATCCGTCCTTCCACTCACATCTTACCTTTTGTTTCTGATTGTAAATGTACCATAAGGAGCATGTCTGCATGACCACTTTCTCCTGAAGCTGACTAGTTTTTGGAAATATGTTGCTTCATTATCCATTTACCAAGTCTATCTGAGTCTTAATTGAGTACTTGAATTCAGTAAATCTAAAAAGTATAAAAGGTACATGAATACTTTAATCTGTAGTAATTCAGTTTACTGGCTTGGAACTCCACAGATCCATTACTGGAAGGCAACCCCCCGTGCTAAACTGATTAAAAATGGATTAATTTGTTTTTTTGAAGCAGTGTAGCGAGAACAGTGTTTGAAAGTGTCTTGGTTGATGCAATAGACACCTTGTTTTTCAGAGTCCACGATTGAAAGCATCCAAACACTGAGGAATCAACTGTTCTCTGCCGTCCTCTACCTCTTTTGAACCTCTTCGGATCCACATTCTTTGGTTCCACATTTTGATCAAATCAGACTTTTACTGATGCACTGTTCATTGTCATTGTTACCTGTTTTCTACATTAAAGCTACTCTTGGATGACACTGATGATATCTCTAATACATATTTACATTTCATGCAAACCATTACTTGAAACAGTTGCTATTAAGAATAAATTCACACAAAGCCAGATATTATTGGTTATACTTATTTAATATTTATTCTAGAGTTTAAACTCAGCATGGCAATGGTTATACACATAACAAGGCTAGATTATAAAACAGAACAGTATCAGGAATCTAATTTATGAGGATGTAAATTAATGCAGGATTAAACGAGACATTCATCTAAACACTCGACAACAACCATCGTTAGGTTCTAGCATTTCCTTCCATGAAGTTTCTTAAAAATCTAACTGGCCCCTAACTGTATGAAGATTCTTTTTGTTAAACTCACTGTAGGGATAAAGTAGAGTTATGGGAACATTGATATGCTACCTAGAAGAATAGGGAAGGAGAAAAAAGAGATTATAGGCAGCCATCTTGGTGCAGTAGGTCAATCTAAGAAGACGCAGCAGCATTGGTTTTGTCGTCACGGGTAACGGGGATACTGCGCTCGCCGCGGCCCATCTCGATGCCCCCAGTGACCTTGGGTCCGCACACGGTCAGCAGGCCGTCGGCCGACAGACTGCAGGTGATGACTGACTGGTCCACGTTGGAGGGGAGGCGGTAGCGGCGGTGGAACTCACGAGAGATGTAGCCGTGGTCGTCCTGCAGAGCACAAAGGTATACTCTGTAAAGAAGTCCAAACACTCAAGAAAAAGTTAACGTCAGGCATGTTCTTTAAAATGAAGTCTCGATATAGCATTTCAATCAAAGATCAGTTCTGTGAACAAACTCTGACATGAAAATCCACTATTGTAAGGTATATTGTAGTGGTCAGTAATAAAAAGAATAGAGAATATTTTCACCTAAATCCAAGCTTAAATAATCATCTCAGAATTGATAAAGTATAAGAGATGAAATGTTTTCACCTTGAAAACTGTCCAGATGCCTATGCTTAAACCTTTTCTTCAAGATTTACATTACATTTAATCATTTAGCAGATGCTTTTATCCAACACACAGTATGAACTGTGGGGAGAGCAGGAATTGAACCACCAACCTTCCATTGAAGGGACAACCACTCTACCACTGAGCCAATGCGCCTTCCTGAGATGACGTGGATGACTGAGAACCTTCACAGACTTTACACTGACAGGAGTTCTGTAGTGAACATACCTATCAAAGCTGTGGTATTTATTTTAATAAAAAAGTTAATAAGTAAAAATGAAGGAGACACTAAATTGAATTTACAATGAAAGATATAGAGTATATATAAAGATAATAGGATTTTTCTAATCACTGAGATGGAGGATTTTCATTAAAGCAGCTAAGTGATGAATTATTACAATGGTAAAACTGTCCAGACAAACATTAGCGATGTCTTCACAGGAGACTCATTGTATTATTATTATGATGGATAATGAGAATTGAGCCCAAAAGGGATGAATGTTAGCAATGAGATAATTTGCATCTCAATTGAAGTTATTAATCTAGAAACATACATAGTAAACATATATTGTGTCACTGTTAAACTATAACCACATAATTATCTTTATCTCCTTATCTACATTTAAGAAAAAAGCACTTTGAGCTGTGAATAAATTTCACTGTTGCAAGTTGGTCATTGTGCAGGAGGCTTTTTACACAGCCCCATTGTTCTTAGGCTATATAAAATTTAGACTATCAATTTAATTGTGACAATTGTTATTGTTAGAGATAGAGATAACATCAGAGAATAATCAATAATGGGCATGGGACTTGAAGTGTATTGTAAAAAGTGCATTCTCTATGGTTCAATTATGTAAACAATTCTTTGAGCCAGCGTCACTGTCCACAATAGCAGCCCGTGGCACAACTGTAAAAAGAGAAATCAGTGAAATAAACAGCAGCTCTAAAAGAGACAAGTCCTTGCACAGTTCTTTGATTTTATTTATGTTAATATTTTCTGCTTAATAAATAGCCTTACATTGTCCACAAAGGTTGGTGGTTCGATCCCTGCTCCTTCCAGTTTATATTGTTTTGTCCTTGGGCGAGACACTCAACCACTTTGTCCCCAGAGTCTGTGGGTCTGGTGTAGCTATGTGTGATTGTGATGATGGTTGGTGGTGGTCACAGAGGCTATTGGTGCCATTGATGGCTACAGAGGTAGTTTCCCACCACCAGTGTGACTGTGTGAGTGCATGTGTAAATGGGTGAATGGAAGCTGTTAAGCGCTTTGACTGTCTAGCCCTAGTAGGTGGAAAAACGCTATATAAATGCATTTACCATGCATTCCATTTGTGTAACATCTAGACTACATTATATGTAGAAATACAAAACAGTGACAACATAGTTACTACTTCTGTTGTTATTTTTTGAGGGTCCCTAATGTCTGACTTGTCATTTAATATTTGTTTCATCTGCAGTCACATTTACACACAAAATAATGTGAATAATAATGGGAAGATTGTAGAAGACTTTTCTATTTGCTGTATTTGAGAGAGCCCTTACCTGTCTCTCCCCGTGCTTGCCCTGGATCTCCACATAATCATCTGTGACTCGGACGTTGAGCTCGTCGGGAGAGAAGTGCTTGACATCTAGGTAGACCATGAACTTCTCCCGGTCAGACCTCACCTGTCACAAACAACGCAATTTTTTTTTAAATGCATAAAAAAATTATTTTTATGGTTCTCTTTCTCACTAATGTTTTCTATTCAATTCTTGTTGATAGATTTTTCTTAAAAAATTGCAAATTTAAATTGAATAGTTTTGAAATTGATTCATGCTTTCAAATTTACTCCCATTTTTACTTTTTACTTAATGTGAATTTCTGCTGTAACATCTTATTGCAGTACTCAAAATAATGCCAAACAACATTCTGACAAAAATATTGAGTTTTAGAATGAAAAGTGTGCAGTAACTCATTTTCTTGTTACCTCAGAGACACCGGAGTTGGAGAAATCCCAAAAGTTGCGAAAGAGCGACTGTCTGTAGTAGGGGCTAATGGTGGATGCGGCGTAAGGCAAGATGTCATGGTCAAACAGGCCCTCCCCAAAGAACTGGTCAAAGAGTCGCGCGGGATAAACCGACCCCAGCGCGCGTCTGAACCAGGGGTGCTGAATGGAGATGTCCATGATGACTGCAGAAGCTTGACTTTCTTTTTTTATGAGAATTCCAGCAGGTAAAAGGAGGTATTTGATGAAAAGTAAAATGACAAGTTTTCCACTGAGCTTAGTCTACAGCCCCCCACCGATGTCCCCTTTTTATACCTGAGGGCTCCAGCTGATATCCCTCTGGAATGGCATTATCTCATGGGCTGTTGTCCCCTGTCAGCAGAATTCCAAGAGGAATGGGTGGGTCCTGGGGTTGGGCTTTTGGTGGGATCGCTGTGCCACCCACCAGACCCTACCAGACAGACAGGACTGCCAAAACAAGGAGAACAAGCCAGAGACGATAGAAGTTCACCTGAGACAGTTCTCTCAGCCCATCACTGAGCTGAGTTTGTGCTGTGTGCTGAGGGATTTATTTAACATGCACTTTATTGTTCTGAAACACTATTAGACACTTGCACAAATACAAACTCACGCCATTCAACACAGGGCATTGTTTGAGAGGGAACAAAAGTACATTTACACTTTACAAAGACTAAATAATACAGCCTGGGACTTGAAAAGGTCTACAGTAGTTTTAGTTGATCTTTGGAAGGTTTTAAATGGTTTTAATATAAGCATTACAGGTTTTAAGGGGTTTTCACCTACTTACCTAAATTTTTTAAGCGATTTTAGAAGACTATAAACTTTAATTGCCTCAGGTAGTTGTAGTTTTATTTGGACAAAAAAGGTGATTATGATCAATATGGAGGATAATGGAGCTGCACTTAAAATATTTAATTTCAGTCTGAAAAACACTTTTGAGTACCACTCAAGAAAACCAAAATGCCACCAGTGGTCCTCGTACCACAGTTTGAGAAACTCTGGAAAACAACTTTGTACCATAAAAAAAATCATTAAATCATAAAGTCATAGAAGAACAAACTCCACAATGTCCATATTTATTTATTATAATATTGGTGGTTGTGTTGTGTTTTTGGTAATATTTTGGTAATATCTTCACTGTTTAAATCTGACGTAATGTATCTCATCTGAAGTAGTCAGATTGACAACAATTTTCATAGATTTGATAAAGTTCCCCTCCCTCTTGTAATGATTGGCAACCAGTCTGTTGAACAGGTGCTGCAATTTTAATATTAAATAAAGTTTTAAGCCCCAAGTTTATACTTTTTGCAAAAAAGACTCTTTAAAGAAAATGTTTTTTCAAAACTGTTCTTACCTTGTTTTTTATCTGCACTTTCAATTAAACCGAATAATTGACTACGTGATATGCTCACACACTGAGTGACCTTAACAACCTCCATAAGGTCAGGTCAGTCAAAAAAGACAAAATGATCATTGCTAATCCTAGAATAAGAGTAAGTTTTTACTGCTGCATCAGACACAGGTACAATCTGCCCAGAGGAAGAACCAACAGGTTCTAAAGGTCCTTTATTCTAACTGTAATCAGCCTCTTAAATGACTTGATTTTTTATCTCTCACTTATTGCATTGTTGTTGCTGTCTTGTGTTTGTATGTATGTTCACTGTTGACTGTAAAGCCCACTGGGGTTAATAAACATACTTTGAACCTTAAATTACTATCTACTTGATGTGAGACTTAGACTATTGCATTGAGTCTAATACTATGCTTTAGTTGTGGAACTTTTTATTCATAATCTTCCGCATCTGCAAAATTACATAAATAAGAAGAGCGCTCAGAAATACGTGGTGTGGAAGGCTCACTTTCTCTGTGTATTGTTTGACCCCAGAGGCTCATCTCTGGCATTAGGGAAATGCCGCTGGGCTTTGACCCTCATTGTGGGGCTTATCCTCCGTGCAGTGTGCCAGGGCCGGGCCGCAGGGCTGTCCCGGGTGTGTCCCCTTTAGGTCGCTGGGGTCTGGGCTTGGCCTGTGCAGCAGACCGGACATAGATGTGGTGCACTGGCTACGGTTCAGCAGTGTCAGCTCTCTGGGTTTTATCAATAGAGCTGACACAAAGCCTGGCATCTCTAAAAGGCTGTTGTCACAGGCAACCGTCGTGTTTTGAAGACAGGCTTATGGAGCCCAATCACTGGGGTTTACTGTATTAAGTAATGACAGACAGCTCAAGAGGGTACAGCTTTCTGAGCAAAACCACAGCTCAACAAAAATGTATTCTTTCTTTACAGTTTCTTCTGACATACTATAAGTACATTATATTTCTTTTAGGTTGCCTTTTACAGAACCCACTCAACACTCTTCCTTGACAACAAGCTTTCATATAGTGTTTTTTTTTAAGTGGTCAGATGGATGCTTTGCTTTCTTCAAAGACCCAAAGATCCCCCCCAGATAACTGAAGCCCACATGGGTTTCTTCATTTCTACACTGTCTAAAAGCTGAATAAATGATTGACCTGGCATGATTCCACTCAGTTCTACTTTAGTGGGAATTAAACTACAATAACAGAAGTCACAGCAACTCTTAACCCTTACGAGTCCCTTGGACACAAAAAAAAATGCCCCGCCAAAGAAATATTATGTGTCAATATATATTTTATTTTATTTTTATATAAATGTCATTATTAACTTCAGTCCTCACCATACATCAAACATTCCTTTGAATTTTCATTTTTTTTTACATTAAATGCCAGGTTTAGCAAAAAGTCTCTTTGTTTTCATTCTGATGCAAAGAAAACACTAACAGTATTTTTTCCATCCAATGAATGTATATCCTATTTTTTTTTTTTTTTTGAAGTTCCTATACAAACTTTTGTAAATAAATTGCTCCACCTGGGTCCCTAAGACAAAAAATGTGTTTAAATGCTTGCAATGGAAACTAGAAAGGATTTCCACTTCAAGAAATGAAAAAAAAAGTTACAACAGTAACTTTTTTTTCAGCAACAAAAAACATAAATCATGTTGCAATGTTAATGTATTGAAAAAATAACATGTCAAAGGCACAATCGAAATGCCCGAGGGACTCAATAGGAGCCATTTTTAAAGGCATTTCTAAGACTTAAAAGAAAAAAATAAATAATGAAAATCTTTAATTTACCCCAGAATAAACAACGTTCACAAATTCTATGCCATTTCCATCAATACGGACAAAGTAATGCTAAAATAAAATTCAAGTTCTGAGGATAATCTTTGTGCAAAACCGGGTCTTTGCTGCCCTCTAGTGGTGTAGGGTGTTATAATGACTGTTCGTTACAGGTCGTTACGCAGGAGGAGTGTCTCGAGGTGAAAGAGGCGGGGTCTGAGAGAACTCCCAGCTGGTTTCCTGCCACATTTGGCTGTGAACACGAACCAAACGGAACCGTGTAACTTGGGCCGCACCGTTTCTGTATAAGTTAGTTTATCCTGCTTATCCACTTGTTCTATTGCAGTCAGGACAGCACACAGCCGAGCTACAAGCCCCGGGATGTCAAAGTTTCGGCTGCTTGGAGCACGTCATATGGATGGGGCAGGTCACCTTTGAGCACACCCTAGTTTCTCCAGAAGAAGAAGAAGAAGAAGAAGAAGCGAGGAGGAGGAGGAGGAAGAGGTGGAGGTGGTGGACACCGAGGAGGGCACAGGGAGGATGATGAGGGACTGCGGGGCACCGGCGGTGGAGCGGCTGGGGCTGGAGGACGTGGCCGAGGAGGTGGACGCCTCGGTCGGGGAGGACAGCACCAGGAGGAGCGCCTCGGAGTCCGGAAGCTGTTGTCAGGTGGGTGGGTGTGAGAGAGACTTGAGGATGTGGGCGTCTGTTCAACTTTACCGACTTTGCACCTGTCATTGCACTGAGCTGTCAGGGCAATACAACCGCCTTAGATTTTTATTTGGTCAGTGAAGATAAATGTGACGCTAACACTTTCTCACACTGTCTACTGTTTAGTTTAGCAGGTTACGAGCTTTGCAAAGTTGTACAATTTAGCCAACTAATACTAACAATTTGGCTAATACTTGCCAAAAATAGCAGCCAAAGATGGCTACTTTCATACTCTAGGAAGAAATTAACAAGATCTGATAATGTTGTGTGGTTTTACTGTTGCATTTTGAACTTTATTTTTTTTTAAACGGATGTCCTGCAGATATATGTAAAGATTTGTCATGCTGCCTGTTTGTCAAAAATGCAAATGAAGTAAAATAGAACAAAAATGTCCAATGGTTCTTCATATTTACAATTTAAATCTGTTTCAAAGCAATGTGAATTCATTTTTAGGCTTTTTTTTCTTTAACAAACCACATCTGATTCTTTCGGGCACAATGCCAATAGTCTATCACAGCATTATTTTTATTTTTATTTTTTTTACTAGCCAACTTCCTCTAGATTCAAACCCTTGGCCCAACAATATTAGTTTGATATTTCTTAAGGCAACTTGTGTATTTTTATCTCAGGTCTCCACAGAATGGGACGCTGAGGATCCAGATCAACCGGGCCAGACGCTGTCCGCGAAGGAGTTGGAGTTTATTCAGCTCACCTTGAAGAAGCAGCAGTCCTACAGGTAATGCTTCATGAGACTCATCCATGCAACTGTTACTATTGTGCACTTTTTTATCAACACTATAACATCACAGAATAACAATAAAAGAGTCCTAACTGTCATTTTGTTTACGTTTGTCAAAAAAAAAAATATTATGGCAGTGTCTCTTGGTAAAAGTCTCTGGTGGTTTGTGTCTTGGCTGGCTGTAATTCCTGTCAGACAGTGAGTGGGATTATCAATATTAAATGAATTTGCTTAGGAGTCTTTGCAGCTTCCTCTCTGCAATATTCTTTAACGGCACAGTGTTGAGCCACAGCCGTGATGTTCCGCTTCAGTGTTGGACAACCTGGAGAGTTTATTGGACTTTTGTACTGCACTCAGAGGTGTTGGGATCAGTGGCATTTTTTTGTTTGAGGTACTACTAAAAGAGTTAAATGAATGGTCTTTACTTTTGTGAGCTTTATCAGATGTACATTACATTTGGTCAGACAATGTTTGGAGATCCTGCGTGTTTGTTTGTTTACAATTGCTTACCTCATCTAGTATGGCTGCACAATATATCTCAGATTTACTGTTTTTGATGTTAACATATACAGTAAACACTACTTGATGTTATGATATGCCAAGTAGAAATAATATTGTCAGTCATATAAACCCCAATAAGGGCGTGTGACAGACTACATTACACTTTAATGGGTCAAACGGCATTAGCACCGAAAAATAATAATGGGAAATTCTGCCTAAAGAACTAGGGCTCCATCTGAATTCCTCAAATTGCTTAGAAGATGTCCTAACTCCTTTTGACTAAACTGATGTATTTCATGGTCGCCATGTTATCAGCTGTCCAAATTCTCACATTAGTAAGGAAGGGTGGTTAAAAAAGGAGCTTGAATGCTTCCTTTCATACCCCCTTTAGCACAGGATTCTCTGAATGTTTATTACTGTCACCCACAATCCATTTGGCCCTCAACCAAACTTTTCTGAAAACGTTCGACTGAAACTGAAATCCATGTGATTTTGAAGTTTGTAAATGGAAAATACCATGCATTTATATTGAGCTTTTATGTAACCTCTTAGGCACCCAAAGCACTTTACATCATGCTTCCACTCACTCCATTCACCCACACAAGCACTCACACGGTCACACTGTGGTGGTGGTAAACTGTGGCCACAGCTGCCTTGGGACAGACTCGGAGAGAGATGTGCCTGACCAGCAACACCCACAATCACAATACAGCACTTAGAATCCATACAGTAACACATTCATACACTAGTGGACAAACGACAGAGCCACTGCACCCCAATGTTTGTGATGAGTGACTCTGTGTAAACCACTGCTCCTTAAATATCTGCATGAACCCCAGTTCAAAACAGACGCCACTGTGCCTTTTGCTGACTTTTCATTGTTTCACTGTTAAACCATGCTGCAGAAAAACACCACTTTGCTCACATTTGTTTAAAACCACATGGCTACTTTGCATAAATCCACAACAGCTTACACTGAAGGAACAAATATCTTTATTCAAAACAGACCAGTACATTTATCTGATGTGGTGTCATTTATTTCTCCAAATTGTTCTGTTTGTGAGCCTCTTTAAACTTAGCGCTCGGTGGAAAATAAGGTGCTTGTTGTAGTCCATTTTTGAGATGGACTACAACAACCATTCAGGTGTTGTTGTTATAGAGTGAAACTCTTTTGATTTAGGAGTCAGAACACTGTTATAAAGACTAGGCAGCTTCCGTCACACCTCTTGAAGCCTCTGGCCAAAAGGTGGACATTGCTGTTCTCAAAGAAAAGCCCTTTCTCTTTGAGTTGGAGATGGTCTGCAGACTCAGGTCTACCAGGATGGGCTCTTCTGTGTCCTCTTGTACGTCCTCTGTACAGCCTCTTGTGAAGCTGTTGTTTTGTTTCTCCGACATAACTGTCACTGCACTCTTCACTGAACAGTCTTATTGTACATAGTGTTTTTTTCCTGATCCCCTGCAGCTGTTGTGTTCAGCTCCTTGGCCACATAGCCTTAAGTAAGTCCTGTTTCTAGTCGACATGTTTTCCAGTCACATGCTGGCCTAAGTAACAGAAGATGCATCCTAGTCTCTGATCCCATTGTGCTCACTCCTTTCTGGACAGGCCTGTACCAATTTTCTATGTGACTCTTTTAATACATTGTCTGGACACATACTAAGATTTTCTTATGGATACAGTGACAAAAACAACTCGCACTTTGTTACTAATGTGTTTGGATGATTGGCACAGGATGACACAGGAAGGACACAGCTACCTCTAAGCTGTTGATCAGTCAGCCTCAAGCCCCTTCACTAGTGTGGAGTATAACGGTAATCCTGATGGGATAGTTTGTGTCTGAGAGGCATGGGGGAGGGGCAGGACACCGGGGGTTATATAAGGTTCAGCTGGAGCCTGTCTGCAGCACCTACTGTTGTTTCATTTCCTCTATTTACCCTACAGAGAGACAGTAGGAGCTTAAATAGAGTCAATAGAGAGCATAAAATGAAGGTTAAAATGTACATTAACAAGTTAATGATATGATGATGTAAATTCTATAAATAATATAAAGCAGTATATTTGCTCATATTCATGAATGTAAATTGATGAATTTATATTTCCTAGTTATTGGTTGTGTACAAGATGTTTTGGTTCTCAGGTCCAGCAGCAGTAGGGGCAATGACTCTCACAGCCTCTGCGAAGAAGCTGGGAAGAAGCTTTTGGTTTGGGCGTTGTGGCTTGTGGCCTTGTGCCTGAGGGGAAGGGTGTGAACAGTGCATTTTTGTTGTGTTTTATTGTGCATGTTGCATTTTTTTTTTTTTTATGGTTTTATTTTTTTCATACCATTTCATTGAGTTTGAAATGTGCATTATTTAAACCATACAGTGAGGATGGATAAAGGGATGTTTACTACAACACAAAAATAAAAGGTCCACTTGTCTAGGGAGCCATCCTTTTATAGTGTTGGCTGTCCACATCCTTGGTGAAGTTGTTATAATTTTTGTCACTGTGTACCTTATGTGCAAGTCCCAAGCTCGGGTAAATGGAGTGGGTTGGGTCAGAAAGGGTAACCTTGTGCTGCAGCTGGATTGTTGCAAGATTTTGGAGTTTCCAAACTCGGGTAAATCCATCTTGTATTGCGCCAAGCTTGAGTCAAACCATGGGCTCAGCGTCCTCTTGTGACCAATGATGTGGCAGCATAAACAGGAAGAGGTGGGTTTCTAATTTTGTTATTTGTTATTATATTCAATTTTGTTATCAGCATGGCCACTCTGAAAGACTTTTGCTAACGCTAAAATATGTGGCACTAAAGGGTTTTCTGGAAGGAAGAGTTCTATATGGCAGGTTACAGAAAGGGCATCCGGTGATTAAACCTAATTACCTATAAACCATTACTTTTTTGTGAGGAACATCTCTATAGCTGTTCCTGCAATTAAAAGAGAAAGGAAGTGTTTTTAGTGTTGATAGGTAGCGTTAACTTCCACAAGCTACTTTGGTGAATTGGATTTTCTACTTCAACACATTATCAATACAAGGATACGTTTCAACTTATTATCCTTATCTTGTGTTATTAGGGGGGCGCCCCTAGCTCAGTTTGCAAAAAAATTCTATAAAAAAAAAAGACGCCATTTAAGTAGTGTGTGCTAGTCACAATGTCCTCATTGACTAATTACCCTCTACCAGACGCTGTCAGCGCGCCAGGTTGGATTTTATACTTTTTTTTAAACTGTTGTAAAAATAAGCTTTAACGTGTTAGAATAATGCCATGTCACAATGTTATTAACTGTTTTTCAATATGTCAGACAGTTCATAAATAAGCCCTGGCAGAGTTTGTGACCATGCTAACTGTCGACAGCTCCAGGTTGTGTGGGGCTGGAGGAAGTGGGTTAATCAATGTTACTGAGGGCATCACATCAGCTGGCCTACACTACAGCATGGCACTCTGCTCTACTTTTACACGGTAGTGACTATTCATCACCCAAGATAACCTAAACTTCACTCAGCTGATCACTAATTAGCACTTGTCTATACTTAAGCATACATTTAGTATTTTCCAAACAATCTTATTTTTGTGCCTTATAATTCTTTACACCATGGATTTTCTTAATGACAAAATTGTAATAAGAAGTAAATGGAAAACTTAAAACTCTTGATTGAGAAAACATCTACATCCCTGTTTGTACATCCCTGCATACACATTTATGCATAAAATACATTAATTAACTCAATAAAATATAAAGTTTTTGTATTTTCTTACATTTTTATATATTAATTAAAAGGTACATCGTGTAAAACTAGTTTACAGTTAAATGTATAATTGTGCCAAAATAACACTATATGCTGTATATTATATAAACACAAAGGCATGTCCCCACAGGGCAGCCATAGTTGCACACAGGCTCTAGAGAGTGAGGGACATTAATATCTAAGGCACATATTGCACACATAACACACACAGAACCTGGAAACGCCGAGTCCAGATCAGTCAGAGCCAGTTTAAACAGAAAACTCTTGAGTAGTGATTTTGTTCTAAAGTTTTGAGGGTCTGGACACAGAAGGTTCTGTCTCCCATTTTCCACAACCTGCAAAAGTGAACTGAAAGCTGAGTGTTGGTGGAGGAGTGGGGGTTTCTGGAGGATCTGTAGAAGTGAAGGAGATCTGAGAGCTACTGAAGGGCCAGGGCTTTCAGTGACTTGTAGGTGAAGAGGTGGTTCTTGTATTGATATTTGATGGGAATCTGGTGTAGAAGGATGCGTGTGGAAGTGTGAGTGAAAACCTTGGCAGTGAAGTTTTGAAAGAGCTGGTGCCTACCCAGGATTGTGTTGGAAATCCCAGATAAGAATCTATTACAATTCTCCAGACTGGAAGTGATTCATTTTCTTTTGTTTCTGTAATCCGGAAGTGAGTAATGGAGGCAGGAGCTTTGTTGCAAAGGCTAACCATGCGCTGTGGCTGGATTCCTGCAAATTTGAGAGTTTAAAAATTCACACAATTCCATTGTAAACTGCTCCAAGCAAAGTATTTTTGGTCTAAACCCCTCGCCAAACTGGATTGTTGAGTGCAATGAGGTTGCAGCTTTGACAGGTCAGGGCGTGTTTTTAGGTAACTGTTTTACCGTTATGAACGTAAACAACATGGTGCTGCTCTGATTGAATGAAACTGTGCAATCCAATCACCAAGTAGTCATTCAATAATAATAATAATAATAATAATATTCATTCACCACTGACACAGACACTGGCAAAGTGTCTTGCCCATAACATAACGACAGTATGAACTGGAGTAAGCGGGAATCAAACCGCCAACCTTCCGGTTATAGGACTCTCTACCCCATGAGCAACTGTGTCCTTTTGTAATTAACCGCCCTCTTTTGCTTCAGTCAGGTTAAAAAAGAGCTGGTTTGGTGACTAAATGAAAAGGCTGTTCAAAAGAGATAGAGAAGTCCAAATTGACTCCCAAGTTGCAGACTGATGCAGATGGGCAGATGGTGTTTCCATTGGTGTGAAGCACCAGGGGCCTCATTTTAAAAAAGCGTGTGTAGCAATACTAAACAAGTGCTATCCCACCTGTACTAGAAATTTGTGCAGGTAAATCAGTCTCATGATCACTCTTATGATTATGATGCTGATAGGGAAAACTGGAGGGCCCGGAGGAAACCAACCCACTGGGAGAATATATGCAAACTCCACCCAGAAAGGTCCCGCCTGACCTGGGAGTCCAACCTTGGACCTTCTTGCTGAGAGGCAAGCGTGCCTGTTCAACCAAAGAATACCCTCTGCTTATCATCTACACATATTAAAATAACAATTTGAAATCCAAACAAACACTTATTGTTATTAGTTATTATAGTTCATTGATTTATTTTCTTCCGCTTAGTCCTGTAATGTCATGGTTGACTGGAGCCTATCCCAGCAGCTTTGGGCCTGACTAATGACACCCTGGACAATGGCCAGTTAGTCGCGGGGCAGACATTTAGACATAGACAGTGACAGACAACCATTCGCTCTCATTCATTCTCTATGGACACTTTAGATTGACCAGTTAACCCATACATGCATGTGTTTGCAAGTTTGAGAACTCACAACCTTCTGCCGCGCGCACCCATGGACATTGCACTATCATAAGTATAAAATATAACACTTCAAAAAGAATAAATGTAACTAAAGTGACATCAGCCCTGCGACTAACTGGTCACTGTCCAGGGCCCAAAGCTGCTGGGATAGGCTCCAGTCAACCGTGACACCTTACAGGACAAAGCGGAAGAAAACGAATGACTGCAACCCCTAACGGGACAAAGCAGTAGAAAAAAATGGAAAATAAATAGTGTTTAAGGCAAATCTTTCAGGTGGTTCTTTACCAAATTAAAATTTCAAAACATTCCTTGTTTTGCAATATTCTTAATATAGTTAATGGCAAAAATATTGTGACGTAACTGCTATGCTACTCTGTTCATTGACCAACCCGAGTGCAAATGATTCCATTATTGTTGTCAGTGTCATAGTAATAAACAGTGAGTTACCTACATAATCTTATACAAATCACTTAAACAGTGAAGTAGGAGATTTTTGTGTGAGCGGTGCCTCACTGGTGTTAAAACATTGACGTGGAAGCAAGAAAAAGGTTGCTTATATTGAACGCGGCAGAAATGAGGCCAGGCGTGGGTGTTGTGATGACTGTGATCTTTTTGTCATAAAATTCCCTGTGGGTGGGGGGATCTGGAGCTGGTTCTAGTAGGTAGAATTGGAAAATGGCAAAATTATTGTTACTATTTTTAGTTTTATCATGGTAACACTGACAGTTTGAGGAGTTTAATGGTAACACATTAGGAATAAAGTTAATTGGAATATAATTTTTGATAAAACTCTCTGGTTTTGTTATGACTTATAATTGAGGCAAGCACTAAAAGAATTATTAAATTTTTTGTGTATTTGACTCAGCAGTGTGCAATGTACCAGACTAGCTAAAAGCTAATTTTGGCTTTTGATGCAAGTAACTTTTATCTATCCACAGCCTTTTGATGATTAAAACTGTTTCTTGTACTTGTCATTCATCAGTAAAGCAGTGCAGTCATTGATGGACACAAAGCCTGTTCAGTGCTGGAGCTGAGGTGCATTCCCTGACAGTAATGCAGTAATGTGAGCCCTACAGATTAGATTTTATACTTTGTGCATTCAAATAAAATGAGTCCTGGTTCATTTTTATATTTAATCCTAGTTTAGACTTGTTTAGTCAGTTGAGTCTTCAATATTGATTTCACAAATGAAAGTTAGTCCAGAGCTTTTTACATTACATTATATTTTCTTGTTCTTCTGGTATTGTACCTAGCACTAGGTATTTTATTTTGGTATTTTATTGCAAACACAAGACAAGAAATAACAAATATATACCCACGCCCAGATACCTTTTTTTGAGAAGTTTTAATAAGCCAGCCAAATGGAAACAAACACACCAAGGCCACCATCCGTCATCTTCAAGCCTAGTCTTTATTCATTAGTTGTGCATTTTTTACTAAACAAAAGTGTTTTACAAACACCTTGCTTGACAAACATTAATGTTGAGCAGAGATTTCTGAAAAGCTTTAGCACTATCAAATCATCTTATCAGGAAGTCACAACTAAGAGATAAGGTTGTCTAGTTATACTTGTATATCTGGCCTTGTGTTGTCAGTAAATGACCTTTTCTGAGGGTCAAGTGTTTAGTAGAAGAAGTGATGGGTTACTTATTCCCTACAGTTCATGTAAACACACTCCCAGTTTGGAGAAGCAGACAGGAACCATGTAACTAACCAAGCTTCAGAAACTACTATCAGTTACAGTGTGTGTTACAAAAAAGAGACTGGCACGACTAGTTTAACATGTGACTGCTTGTTATTACATCACCTGAATTTACAATTTACTTCTCTTTTCTGAACAGTCCATCCAGGGAATCATTTATTTGGACCATTTAAGCAGTTCCACATTTCACAACTGTCTAAAATCTATTTCCTCTGGCTCCATTTACAGCAGTGCACCTTCTGGGGTATTGCTCCTGTCTGCTACTCCAAATTGGGAGTTAGCTGATATCCGTCTACCCCTAAAGGATCTAATAAAACCCCCTTATTATTTTGATTTGGTTAAACTGATAAAGAAATACTCTCGAACCCATGCCCAATTTTTGACGCCATTGCCATGTTATGATCAAAATACCAATATTCCCTATACAGTCTCCATATAATATATATGGGGCGGCAGTAGCTCAGTGGGTAGAGTGGTTGTCAACCAGAAGGTAGGTGGTTCGATTCCTACTCTCCCCTACAGTTCATACTGTTGTTGTGTCCTTGGGCAAGACACTTAACCCACCTTGCCTCCAGTGACTGTAACCCTGGTAATTACTGTAGAACTATGTAAGTCGCTTTGGATAAAAGCGTCAGCTAAATGAATAAATGTAAAATATAAAATCCCAAAATTTAGTTTGTTGGAGATGGACAAAATTTGGCACACATAATAAAGTAAATAAACCAATACACTGGGCCCTAGCAAAGTCCTATTTGCACAAAATACACTAAAATGACCTACAGTTTCAGAGATGTTTTCCAAACTTGCCATCTTAAATGTCTCTACTGGTAAACATAGCATGGTGCCCGCTGACATTGTGGGATCTGCGCCCTCTGCTGGCTAAAAGGTAATAATCACGGTAAGGTTTTGGCAGTAAATAGCATCTTCCTTTGCAAGAAAATGGAAACTAAACACATGGATTAGTACCCACATAAAATTATGCACAGTAATATACTCTGCTTAAAATGTATCCCTTATGTGGAGAGAGCGCAGAGTGAGTGAGTTCAGCACACGGCTCGGCTCCCCTTAAAGCCACTGTACCCTTTCCGAACACAGTTGCCTAGCTTCTACAGAATTCAAAGGATTGTGCTCTCTTTCTCTCTTTTGTGATGCAGCACAGTTACTGCTAACACAAAGTCTGTCCATAAGATAGTCTCTACTTCTTCCATCGCTCCATTCGTGCCGTTGTATATCTCTCTGGACTGGGTTGATTTTTTTTTTTTTTAGTTGATAGGCTTCCGGACAGCATTTTACAAACTGCACTCGCAGACCCTTTAAGTCATGAACAACCACTACACATTTAGTTTTTTCATTCCTGGTTAAATGCCAATATTATGAGCCAGCTTTTTTTTAATCATTGACAGATTTATCCAGATTTCTTAATAACCTATAGTCATATTAAAGAAAAAAGGATGCACGCTTATAAGACTTTATTCTGCTGATGTTTGTATCAGTCTGTTTTTCTATCTGTTCCTTCCCATTGGCCAAAGCTAATCTAATACACGGCTAATCCTCACAGCAAGGGCCATTATCTGAGCAGAGGGTCCTTCCCTTGGTTTTAAAAATAGCCCAAACTAAATAATAGTCATAGTAATAGTAGTTAGAGAGTGCTCTCTGGTGGTTGTCCCTGCTTTTCATTTAATTTGCTGTTTATTGTTCTATGTCAGCTATGTGTTAGGTTCAAAGTCAGACCTTATTCTTTCGTACTCTTCTTTGATCATTTAAACTTTTTAATGGGGCATTCGAAAATGATTGTAGGTCCTCTGTAGTGCCTCAGGCACGTGATAGGGCAGCTTGCAGTCGGGACCTATTTGCTGTCGGTGTCACTTCCTGGTTGAAGCCGGACAGGAGCATGGAGGAGTCCTAGAGGGAACAGAAGGAGGGTTGTGGGACGCACAGTAGAGACCGTATACGCCTGAAGACTGTAGAAAAAAGCTGACTGTAGCTTTGTCAACTGAGGAATGCTGGAAAGGATTATCTCTCCTATAGGACTCTAATCTTTACGCACACATAGACCAAGTGAGAAAGAGATTATTTACCTCCCCCTCACTGCCAGCTTGTAAATGTGCTTTTATTAGCTTTATACAAAACGATGACATATTTCTTTTGTCTTAGAGCGGGATATAGTACTTTATTGGCTGCCAAACATATGGAGGTATCTAATGTTAAAGGTATGTTATTGCAGGATTTGTGGCTGGACTAGTCATGGGACAATAATCTGGAATGGTAATCAAAGTATTAAACTTACTAATGCTGTGACATAATATACTTGTGACATGATCTGATGAGACAAAAGCAGAAATGAGAACTCAAGTAACACATCTCTTTGACCATTTGTGCTGTCAGATTGTTAAATGAGATTGCACATTTGGTGTTGGAATGACTGGGTGAAGAAACTTTGAAAGTGATACTGTCACATCAAGGACTGCAGTCGGTTAATTGGATAATTATTATTTGTAACTATTATGACAAATCAAAACTTTTGCCCACGTTTTCTCGGATATTAAAAGCAGGTAATCGCAATACCATGATACCTTGCCATTTTTCATCCATGCCTGCCATTACATCATTAGTGTTGTTCAGAGGTGGGGCGTAACGAGTTACAGTTACTTGAGTAACTTTTTTAAGTACTTCAAAGAGTAGTTTTACTGCACCATACTCTTATTTGAGTAGATTTGGAAAGAATAAACACTATTATTCAGCTAGCAACAATAATCATGTAATTCACCAATCAGACTTAGCCATGCAGTCAAATGACCAACACAAACTGGCGGCATAGCGGCACAAACTCTTCACAAATAGACGGAATAAAAACACCAAAAATCCAATGTTGATACTGAAGAGGAAGAACAGCCCTGGCCTCATATACAAAGCCTGTTTCACTTACCCACAGAAAAAAAGAACAGCTCTATAAAGCGCTGTAACAAAACCTACATGTTTCTGTTGGTATTGGTTTCAAAAGTTTTATATTGTGAAAAAATCAGTTGCTCAATACTCGAGGAGTCTTTTAACCAAATACTTTTTTACTCTTTCAGTTTTCGGATGCCTACTTTTTAAAATTGTTTTGACGTAAGACTACTCTTACTTGCGTCTCTATCTATCAGCTGTAATCACTGTTTGTGGGATTGTCTTTTATCCCACTGTGACATGTAACAGTTGGGATCATGTTTGGCGTTTTATCTGTGTCTCCCTTGCTCAGTTATGA
This sequence comes from Neodontobutis hainanensis, assembly GCA_024349245.1. NCBI lineage: Eukaryota > Metazoa > Chordata > Actinopteri > Gobiiformes > Odontobutidae > Neodontobutis > Neodontobutis hainanensis. The sequence continues at coordinate 3,975,643 of JALDNG010000001.1, read as the reverse complement.
GAAGAGATTATTGTAACAGTTACGTAACACATATATTACAATTGTTCTGAGGTAAGAATAAAAGAAAGAGGTCAGGCGCAGTATTAAAGTGTGACATAAATCCTTAACAAGCAAGATAAAAATGTGGTAGTATAGATTAATCCATATATCTGCTCATTCTGGTGGTATAGTCATATTGCATCCTGGTTTGCATTACAATACAAAAAAATTATTTCTAGCCCATTATGTTTTTGGACTAGTTTGTTTTTTAAGAAATCTTGTCTGAATATGCGTTTGTGTCGTTTGCAGGAAGGCCATAGCTAAGGCTGGCCTCGGGCAGCTGCCCTGTGAGCCCAGTACTTCATCTGCGAGCAAAATGGACCCAGAGCCATACCTCCGAACTGTCGCCGACTGGACTGTAAGTACTGCTCATCAAGGCACATGAGTCAGTATGAGCCCACTAACTCTTAGGTGACTGCATCTAATGCTTTATTGATGTGATTCTTTGAAAAGAGTTGAAAGATGCACATGAAAACCTGCTTAAGTTGGAGAATGAACTTTAAAAAACAGGTTCAAATTTGTTGCCCAAATAGAGATTCCAACAAAGAATTACTCTACATAAGAGTAAAACTGAATCTGTGTTAAATTATAGGAACGTTATTCAGAAAATGCTGCATTAAATTGTTAAAAAAAGTCCTTGACATATCCTGCAAAATGTATTCTCCAATTTGTATTAAACATGTGTTGGGGACAGGATAGGGATGCGTTCTTGGTTATCACCTGTAACTTTTCTATCTTTCTTCCCCAGGAGTCTGCTGTGTACGGGGAGCACATGTGGTTCGAGACCAACGTGTCCGGAGACTACTGTTATGTCGGTGAACAGCGCTGTGTTGCTAGGACATTGGTGTGTATTCTCCTCTAAACATGTTGTAGGCCCTGTATGGGAGATTTCTAGGTAAAAGTTTGTCACAGTTCCAGTTTCTGCTTGGTTTGTTCTGTTTTCCTTTCATTCTGAGAGTTGGTATTGGCACAGACTTACTTAAACATTACAAAATGTCCCTCCCATGTAAATTCAGAATACTGTACAGCATACAGTTGGTTTATGGATACATTTGCTCCACTTGGTTCTTGTAGCCCAAACATGTAGAATAAAAGGGTTTTCCATTGTGTAGTAATAGTTTTTCCTCATGAAAATCATATTATAAATCTTAATCGTCAATATTTAAATAGTAAGATCAGTTTAGTGTTGAATGGGGATCTTTTTTGAGATAAAGTGCAGTCTCTGGAGGCTCTTGGTTGTTCAGGAAAGCACTTTAAAGAATAGCATCTGGATGTGTGGTCCCTCATTTATTCTAAAGTTAACTTAAAATAAATGCAAAAGAGCTTAAATTTAAGTTTTTTAACAACTGCCTTGTACATTCCATGTTCCACGTAATGTAAACATTACTAATATCTTTACCTAAAAAAATGAAAAGTAGGGCTGAACAATTTTGGAAAATAATCAAATTTCTTTCTTTATTCTTATTATTTTTTTATTATTTATGCAATTATTACATTTTTTCTTGTTGGTATTAAGAAATTAAGTGATGCATTAAATTATGTGAATGATATATGTTTATGTCAATCACAGAACTTAGTTTGTCTTGTGGCAAACTTTTATTTTTCTCTGACTGTAATTATCTTTGTTCATTCAAAAAAATGCATGTAACAGACATGAGATTAGTGGCCCCCAAGACCTCCCCAAAGGGGGCACTAAATAGGTTGTAGCCCATGGACCCCCACCTTCCTAGATCCGACCCTGCATGACAGTCAGAGTCAGAAATAACAGCATCTTTTAGACAGTGCTGCTCAATCATCAACACAGCCTTGAGTTGAATTAATGCATTTCTCACATGTCACATGACCAATAACTGCAACCTCTGCAATTTGAATATCTTGATTTTTTTAACTTTGTGATTCAATTGCAAATGGGAATATGGTTTCATAGATGTATACACTCATTGAATGGATTTTAATAGAACCCTTTCCCGGCCCCCAAATAAATTAATTTTTTTATAACTTGGCCATTAATGTTTGAAAATGAAAAAGAATTAGAAGTTAATATGAGTCTACAAATCAAAACCAAACAAAGGGAAAACACAAAGTGGTACTGATGCAAAAGTGGAAAAGTTTAAGAATGCATGGAAGAGTCATAATAATCCATGACCGTGGCTGCATGGCAAAACAACTGACCCGTTAAGGCTTTAAATCACATTATGACAGGACTAAAAAGCTGTTGGTGAAAGCAGCTTGAGCTGGAGTATAGCCTCTTATTTTTTTTTATATAATGCAATTCAATTTATACAGTGCAAAGTGTATTCATATATTAATAATTTTATTTGCTCAACATTATTATGGTTTAAGTTTTTCCTCATGTCGTGCAACTCTAGTCATGACTAGACAACACAGAAGCTAATCAATGTTCCAGTCTCAGGAAATTCAGTTTGTGGCCACAGTTGTGCAAGGCCTGTAGCTTCATGTTGTTGGCCAATGTTGGACTGACCCCTAGTGGTTATAAATGCGGTTGCTGCCACTTTGTAAAACAACATTCACTTTATCGAACGCATTTTGTGTTTTGGAAATTTTTCTTGTAGTTTTGTAAGTGCTATTTAAAGCTATTTTTATATAGTATAGTCCTTTTTTAGTAAATAAGACGAATATATGTAATCTAATAAATCTATTGACACCTGCTCAAATCCAACTAAAACCTGTTCAAATCCATCTACAACCCATTTAAATAAATCTTAAAACTGTTTATATTTAACTTAGACCTGTTCAAATGAAACTAGAGCCTGTTTTTTAAAATAACTAAGAACTTTTTTTTTTTTTTTTTTGCGCCCCTTTGGGTCTCGACCCAATGTTGGGGAACTACGGATCTAACTTAGTTATTTCTCTGTCTGTCTCTGCAGCAGAAGTCTGTGGGTCGAAGGAAGTGTGCCGCCTGCAAAATAGTAGCCCACACCGTCTGCATAGAGCACTTGGAAAAGGTGAGCTCACGCTGACGTAAACATAAAAATACCAGTCATTCTTAAATAATTGGATTCAGGTAAACGGAAAAGTTGTTTATCAGAATAACTACAGTGTATTTAATTTTTCTGTCATCAAACACAATGTGACTAGACAACAGAATAATTAACAGCTTCACGTCTGTCTAACTTTCAGTTTCCCAGCTCTAGAGCTATTCTGTTGGAGTCCAGCCTCCTGCTCAGTGACCCCAGCTTTAGAGTGAGACCCCAAAACCTTTCTGTCTGTCCTGTTCTGATGCCGTCTGGACCTGTGTCAGTTCATTTAAATCAAACAAACGATCTATGATGCAACAAAAAAACTACCAAAAAACCTGTCTGATCACAGCTCGACACCTCGGGCTCAGTCTGTGATTATTCAAAATGCAGTGATTAAAGTTGATTAAATGAAAACTGTATGGAACAGACGCATCAATATAGTATGGCTTTTCATCTGAATATGCACATGGGGAAATATGTTGTTTCAAAAATACTCTGATGTCTTGATCAAAGGACATTAATCACTTTGAAATGGGCCGACCAAATAACTATTCTTTTCTGTTTTTCTTTTATGTCTCGAGCAGGATATTGAGTTTACTTTAATATTTCGTTCACACAGCGCAGCATGTTCTTATGTGTTGGATATGATTGTTTTATATATTTAAATTTCAAAGCTGTTGCCACATAAGAAAAAAAGACTTTGATTTTGAAAGCAGATAAATTTGGACCTAATCTATTTACATTTAATTCGTTTATGGATATTTACTGCATTTTTATAAAACTTCTAACTTTTCTGCTTCTTTAAAGCTCTTCCCGGGAAAGACTTGCAAATGACCAATGACTTTAATTAGTTCTTATATTTGCATGGGATATCTTTCCTCGGTTTAGTAATGTGTTGCATCTCTTTCTCTCTTGTTTGCAACACATTGATTAACAAAATAAAATTCCATGCTTCAGAAAAAGTCACATCATTTAACGCATACTTGATTTCACTCTGTCCTGGATCTTTTCTTCATTGTGAAGGGTCACTTTTCTGCCTAACAACTGCCCCTCCACCTGCCTTTTCAGATCAATTGCATGTGTATTAAATGCATTTATTCTATCACTTGCAGATTAATTTCAGGTGTAAACCGTCCTTCAGGGAGTCTGGGCCAAGGAACAACCGAGAGGTAAACATAAGATCTTTCAAAGATTCTGCTGCGAGAACCATTTTAGAGACAATTGCATATGTTTGAAATGTAAAAATAATGTGGATTTCTGTTCTGTTGCAGCCCCTCATAGTTCATCATCACTGGGTGCATCGCAGGCGGCAGGACGGGAAGTGTAAACAGTGTGGGAAGGTCAGTGGCTTTATGTGCGTAATAAAAGAAAAACATGGACAATGGGGGCACATGATGACAGATAGTGAATGGCTCAAAGCTTTGTTTATGCTTTCACTTTCCTCATCTAAGACGGGACTCCGTAGGCGGGACTAAGACGCCTACGGAGGGCACAGGAGAGGAGAAGGAGGAGAGATGAATTAAGCTTGATGGGACGTCCTCTCCTCAGGAACCTCACTTGCAGCGAAGTCTGTTTATGATGACATTAACACAACTGGATCTGCTGCAAGATCTCAAATTAACTTCAATTTATTTTCTAAATGTTTGACAAGAATATTTGTTGCATTTAAAATAAACATACATTGTTATACAGATGTTCTCATAAGTTCACACACCCTGGCAGATTTTATGATTTTTGTTTTGGCAAATTTCTTTCAGAGAATATGACACAAAAAACTTTTTTTCACTCATAGTTGGTGGTTGGGTGAAGCCATTTTTTGTCAAACAATTGTGTTTACTCTTTTTAAATTATAATGACAACACACGTTTCAAAAGTTTACATACCTTGGTGATTTTGGCCTGATAACATGCACACAAGTGACACAAATAGGTTTGAATGGCTGCTAAAGGTAACCATCCTCACCTGTGACCTGTTTGATTGTAATCGGTGTGTGTATAAAAGGTCAGGGAGTTTCTGGGCTCCTGACAGACCCTTGCATCTTTCATCTTTCATTGCTGCACTGATGTTTCTGTATTCTGAGTCAAAGCAAAAGAGTTGCCAAAAGATCTGCAGCAAAAGGTAATTGAACTGTAGAAAACAAGAAAGGGATATAAAAAGATATCAAAGGATTTGAGAATGCAGCATTAGAATAGCAGCGTTCAAACTCTATTTAAGTGGAAAATGAGGAATTCTGTTGAAACCAAACCAAGGTTAGGTAGACCAACAAAAACTTCAGCCACAACTTTGGGATGCAAAGAAAAACCCAAAGTGTTTTTTGCTGTTTAAAGATACACAATAAGGAGGCACCTGAAGAAAAATGCGCTACATGGTCGAGTTGCCAGAAGAAAGCCATTACTAAACCATTGTCACAAAGCATCCCACTCACAACACGCCAAACAGCTCAGAGACGAGCCTCGAAACCTCTGGAACAAAGTCATTTGGAGTAATGAGACCAAAATTGAACTTTTTAGCCACAACCATAACCGTTACATTTGGAGAGGAGTCAACAAGGCCTATGATGAAAAGTACACCATTCCTACTGTGACATATGGAGGTGGATCGCTGATGTTTGCTGATGAGCTACAAAGGCACAGGAAAAGATGAGATGTTATCAGGAAGATTTGCACATGGGATGTACTTGGACGTTCTAACATGACGATGATTCAAAGCACAAGGCCAAGTCGACCTGTTGTTGGCTACAGCAGCATAAAGTGAAGGTTCTGGACTGACCTCAATATCATTGAGCCACTCAAGACGTACTGTTCATGCAAGACATATCAAGAATTTACAGAAACTGGAGGCTTTTTGCCAAAAAGAATGGGCAGATTTACCATCTGAGAAAAAAAAGAGCCTCATCCACAAATACCACAAAAGACTTCAAGTTGTTATTGATGTTAATCATGGCAATACACAGTACTAAGAACTGTGGTATGTAATCCTTTGATCAGGGTCATTTGGGTAGTTTCTGTTGTCATTATGATTTAAGAAGAGTAAACACAGTTGTTTGACAATAAATGGCTTCACCCAACCACTAACTATGAGTGAAAAAAAGTTTTTTATGTTATTCATATCTTCTGAAAAATTGGCAAAAGAATCACAAATTCTGCCATTTTAATGAGCACAACTGTATGACTTTGTTTGTCATTATACAAATATATATTTTGCAAACATCAGGACTGATTTATAACATTCACAAATGAACTACTGCATCAACGAGCATCTTCTCTAGTCTCTGTTGCAGTTGATCATAATCAGAGACACTTGTGTCATCCACCGGCGTGTGCTGTAAGCAGGGTTTTCTCCTCCACCAAGACTCCTAGGAAGCTCCAATGTGTCCTTGCGTGCCTCCTACAGAAGCCTACTCTAACTTCTCTCCTCTACCCGCGTTAGAGTTTTAGTACAGGGTAAAAGATGGAGCACGGACAGAATCGTCCAGTGCAAGCGAGGAGTTTAGCATGAAGGATGTAAAATAGGACCTGAAGAAAATTACTTGAACCTAATTATTCTGACTATTCCCAAACTTCTTTTTAACTCTAGCCTTAATCCTTTTCCGTACCACCCCAATTTATTCTCTTGAAAGAGCACAACAACAATTTTAACAATAGCCCCGAGAAATGCTCTTGTGTGTGTGTGTGTGTGTGTGTGTACATTTGTTAAACCCTTTTGTGTATGATATGATTGATTGCTGTATATTTTCTAGTCCTGTTATAAAGTGACAGACACCAGTCCTTATGCTGTGTCCAGGGCTTCCAGCAGAAGTTTTCCTTCCACAATAAAGACATTGTGGCCATCAGCTGCTCCTGGTGCAAACAGGCCGTGAGTCCCCACACACACACACACAGAGTTATTACTCACCCCTGAGTTGTTCATTGGAAAACAGTTAACCAAACAATTATTTATGATTTACAACTGTAATCATCTTAATCCTTCCCATGCTAATATTTTTGAATGCTATTATAAATATGGCTCCCTTAGCTGTACCAATCATCTTTATTGAAATCTGTAAGAAAATAATAACTGAGGATAATTACTAATACAGTCATTTACTTTGGCCAGCGAGGAAACACAACATGCCCGTGCTAGTAATGTTTCTGAAACCTGACTCGTGTTTCCTCCGCTGCAGTACCACAATAAGGTGTCGTGCTTCATGCTGCAGCACATCGAGGAGCCCTGTCCGATAGGAGCTCACGCTGCCCTCATCGTTCCACCAACATGGATCGTTCGATACCGACGCCATCAGGTACTGACCTGAAGAAAACATTATGTTGTACTCCATTATATCATTTCCTCACAAATATTCCCTCCTATATATCCCCAACAAATGTGACAGCAGCTATTACTGTTTTCTTTCTGATTTGCTTTGGCTCAATTTTTTTAATAAGTCAGTGGCACTGGAGAAAAGACAGGAGGAAGAGCTGAATATATGGAGAGATCTATGAAAACCATTATTTTTAAAATTCTAAAATTCCATGATTTGGTTGATTTCAGTATAAATTTAATTATGCATAAAGGAAACAATACATGAAAAATCAATTTTTGCATTTTGACCACTGTGGCTCATTATATGACAAACCAGCTTTACCTTTTGGTGGCTTTGACCAAGTTAGACTCAAAAAACAACTTTTATGATGCTTAGAACTAAATATTTTGGGTGGATAAAGTAAAAAAAAAAGAAGTTAAATCTCTAACTGCTTCAAAGAAATAAGCCAAGCCATTCTTATTTAATCTCTTTGTCCATAAAGGTCTGATGTTACTGTTCTTAAGTCTGCAAAGGAATCTGGAGAAAGATCAAATCTAATGTTGCCCTTTTTTGTCTCTTGACAGTCATCTGTGAAGAGCAGCAAAAAGAACAAGAGAGCATCGTTCAAACGGAAGAGCAGCAAAAAAGGAGGCGAGGTCAGAGCTGTCATACTGTCTCCTTTAAAGCACCTAGCATCAAAAGGAAAAAATGATATGTCATATGTGTTTCTGTGTCACTAGCGTCTTAATCTCAGAGGATTTCAGAACTCCCTTCAAATCTCTCCTGTTTGCCCAAATCAGCCAGTCCTCTTTTCATTTCAATAAAGATATTTGTGCAAGGCGCTGTACATTACTACAGCGTGTACAGGGGAAAGATGGCAGACGAATGACGTGTCTGACAGGTTTTGTGTTCTTCTGTGACAGGAGGGTCGGCAGTGGAAGCCGTTTCAGATCAGACCCGTGCACTCGCCGCTGATGAAGCCACTGCTGGTGTTTGTCAACCCGAAGAGCGGCGGAAACCAGGTCAGGCAACAGAAATATCCTGTGGAAAAATCCTCTATGACACATTGAGATGGTCAGTAAATGTTCAGTATTTCAGATGTCAGAGATTTCCACTGACAACAGAACACGGTTTAGTCTCTGACGTGTGTCGCGTCTGCTTCTTCAAACTAAGAGTGGGCCGACAACTACAAATGAGGTATCCAGAATGATCTAACAGAACCACAACACAAAACCGTTAACAGGGGGGTCTGCAGTAAGGCCGTGGTCCAGATTGGCTCATTGTTTTAGTTTTTATTTTTATTTTTATGTAATATCAAACTAAGCCAAAAAGTAGTGTGGTAGTCAAGACCGGATTGACTGAGACCAACGCCAGAGTGTATTGAGACTTTCAGGAGTCAAGACCAAATTTGTGTGCACACTGGAATAGATACCAGTTCTAAAAACAGTCTAAGTCTAGTCCAAGTCCAATCTCATAGAGGAATCAGTGTTTGGTGAAGATGGCAAATTTAGAGCAAGATTTTTAATGAAATTTAAAATGATAAAGGTTGTAGACCAATAAACCATTTGTGGTCTTGGTGGGTCTTGTTATCCAAAACAAGAGGAAAAATAAGTTTCTGAACCATCACAATACAAAGAAAAGAATCAAATGAAAATATAATAGTCTTTAGACTAGTCTCAAGCCCAAGGCCAGTCTCGAGTTCTACAACACGCCCAAAAAACAAGGGATTTTGGGATCATATTTATGAAAATTGCATAAGATAAGAGAAAATTAGATTTGTGCTGTTTGGTTTGGTTCAGTTTGTTTTTCAAATGAAGACGAAAAAGACCAAAAAACTAATAATAAAAAAAAGAAACATGTATACAGGGCTTTTGTGTTTGGTGTTTAACATGCATACCCATGTTTTTAAACCCTCACTGGCTCTGCTCTTAACATGTGCTCTCAAATACTTGATCTAAAGTTAACCTTAGTCATGTTCAGGAGAGTCTAAAGTTGCATAACTCAACATTCTTTTGGCTGTAATAAACCCCAGCCTCATTTTCCTGCTTTTAAGTGTTTATAATGTCTCATTTCTACCTCTTTCTCTGAGATGAGTCTTAATGAGTGCTTTTGGATTTGGTCTAAATCTGTCCAGCGGTGTATTACATAAAAGTAGGTCATACTGTCATTAGCAGTTGATAAATAGGTCTGTCATTCCTAAGAAATGAGCTGGAGCTGTGTCACGTGATGGTCTTGAAACACGTATGTCTCTGACAGGGCACCAAGATCATGCAGTCTCTGATGTGGTACCTGAACCCCAGGCAGGTGTTTGACCTCAGCCAGGGAGGTCCCAGAGAGGGGTAAGTCCACACATATATTATATTTTAGAGAAAGTTATATAAGGTGATAAATGGGAATAAATATCTGAGTATGTCTTTTAGGCTCGAGCTGTATCGTAAAGTCCCCAACCTGAGGATTCTGGCCTGTGGTGGTGATGGCACTGTGAGTGTAGTTCTCTTTCTATTTGGGCACATCTTAATTTGATATAAGGCTTTGATTGGCCAATTATTTTGAAATATGTATATAGATATTTTGTTAATGTTTAATGTACAATATAGTGTGCCGTCTTGGATTTTGCCCTTAAATAAAGAACATGGAGCTGAAACGCAAGCAAACTTATTAATGTGTCAATGAAAGCTTTAAGATTTTTTTGAACAAAAAATGTTAAACAGGGATTTGTTTGGTTTGCCTTTTATGATTTAAACAGAATAATTTTTTTCAATCAGACTGGAAAAATGTCCTATAATTGTGAAATACAGTCCCTGCATAAAAACCTTTTTAATGCTTTACATTTTTTAAACCTATTAATTGTTTCACAAAAAATCACTATATGGATTATTCTAATAATTTTGTTTGTAATGTAAATAAGATATCTATACTTGATTTTTCTGCATTTCCCTATATCTCTGTTCAATATAAACAAACGAGCGTAACCAAGAAGCAATATAACACATACAAACTTTTTTTATTCAGCAAGTCTCTTGCTCTGTACAATAAACCATTAGCTTCTGAGACCTTTATTTGAACATAATCAATGTGTGGTTTTCTCCGGTTAGTGACATGACCGGGGTACCTGGGCTATTGCTTCTTCAAACGTTTGTCCCATGTGCTAATGGTAAACAACACAACAGCAACAGACTGGAGTAGAATATTGATGCACACAAGATTTTAAGATTCTGAATGTCTTCTAAAATGTAATGATGTAATATAGGTTTTGCACAGAAAGACAACACAATGTTAGAAGCAAATCCAGGCAGTTTTATCTGTCCATGTTTCTGTTTTTACCACAGGTGGGTTGGATCCTGTCATGTCTTGAAGAACTATCATTCAACCCTCAGCCCCCTGTTGCCATATTGCCTCTAGGGACGGGAAACGACCTGGCCCGGACCCTCAGCTGGGGAGGGGTGGGTCCACACTACGCCATACTCAACCACTAACCTGTGCTCTTAACCCCGCATCATAAGCACTACTATCTCTGTGTGCGTCCCAGGGCTACACCGACGAACCCCTGTCTAAGATTCTGTCCCATGTGGAGGACGGCGATGTGGTGCAGCTGGACCGATGGAACCTCCGCGTGGAACCCAACCCCGGCGCCGCGGGAGAAATGGACGAGCAGCAGACGGATAAGGTTGTCTAATTAACTGCTACAACATCCTGTGGTTGGCCTGCGCTTCCACCCACTGCTTAATGAGCAACATGATTCACTTAAAATGCAGTGATGTCCTGTGCTGCCATGGTAACAGACAACGACACTGATTAATTACACCTACACTGCGCCAGCAATATTTTTTTGTATGGTCACTGACATTTAGCGGTCAGCCTTTGCATAATCAATGATTCACTTCACTAATGTACTTTAGCAGAGGCCTAACAAAGGAAGTGACAATTTAACTTGAAAATAAGTATGGAATAATTACAATATGTTTGATATGTTTGATTTCCAAAGGCTCTATATTAACTGCAACACGCAAAAAGAACAATGTGATTGATGAAGTTAGAAATTTATCAATAAGTTATTAACCTCTATAATCCCAACTTTCTACAAACTCAAATATTTATATTCGCTGTGGTGCTGGATAAAATAATTGGGCCCCTATTTAGTCCACGGGCGTTTTCACATTTAAAGTTTTGCATTGAGCTCCACGCCATGAACCAGCTGACCAGGGTCTCAGGGCTGGAGCCAGAGACTGTCACTTCAGTTTTAACAGAAAAAAAATAATCACATTAGCCTAGAGTCACCAGAGACATGTTATTAAAAAGGCCTTTACCACCACTAGCAGCACCACTTTGAGTGTGCTGTTTTACTTTTTTCTTTTTTTAATGACTATAAGATTTATTATGGACATAGCACAGAAAACCAGACAAATCTGAAAGTATTTACCTTTTTTCTTGTTTTTTGGCATCATGTCAATATATTTCCTTAGAAAGTCATAAATAATGGTATCCCAGGGTTTCTTTTCTGAAGGAATATGCTTGAGTGACACTAAAATTGTATTTTTTTTGTTTTTGTTTTTTGTGGAAAATGATCTAAATGTCAAAATAATGGCTATATTTTATATATTTTTTTAATAGAGCATAATGATGACTGTGAATATTTAATTAGTTTGGGTAGTTAAATGTTGTATTTGTATCCTACCTATTATCTTTCAAGCTTTCACTTGTAGAGCTACTAAAATGAGTTTAAAGCTGAATATACTGTAGTCTCTCCATAGTCACACAACGTTACTACCCTCTAACATGGCGGCTTCGTTTGATCACTTCAGATTACTTCGATCATGGCAAATCCTTTTTTCTTGGCTTCATTGATAAAAACGTTCTTTCCTCTGCTGTTGTCAGAGTTATCAGACTCAAAATTGACGTTTGTTTTTAAGTTTGTATTTGATCTTTCTTCTCTCTTATTTTTATTTTAAAGAAGCTAATTCGTGTTTCTTTCAGAGGGAATTCCTGCCCTTCTGTGTTTTTATATATAACTTAAGTGTTTTATTCAACAACTCTTTTATGCCTCAAGAGGAAAGCTCTCAAAGGTCCGTCTGTACAATTAAAGGTTAGCTAACGTTGGTGTTTTTTTACATTGTAAAAGTTTATTAAGAACAACTTACAATGGATTACGTTTACACAAAAAAGTCAAGCTTGTTCCTCAAACACGTTTCATTTAAGCCTGTGTTGTACAGTTTGAAGACGTGACGGTCGCGCTGCTCTCCTCCGACAGTTTGCAAAGCATTATGGTCTATTTTGTCACCAATACAACATGGTGTAATCACGATATATGTGTTCACTATGTGTTGATTCGGACACAGCCAGTGATTACCAGCCCTGTCCTAATGTGTTGCACCTGTGTCTCGGTTTCTCCACTTCTTTATCGGTTTGTAATCGCCGTCTTTCCACAGTGTCTCTGCCAGATTGTCTCTATCTTTTTTTCTAGCCCTCCAGCATTCTCCCTTGTTTTTTTGTGTAGTGTTCTCTTGTGTTTTAAGGGAGGTCTATAGTCATATGTTTGGTTGTTATCGTGCTGAACTCCTCGCCCCCATTCGACAAAGTGATCCGTTGTGACGATTATTCTTTATGCCCAACTCAGCTTCCTCTGGACGTCTTCAACAACTACTTCAGTCTGGGATTCGACGCCCACGTCACGCTGGAGTTCCATGAGTCCAGAGGTAAACGTCCAATTACAACATAGACCTCAAACTTGGCATTTTTATTCCCGTTTGTTATAATAACTTGTTCCACTTTGGGTGTGCTTCGACCATTCAGAGGCCAACCCGGAGAAGTTTAACAGCCGCTTTAGGAATAAGATGTTTTACGCTGGGGTGAGTGTCTGTCACATGTTCAAATTAATTAGTGGCTTCTCTTGAAAAGGCACATTGGATCTTACTGGCAAAATTACACACTTTTCTGAAACAACTTCTTTTCATATTTGACTTTTTAGTTTTACAAATCACATTTTTTCAGACTTCCTTTGCCTGCTTCCATCTTGCCGTCAGTTTCATGTTGTACGTTTTTGAAAGTTTTCCCATCTTCTTGTCTCTCTCCCACAGACAGCCTTCTCCGACTTTCTGATGGGGAGCTCTAAGGATCTGTCAAAGCACATCCAAGTGGTGGTGAGTGGTTGTCAGTCTAAACCGTCAGCCGTTTAGTCCGCCGCCGTGTCTCACCGGTGTTTTTTATTTTATTTTTTTCATTATTTTTTTCGTCTCCCAGTGTGATGGCACCGATTTGACGTCGAAGGTCCAGGAGCTGAAGCTGCAGTGTCTGGTGTTCCTCAACATCCCCAGGTTTGTACTGCTCGTTGTGGTGTTCTTTTTTCCACATAAAGACCAAAAAAAAAAAAAGAAAAGAAAAAAACTCATCTTATCTTAACCTAGCTTCAAAGACTTAATGAAAATACATAATTTAGCTCCGATCCAAGGTCTGCAAGTTTAATCATCTTCATTTCAGAGCCCCCACTAATTAGGAAATAATTACACTGCAAGACAATTTAAGCCTTATTCTCTCTTCAGGACTTCTGCTGTTGTAACATGCAGCACAAACACTTGATGAATGTCTCAGGCTATAGTTTTCCTCCAGTGAATAATAATAATAGTAATATAGGAATCAAACTGACCCATTTTTAAATGACAGTATATTATATTTTCTTCTTCTTCGCATCATAAATAAAAAAATACATTTAAAACTAATAGAAATCCATTTGATATCAACAGAAGGGGAAAGTGTGAGTAGCTGGGGTCAGTCACTTTTTATCGGATGAATATAATGAACATTGGAAGAATGCTTCTGATCATGTTCGTGGGGCTTTAAAGGTCAAAATAAAAAATGGAAAAAGTGCAGTTTTTGGCCAGTTCCTTGTCTCTCAGCGGCTGCCTGACACTCATGGACTAATGCACTAGGCTCCTCACTTAAACATGCAACACTACTTGGAAAAATCTAGCACTTTAAGATGCTTCACAAACACCTACTTCAAAGGTAGCCTTTACTTTAGCCCCAGATTCAAAGGTGCATATATTTATTTCATACTTTCTTCTCCACACACAAGTTTCCCCATCTGAGAAATAATTGATCAATGGGCAGTGTTCTGATGCATCTTTTATGTTCTTTAGTTTTATAGTAATTTTTGTGTGTTAGGTGAAAGATGGAAGGAAACGGCTACCACTTAGGTATTAAAAGTCTTGGGAAGTATGTATTTTATTATTTTATTTTTTTAATTGCTCAATGACAAATGATAACTTTGCTGCAAGCGGCATGGTGTCCTTCAACGCTCAGTTCAGGTAGGGTAAAGAAGGCCGTATAAACAGTTGTAACAGGGCTGGATGTGAATTGCAGATACTGTGCCGGTACGACTCCGTGGGGAAACCCCGGCGAACATCGCGATTTTGAGCCTCAGCGTCACGACGACGGTTACCTCGAGGTCATCGGCTTTACCAGGACGTCACTGGTAAGTAGTCCTTTAGTATGATGCTTGGGTTTTTTAGCTCGTACCATTTCTCCATGATGCCGCTGAAGTGACAACACACTCGGCTGGACTAGCCCAGGCAGTTCTCTTTGATGGTCTTTTGAATATTCATAGATGGGATAGGTCTGCGGACAGCAACTGGAAAATGTAGAGAGACAGGTTGATGTATTGCTGTCTTCATTTGTAGCGAAGTTTTCTCCCAATGCTTTGCCACTGGATACAGTCAAGTACAAGTTTAGATTGAATTATTTAAGACAAACATCAACACTGTTTGTTGCTGCCCTAATAAAAACAAAAAAAACACTTGCCCTATTTTTATAGCTCTCAAACTTTTCTCAATACCTTTTTTTAAAAAAATAGTTTGTCTTTCCAGGTGTCAGGAAGTAGTTTAAGATTTTCCAGTACGAGTACAGGTGCTCTGTCTTCTGCGTAAACGCTCAGTTGGGCAGAGCCATATTTACTTTTTTATGAAACTTTCTGAGATGTGTTGCTGTTTTTAGAATTTTATTTGTTTCTTCCACTGGCCTCTACAAGAACAATGAAACAATTAGCTAAACATGTCAAGATCAAATGCATTTTAAGTTATCAGAGACTCCTGGGGTATCACAGTTTGAGAAAATATACTTGTACTTACACAAAATCTTGACCTATAAAAAATATATATTTTGACTTTACTCAAATAATAACTTGCATCTTTTTTAAGCTTTAGTCTAAAGCAGACAGAAATATTTTTAAAGATAAACATTGAAGTTTGAGAGAGTATTTTGAGTCAGAATTGTTTTTTTAGATTTATGTCTTAAGAATTATCTAACACTCTCCTCCTCATGACCTAGAAATTGAATCAACAAGAGGAAAGCCTGGGGCTGGAACAGGTCTGTTAAGTTCCCCTGCTCTGGAATAATAAAAAAACCTATCCATCACGTCGGGCCAAAACCGATAAGTGGGTCGAGGCGAGGTAGAGAGAGGGAGGGGCTTTACTTTACCCAGACCCGGTCTCATTCTGTGTCTGTGTGTTTTTCCTTGGGACAGGCAGCGCTGCAGGTGGGAGGCCACGGGGAGAGGCTGAACCAGTGCCGAGAAGTCACGCTCACCACGACCAAAGCGCTGCCTGTTCAGGTAAACTCTGGCTCAAACAACCAAAGTACTCAGAACCAGCCCCAAGACCACTTTTTAAAGGTCTAGTCTTAAAGAGTAACACACTGTTTTTAAGCCTTGTCTCCAATTCAAACTCACAGACCACAACTAACCATTTATCTGCATCATTACTGTAGTAGGATGAAACAGTCTATATGTAATGCAAGCAACTGCTCTATTAGTTTGCCATTGGTGTCAGACTTCCCAGAAAATCTGCACATTTCTTGAGTGAGTTAAAATGTCCTGGACATAATGTATTGTCTAGTAATGATCCTCTGAGGCTGATGTCGTTGAAGTTGTTATCCTCTGAGACTGCTGTGGTGGAAGTTATGACCCCCTGAGGCTAATGTAGTTTGAGTTCTGACCCTCTGAGGCTGCTGTAGTTTGAGTTCTGACCCTCTGAGGCTGCTGTAGTTTGAGTTCTGACCCTCTGAGTCTAATGTAGTTTGAGTTCTGACCCTCTGAGGCTGCTGTAGTTTGAGTTCTGACCCTCTGAGGCTAATGTAGTTTGAGTTCTGACCCTCTGAGGCTGCTGTAGTTTAAGTTCTGACCCTCTGAGGCTGCTGTAGTTCTAGTTCTGACCCTCTGAGGCTGCTGTAGTTTGAGTTCTGACCCTCTGAGGCTGCTGTAGTTCTAGTTCTGACCCTCTGAGGCTGCTGTAGTTTGAGTTTTGGACACTATGAGGACCCCCTGAATTATTCAGCTGAATTATTAGCTGAATTATTAGTCAGAATAATTCAGCTGATGGCTTCAGAAAAACCTTGATTAAGGAAACTGGGTCTGCCATAAATTATGCGATAGTTCATGATGAAATGCGTTGCTAAATTGTGAAAGAGTCCTGGATAAGTCTTGGTTTATGGAATCCTGGTTTATAAATGTTACTTGTTGCAGCTGTTTATTTCCAGAAATTATATATTTGCCATTGTTTAGACTTGTCCTAGAAATCTTGGTGTGGACTTGGTCACTTGTGTGGATTTGACTACAATCGTTTTTTTTAGCTCAGTTTAACTTCTGATTATGTAACATTGTTGTGTATTGTGTGGTGTGTTTTGTTCCGCTCATTAGAATATTGTGCCGCTCTGATCTCAAACAGTAAATGGCAAACACGTTCATTATTTTCATCAAATCCTGTTGTGTGGGCTAGAACCCTGACAGTGTTGGGATTGTCACATGGAATGAAGCTGTCTCTGCTTATCATGAAGAGACGACAGCTGACGGAAAACACAAGACAAGAATATGAAGCAACACACCAATCAGTTTAAAACTGAATGCCACTCACTTCTCATTACAAAGGAAGGCGTTCAAACTCACTGTAATGTCATTTTTCAAATTATTCTCCAGTGAAAAGCAGTACAATTTTTCAGTGTTTGTTCTATATTTAACCACAAGACATCTGGGGACACTTCCAGTTTTAGAATTGGTATTTGTGCAGGGAAGCTGTTTAACTTGTAACTCGAGACTACAGCATGTTTTTGATGTTGGTGAGGGAAACCTGGAGTAACAACCCACCCAAGCACGGGGAGAACATGCTAAAACTCCACACAGAAAAGCCCTATCCAGCCCGGGAGTCGAAGACTTGAACTGTACTCCAGCAGATGTTCAGTGACTTGTGCAAACTCATATACTACATTTTGAATTGGTCTATAACACTGGAATTACTTTTGCTAGTCAATACAATGATTTAGTCAGGTCTCTGTGTAGGTCAGTTGGATTTGCAGAGAACCAAAGATAAAAAAGGATATCTTGCAACTGGGAGCTGTAGCAATGGACATAGCAACTGTAACATTTTAGATACTGTAGACACTGTATGACAATTTTACATAAAAAATTTTTTTTTTTTTTGGTGCAGGTGGATGGTGAGCCATGCAGACTGTGTCCTTCAGTCATCCACATCAGTCTCAGAAACCAGGCCAACTTGGTCCAGAAAACCAAGCAACGGACTTCAGCCCTACATCTGAATGAGTAAGTATCACGTCAGCTCCTCCGCCGTCTTTAATATCCGTTCATTTTCCTGTTGATGAATGAAAACGCCCTGGAAAATTTTAGTTCTCCTCAAAAAAGTTGTGTAAAACATTTGATGGTGGTTGTGCATTTGTTAGCCAGCAGCCCGTCCCGGAGAGGCTGAGGATCAGGGTGAACAGGATCGGGATGGCAGACTACGAGGCGCTGCACTTTGACAAGGAGCGACTACGACAGGCCTGTAAGAACACAAAAAATGCAGACACTAAGGACTTCAACTGACCTTTTGGAGCAGCTCACTTTTTGAGTTATCATTAGTCAAATTATTAACCCATACATTGTCTTTTGTACAAATTTTAGTTTGACCCTTTACAAATTTATTTCTGTCCGTCTTTAACATATAGGTTGTTCATACGTATATTGTGTCATATTTTATTAACAATTTAGACAAGAAAAAAATGCATAAAAAGTCTTAGGTCAAGAAGAATTCCCACAGTTGTGAGGAAGTGAGGAAGCAGACAATTTTATTGCTTTCATATTGTTAAGCCTTCATTAAAACATTAGTAACATTAGAATTAATTATGTTATCTGCGCCATAATAATATTAGAGTTTAGTTTTTTCTTCATTTTTGAAATGATTGAACATTTTGGACCCATTTTTGGGTTCCAACACAGTGTTATGGAACCACTAGTGTGAGACTTTATTTTTGAGGCACCTCTAGAATAACTCTATTCTAAGGCACAACCTAATTGCATAACTTATTTCCATAAATGAGCAATTGAATGGGTTTTTCTATTAACCCAAAGACAACATATCATTAATCATTACCCAGGCATTTTTTACTTTAATTAGTGGACCACTAATACACAAGTCATCTTTAATGTTATGCAAGTCTATGTGGGGAAAAAAGACAACGTAGTCCATCAAAGAAATGTCAGAAATAGCTCACTTTTGGAACACATTGTAGTATGTATCTTGTCCATAGGGGGGCACTAGTACCCTCCTCAGCTGCACTCTGGGCTCAAATCCTGCTCCACTGAGCTACAGTATCTCAGGTCCAACTGAATAAATGCACTGCATTGTAAAGATTTTATGGCTCTATTGGCTTTAATGTCTTGTCTCTGATAGATGAGAATGATGAGGCCAGCTTCTCAAACACTTAATGTTTATGTCTGAATTGTGTGGAACTATATTACAACCATAGACATACAAAGCTGATTAAGTGTAACATACATGGATGAATCTTGTATGTATGTAACATTTTTCTCTAAAATGAAATTGTAGGTCTGGATAGGAAGGAGCCCAAACAAAAGCTTGGTTAAAAAAAAAAGTAATCAAAAAAGAATATTGATAATAAGATCATACAGCTTTTTGCTAAACACTGTAAAGGTTCTGCTGATTATATAATCGTATTTCTGAATACATTTTTGCAGAAGAATGTTCAGCTGCTACAATCTCAAATTATGAATAGAGCGTCACACAAAAGCACAAAGCTGTTATTGATGCAAATTGCATCCAATTGGTTTAAAAAAGCGGTGTTCTGACTGAGTTGAAGGAGCATCAAACTTTACCGCAAAGTCAAAGAAAAAAGAAGAAAAAAAAGTTTTCTCTTTCTTGCTCTGCTGTAGGTCTTTAGTGTGTGTTTACTCCAAAATCAAACACAAAATATTCAGTGGTAGTTCTCATTTTTGAAATTGGAACACCTTCTGACCACACACTGTGAAAAACTTGTTTGGAACTGCTTTTTTTTTTTTTTTTTTAAACGGTAAGGATTCAGTCTCCAGTGTGTCATCTGTTTTTTCTCATTCTGCTGCTTTTAATTTGCGCTGAAAAACAGTTGCCATGGAACCATCATCAGTATTAGTGATGCCCAATGTTCTCTTATGTTTTCAGTCAAGAGAGATTTGTTGAGATTATCATCTAAGTGGGGTCCATTATGTTTTGGAATTATTGAATTTGAATTGATCAGACCTCCATTAGATCACTTGTTTACATCAACCAGGCGTAACATTCTGAGCACTGACAGGTAAAGTGAATAACAGAGTATTTCTTCCATCATGGCACCTTTTGTGGGATGTATTGGGCAGCGGGTGAACATTTTGACCCCAAAGTTGATGTGTTAGAAGCAGGAAAAATGAGTAAAGATTTGAGCGAGTTAGACAAGGGCCAGATTGTGATGGCTTGACGACTGTATCAGGGCATCTTCAAAGCCTGACTCCTGTGGGGTGTTCCCGGGCTGCAGTGGTCAGTATTTTTTAATAAAGGGTCCAAGGAAGGAACGGAGTGAACCAGTGACAGGGCTCTTTAATGCACGTGGCGAGTAAAGGATGGCCTGTGTGGTCCCAGCCAACATACTGGCTAATGTTGTGCAAACTGCTAAAGAAGTCAATGCTGGTTCTGAGAGAAAGACGTCTAGGAAACACAGTGCATCACAGGACCACAGAGCAAAGTCAGAATGTGACCTGGACTGAGGTTGAGACTTAAAATTTCCCAGATCTTAGCATCTGTGGGATGTGTTGGACAAACAAGTCCGATCCATGGAGGCCCCACCTGTAACTTACAGGATCTGTTGTTAACATGTTGTGCATTTTAAACACAGACGTATACTAAAAAGGTTAGTAGCTAGAGGGGGTTTACCAAGAATTTATAACTAAAGGAAATCTCACTCTCCACATCACCGTAGTCCTAGAAAGCTATTCTAGAAAAAGCAGGAAGGGACCAAGTGGGCCTAATACCAGCTGGGCCTGGTATGGATCCTTGTGGAACACTCTGGTGAAGAATCTCAGACTGATCATGACCAGAGTAACAGGAGAATTATGTCACTCTTAAAAAAGGACATAATTGGGCTGTCAAATAATGTTTTTTAAAACTGGTGAGTTCAAGACCCCCTGGTTTATAATCCCATGGCAACTTCTCCTTACGAATAGAAGATAACTCTTTAGAAAGTCCTAGATCTGAGCTTTCACAGATCATCAATGCAGCTACTCAATATTCAGATTTATACTTGCATTAAATCAAAACCTTAACAATAACCTAAAATATTCTGCTGGAGAGCACCTACAAGTTTTCTAGTATTGTGAAAAAATTTGGCTTCATAACTAACTACAACCATGATAATGAACAGTTACAGTGCAGCTTAAGTTTCTGCACAATGGATTATCGAGAGGCTGAAGTATGCCCATTAAAATCTAACACAACTTCTCTGCAGCTTTAGTTTAGCTCAACACTGCAAATATTTGCATCCTCATGAGTCATACATGGTTCTTCAAGGCACAGAGAAAGCACTAGCCGTGTGCCAAAGTCGCCTCAGTTTGGATAAACAAAGGGTTTTACTGAAGACTTTTAGTTTCTCTGCAACTCTTTTCAGATAATGTGTTTCTTGTGGTTGTAGATAGTCTTCTCTTTCTCTTCAGATTATTGAGCCTTGGTTCTTCCCCTTTGTTTATGCCTCAGTTTGAGCTGAAGAGGATAAAAAAACAGGAATGGGCCAGGGTTGTGCTGCCGGTTATTCCTTTGATATTCTCATGCCTTTGTACAGATCAACTGCGAATCTGAAGATACAATAAAGAAAGGTGTAGTTAACAAAAGAAAATCTAAAGTTTGCATTACCTGCTCCAAGCAAAGTGTAAGTTGGTCTTAACCCTAGCCTTACCAGCTTGTTGTGACCAGGGCGTGTTTTAGGTTTGAAGATGTAGCAATCGTTGTACCATTATAAACGTAAACATCATGGCTGCTCTGATTTAGATAATTGTAGTTGATGAAGCCAATTAACAATTTAGTAATTTAAAGTACAAAGTTAGACAATCGTGGTCTGGGTCAGTGGTATCGCCAGGGTTGGCAAGTTGCTCAGTTTACCCTGGGTTCCTCTGTGAAGCTAAGGGCCCGTTCTTGAACTGACTGTGACAGTGACAGGACGGAAGGAGGTGTGTGTTTCGCCCTTAGGCCGTCCCGAGGAGCTTAGTGGACCATCCCTAGGACTGCGTTAGTTTTGAGTCCTGGTTTAGAGGCTGGATGGAAAGCTCTGGGGGGCTGGATGTGGCCCACGGGCCTTCAGTTGATCATCACTGACCTATAGTTAACCCAAAAATTACCTTGTTAACCCCTAATCCCTCTTTAGATCTTAGCCTGTGACCTCATCGACTTAGTCATCATGTCAACCCTAGCGAATAAACACAACCTCTATCAGCAGCCGTTTCTCTTCGCCATGCCTATCATCCTATCATCCTGGATCAAAATTGACACTAGTGTCAGTAATCAATAAAACTGATTGTGACTCACAGAAATGGCTAGAGTAAAGTTTGTGTGGAGTTTGCAGCACTGTTCTCCAGAGCAGCTTGTGTTTGATTGTATTGTGTTTGTCTTTCCAACACAGAGCTGTGTGAAGTGCAGCCAGCACTGTTTGTGCTCTGTGTGTGTCCGGCTGGCCTGTGAGCCTCTGGGAGCCCTCTCCATGGCTTCTCACTGATGACCAGCCAGCTCCCCACTGCTCATTAAATACAATATTGTAAAACCGCAAAGACAAAAGATATTGTTTATGATTTTTGGGGAAGTGTAAAGTACAAAGCGGAGAGCTCAGTCAGAACCTGCTCCGACCCTGAGGCTAACAATGGTTTTGTCAATAAGCTCAAAGTGAAGAAGATCACATGAGACAGTTTATCTGAGGAGGATTTAAAATAAAACAGTTTGTTTTAGACTGTATTCAGGTGGTCCTCGGGTAGTTTTTCTAAACTACATAGAAGTTGTTCTTGCAAATTTGTTGCATTAGTGATCTTTGAGGGTGGAACGTCTACACCGGACTGCTACGTTTTTAATACCAAAATTAATAGCATTTCTAAAGAGTCCTGGTTACTCTTATGTGAGCGACAACTCATATATTTTAGAAATCTAATCCCATATTCCAAAAGATGCCTGACATAGAGTCAATGTGCAATAGCCAAATTCCATGTCGATAGTGTGGTTGATAATGTTGACTGCGGCGGTAGTAGCTCAGTGGGTAGAGCGGTTGTCCTTCAACAACTTGGTGGTTCGATTCTCACTCTCCCACAGTTCATACTGTCGTTGTGTCCTTGGGCAAGACACTTCACCCACCTTGCCTCCAGTGACTGTAACAATGGTAATTAATGTAGAACAATGTAAGTCGCTTTGGATAAAAGCATCAGCTAAATGAATAAATGTAAATGTCGATAGTGGCATATGATGTAAAATTGAAAAGCCAAGGAAAAAATTTATGCAATTTTCATTTTCTGACTTGAACAGTCTGTCATGTGAATTTTTCTAAAAAACATTTAGTGGGCTTCTGATGATCACATAAATGCAACAAATGTTCTGAAATGAGTCTGGCCTGTACTTTTGAATTGGGTAATGAGTCTTAATAATTTGATCAGAATTGAACAGAAACTTGGTTTAGTGAAGTGGCAGGAACTTGACAAACTTCAGTTGTCTTCAAAAGTTTAATGGATGCAAAGTAGCTATGTTCTTCAAAATACAGCACCTTTATTTATTTATTTATTTATTTATTTATTTTTTTTTATTTACTTCACTCTTTAACCCCAACCCCAATTTGAAACAATTTTAGAACATAATCAAAATACATTAGACTGTTTTACATTGACATCTCCACATTCTCTTCAACATGGTTGAACTCTGGATGTGTATTTGCTTTTAATTTTAGGTAGGATAAAAAATTATTAAATTGTTCCAGCAGTGTTCCCTCTACACTTGAGGAGGTTATTCATCCAAAACAGCAATACAAAGTTCCGTCTCTTATTTTAATTTTACATCTAATGTATTCAATTTTGTCTTTTCCATAAGGTGTTTGTAAAGAGCGGATATTATTCTATATTTTTAGTTTGAGTTGTGTGTACTTCTTTAAATTATAATAATGCCATTGCTGCTAAGATCAACTTTTCTGCTTTACTTCTTTATCATAGAAATTCCTAAATTGTTGTATCGGAAGTGGTCCTTATTAGTTTGGTCAAATTCCTGTTTTAATTCCTGAAAACTTTTGGGGCTAAGGTTTATCTACTGTTTAAAAGTTGCGTGATTTTGGAGTGAAACTGTTAATATTGGCTGGCCTTTTGATTTCTGAAAATATGAATATGAAGAGCGCACCAATTGCCAGAGCCACAAAAATGTCAAGCTGGTTTGTTATTGCCACAGTGGGCACAGTGTAAAGGTGTATTTTCATTGTTATGGCATTATGAGCGTTATGTCTCAATATCACAGCTGTGCCAAAAGCAAACTGAAAGTAGAATAATTGTCAATTATTCAGTCAAGCCTGTGCACCTCTCTCTAGTCTAGGCAGCACACAGAGACATGCAAATGAGAACTTTTTATGACCTTTGATCAGAAATCAGAGCCCTGATGCTCGAAGGCGGTATGTGTTAAGAACATGTTAGCTTGATCAGACAGTTGAGAATTAGCCCGGCAAGTCGGACTCCTTGCAGTATCAGCAATGAAGAAGATTGTTGCCTACCAACATGGTGAACCAACAGCTTTAAAAAAGAATGTTCTTAGCGCTGTTTGCTGTTGAGGTTTTAAATACATAATGTTGTCTTGATTATTTAAAACTAATTGAAGTTCAAACAAACTCTTGGCAGTCCTGTGCGACCATCTTGACGGTTTTGAGAAAAGCAACTTGGATTGCCTAAGTGTGACGCAAGGCAGCATTCAAATGTGATTGTGTGCACATATCTGAACATAGAACATATCTGAAGAACTGACAGGCTTATGGAGATTTTCCAGACTGAGTTCTTGTATAAAATATACAGAGAGCTCACGTCAGGCTGTGTCGGGTTAGTTGAGAATAGGGCTGTGCAATTAATCAACTTTTTGAAATTTCAATTTCAGCTCCCATTGATCACAAAACCCATGTAATCTAGAAAAAACATTTTTATCCCCATTCTGTTTTGCACGTTATTTCGTCCTGACATTATGTGCACATTATGTGCAAGTTTTGCAACACGACAGTGTTTGCACCACATGGCAACACTAGTTTTCCGTGTTTTGCAACAATGAAGTGCACTAAATTGTTGATCTTATTTATCTTTATTGATTATGTCTGTTTATTTTTTAAGCTGTTTATATGTTTGATAATATTATTTTAGGGATAATTCATTGTTTTGTGAACATAGTTCAATGAGCCAGTGAGAGATTGTTTTCAATAATGACAATTAATTGCGATTATGATTTTAATAAAAAATATAGTCAAGAGAGAACTAATAATTCCCAAATTGTTAATTTGGTTTTCAAAACGTTAGCTTTTTGTTTTTATATAATATACCAGTATTTCTTTAGGTGCATTTACCTCTTTACATGTTTTTCTGCAGTATTCCTCAGAAGAGTCACGTGATGGTATGTTGACGTGCTTTATTACCCTCCACCTTGTTTGTGATAATCCAAAACATTATTATTTGGACCACAGAAACATGGCAGTCGAAACATGTCAGGAGGCAAAAGCACCTAAAGAAATACTGGTCTGTTTTATGAAAACTCAAAGCTAAAAGCTAAAATTCAAAACATCAAAACATTATGTGGTATGAATAATGGCTAATTCTGATTACATTGCATTGAAATATATCCAATATGTGATATTTAATGTAGATTGGGATGTTATTAGGAAAAGTGGATTATTTCGTATTAGACGTATAGATGGAACCTAAATCTAATATTGTTATTTTTAAAATGAAGCTAAATATGACCTGAAAGTAAATGATGCTCAAATGTTCATATACAGTAGCCCTTATAGTGTGACTGCACAGGAGTCGGGAGACATCCATAGTTAATTGGATGGGTACTTGTTGAACCAGTTAAAGCTGGTACTTCACCGCTGTAGCTATGGTTACCTTAAAGTGTAACTAAGCTCCGCCCACAGCCAGACTCAAAAACAAGCCTCATAGTGGGAACAGAGAGGAAAGGGGGCATTGGATCTGTGTTAAAATTTTCTTTGTTCCATCCTGATCTGAGACGCCCCTCACCCCAAGCCTACAACCTTTCTTGCATTTCTCATTTAAAAAAATAAAACTGGACTGCAAAATACTAACCAAACTAAAGTTTAGAGTTTACCATAAACTTTTAGCTCTTACCCAAAGCATCTGGCAATTATCCCTGCCTAGTCACACTCACACTCCATCAGCTGATATCACCAGACAGCTTTTCACCTCAACGGGAAATCTTGTCATGTTCTGATCTCCAGTGGTTAGCACTCCGGCCTCACAGCAAGAAGGTCCTTGGTTCAACTCCGATCCAGGGCAGGGCCTTTATGTGTAGAGTTTATGCATTTTCTCCTCGTTTCTGTGTAGGTTTCCTCCAGGTACTCCGGTTTCCCCCTTCAACTAAAGACATGTAAAATAGTCTCCACCTTATCCTTATTGAGTCGATCATTTTCGCATTTACTTTGTTTTACAGACATGCTACGCCTACACACCAAAGTCATCTTGCGTACTAAAGAATGACTAAAAAAAGAGGCTAAATTCATTCACCTTTGTATAATTCAATCTTATTCTTTATAACTAATATGTTCTTAAAGCTACCTTTTGGGTTTACATGTTTTTAGTTCATCATTGAGACTATTCCACAGAAAAAATCCCTAAACAGACAGAACTCTATGAATTTTAGCCTTGTTAGAAAAAGCAGTGGAGGAAAATGAATGTTTATTCCTGTTTGTCCTAATTTGGTCTAATTATTGAATTAAATTAGCAGAACAGTACAGATGAACTCATTTACCACCATAATGGTCGTACAGATCCTAAAAGCCTCCTGCTCTTGTTGCTGCTGCAGAGAGCGCCGTGTGTTAAATGTGAAGAGCCTCATCTGTTAACGAGGCGCTTAAATGACAACCCAGAGGTGCCACAGCTGTCACACTGACAGGATTAGTCTGCACGGGAAAATAGACTTTTACAAATAAATGTAATACAAATGATGTCCAAATGATTTTTATGGCTCTTTTGGTTTGGGACACGGAGCCTGGGGCAGTCATTAAACGGGATACAGCGACGTTTTGGCTGAGCGTGTTGAGGTGCATCATTATGTTCAGCTGTCACTAGACTTGACATAAAAATAACAGCTTAGAACAATGTTACAGGCATTTCCAAATCCACCTTTGTGTTGAATGAAGGCAAAATACTGATCGGTTCACTGATTTTCTATTTTTAATCGTGAAATTCAGTTTATATGAAGAAGTTATAGGCCTACGTATTATTTTATATCTTAGGACCTGACTACATCTGCATCATTTATTTTTAACTTGCATTCTGTCTTTGCTTTGACCTCAACAACATGCAGTTGTCAATACTTCACCAACAACGCAAACAAGCTTTGAAGAGCACCAAGCGTCTCTAATGGAACCTCCTAAATGGTCCTCGGGTAAGGGCACCCCATATGGCGAAATACAGCGATATACAGTCGTCCACCAGAGGGCAGGCTCCAAAAGCGGAAATATAAGGAGAAACCCCATGGCTGGATGTAACCGCCAACAACAATATCGGTGAATAGGGGACCAATGGGCAGTTTACATTCATGTTTATTTATAATCTATGGAGGCTTTAATAATGTGTATCTAAAGAAAGGGGCAAGAACAGCTTTGGTCTGAGTGGCCCCGGAACACATCGTTTTTCTCATTCTGCCGATGCAAGAAACGTAATTTCACGTCTGTCTGCGTGGGCTTTTGCTCTGAGGTCTTGTTGTAAAGACACGTATGACTTCCTTCACTTGCACTGACGCGTCACACGCCAATGAATGAACTGCTCTGTTGGTCCGTATCTGCCAAGCTTCGGGAATAACGTACCAGACAGTAGACAGAAAGGCTCCATCCGTATCCAAATGAGTATCTAGTGTAGAAAATAAGTGAACCTTTACCCTGATTAAAATATGTGGTCCAAGTCCAGTTTTATCATCCACTCACATCTTGACTGCACTCTGCCATGACCATGATAGACTCCTTGGGACTAAATACTGATGCAATGGAACTTTCACTCTTCTCTGTCCATTTTGTTCAACTACATTTTATACAAAATCATATCAATATTCACAGATGTACATTGAAGATTCCTTCGTTTTCAGATCCCATATTAAAATATTATATACTGGACTATGTCTGGAGCTCCTGTGATCCACACTAATGACTACAACTGTCCAAATGTCCGCACAAGTTAGAGAACGCTTCTACACCGTGCTGTACATGCAGCATAGTGGCATTGTGCTGGAGTCCCAGGTCTGCAGCGATACGTTCTAGACCCCCCCCCCCCCCCTTTGTCCGAGGCCTGCAGATTCACTAATACCTCATATCAAAGTGCTGCCGGATAATTGTCCTGCTTCTCTGTTTCCCCAGCCATTCCTCTGGGACTGATCGTGGTTCCTGGTGACAGCGACTTAGAAACTTGCCGAGAACACATCCAGCGTTTGCAAGAGGTAAGGACACGCAGGCAAAGAAAAGATGACAGGTATGAGGGGAAGCGGGGCGAGGGAGCGGAAAGGCCAGGAAGAGGGCAGATGGGCGTTTAAGTTTAGACCAAAGCTAATGAAGCTGTGTGGATGAGTCTCCTCTTAACTTTCCTACACCCCCCTCCCCCTTTTAGGACGTCTGCTCCTCAAGTCTGGGACGACAGGTGGGTGACTGTTAGAATACATCTTCTGCGGTTAGTGTGTGTGCTTTTGTTTGGCTGACAGGCACGTGGGAAACTACAAAAAAGAAAAAAAATCTTATACTTTAGATTTTAACTTTTATTATTTGAATCAATTATTTGAATTTAGGGATTTTAAGTCTGTTAATGCACCCAACAACCTGGTAACCTGGCCATATTATTTCAACCTCTGTTATGGCTGCACTATTCATCAGAAATATCATTATCACAATATTATTCAGCCCCAACCTCTTATCAACATGAGTTCTTTTTTGGGGGGAAAATAGTAATAAAAGTACAGTTTCTTTTTTTTAATAATTTTTTTTTTTACTATAAATAAATGTATTCTAAACTAATCAATTGATTACTTGAGTAAGACCTGGTGTAAACCACAGGATTGTAAAGTCTAACCTGATTTTGAAATAAAGTGGCATGTCACACATAAAAATGTGAGACAGTCAGAAACGGGTCTGGAAACAGCAGAAGTGACTGCAAAAGACGATACTTCCCCTCCCTTATTTATTTATTTATTTTTTTTACTATTATTTTTGTATGACTTAGCAGTGTAGCACCAGCATTGAAAATGTTAGTTTAGGATGGTTTGTGCTACTTGTTGATGACTTTAGGAGTGTTTTCTACCCAAAAGGTTGCACCAAAACATCACCAATTGTTGGTTTCACACAACACTTTTAAAAGTGGACCATGTGACTTTTCCTGTACTGTACCGTCTCTCGTACACACCGTTTAATGTGGTGGATGTGTCTCTTCAGAGGCTCATTTTACGGTTTAACTGGAGAAACGCAATAATTAGCAGTGCCTAAAGAGACGTGTTTTTACTATAATATATTAACAGCAGAAATCTCAAGTTCACGGTAACACAATGAGTTTATTTTAAAAGTTTATTTCTAAAGCATGTTAAAAACAGCCTGAGTCGACGTTGTGCTGTGCATGTCATCAAATAAAGAGTAAGGGAGTAAATTGTGCATAAGCACAAAAATAACAGCAACATAATTACAATGTCAAAATAATAAACAATAGACTAAGATGATTAAAAAGACAAGGTATTTCTCTTAAACAGCACCAAAAGCCAGATTGAAAAGGTGAAGGATGAAAGTGTTCAAGAGACTGGGTTGATGGTAACGTGTTCAACAGTGTTGGTCCTGCCAATGAGAAGGCTCTGTCTCCTGTGGTCCCAGGCCTAGCCCTGGGAACAGTAGCTTCAGACTTTAGAGTTCTGGCTGGAGAGTGAAGCTGCGAGAGCTCAGATAAATCTGTTTTTCCTTCCACCCATTCTCCTCAGGTTAGAACAATTCAAAGTTCAAAGTTTCTTTATTGTCCATCTTGGGGAAATTCCTGTTGCAGCATCATGCTCCTTAAAAAGCATTTAACATAGAAATACACATCAACAACTCAAGAACAGAATCAGCAATGGAAATGACTAAAACCCGAGAGATAACAAGTGCAAAAATAGAATTTAAAAACATAAATAAATACAATGTGCAAACAACCAGTTATTATTTGTGCAAATGATTACAAAGTGCTAGGTGCCATTTAAGGGCCTCACAGCTGTCGGTAAAAACGACCTCTTCAATCTTTTAGTCCTACAGCCCGGAGCTCTGTAGCGCCGGCCGGAGGGCAGCAGCTCAAACACCCTTCTGAGGGGATGGTCCTGGGACTGCGATATAGCACCAGCCTTCCTCTGCACCTGTCTCCTGTAAATGTTTCCCAGCTGAGCCTGACTCCTCGCTGAAATCTTACTTACTTTAACCATACTACCCAGTCTGTTTTTGTTGGTCAGGGAGAGGCTTCCAAACCAGGCAGCAATACAGAAGGATAAAACCTCCCACCATGCCAAAAAAATCTAAAACAAACTTTCACTTATTTACTGATTTTTTTTTTTTTTATTTATTTCACTTTTAGTAACATTTTGATTGTTTATTTTTTTCTCACAAAAAACATTTTCATCCCAACAATTTCTCAATTAACTTAAGGAAATGTATCTTCCCCCCTCTGACTTAATTGCTGCTAACTAACCAACTGCAACACTTGTCGATATGTCACCTGCTATGTCCTGAACAAATTAAAATGTCCCTGTGGTGCGTTTGCCCAAAACACAGTATGATTAAAAACCGTGGAAAGACAAGATTTAAACATTCACTTTAAGCCCAGTATTCAGTTTTATGTGAACTGTATGACAACAGAAGCCACTGTACCTATGTCCTTTTACTAATGGAATGCACTGAATAATTCTCCAATGTATTCTTTATCAAGGATCTTTAAAATACTATAGCCAAACATAAGAATATATGATTAAATAATTGATCTTTAAACTTTGATCATTAAACAGCTGGTATCAATGGGCTTGGTGGGCTAAGCTCCTCCTGCCATTTAAGGTACTCCTGTAGTAATGTAAAGTTAAAATATTTAATTGTATTAACACCTATTTCACCACCTTCAACAATGTTTTCTACCATGACTATTGGTCCTTTTTTCTTTTTTTTGGTCAGTGTCGTCTTAAGAAGTGTTCTGACACACTTAAACAATTTGAGACGACTTACTGTCAGGTCGCTAAAATGAACACCTTCCAGGCTTTGGCTGTGCCCAAAATATCTTTCAATCAAAGTTAACACAATCTTTGACAGAGAATCTAAAAAAGTATTTTAACTTCAATCGTCAACACTTCTTTCATTTGGCTTTTTTCCTAATCTCTGCAAAACATATGCAAACAGTGGTTATGTAAAGCCACAGCCAATTGAGAGTCTGAGCGCTCCACCATCCACCCACGTGCAAACACAACGGGCGCTCTCGTGGAGCAAAAGTACAAAATGTGATCACCCGGCCTTACACAACACAGGCCCGCAGCTATAAATACAAATACAGTAAGACTAAGTGTGTTCATATCAGACCCGAGTTGTAAAAAAATAAATAAATAAAAAGAAAAAAAGTTAACATTCTTTGTGTTGCTTTAGCTCGAACTGTATTTTCAGCCCTGAATGACACACAAATAAACATCAGAAATAAACAAAAACAAAGATATAAGTACTCAGTCTTTCTTAAAAATCTGGCTCGGTTTCCCACTTGTCTGGTTCCCTCTGCATGACGCATGAGCTTTAAAGCAGTGACGTGGTGTATTTTGCCTGCATTTGTACTTAACATTGGTCAACATGTGTGTTGAGTTTGTGGATTTTGATGTAAAAGGGTGAGATGTAAATAAGAAGAAAAGATTGGGCTTAACAACAAATTGGGTTTAATCCCAACTTTTACTAAACAGTTACAGAGCCATAATGGACTCTTTTCTGTGTGAACATGAGTTGTGAGTGCAGTTTGTCTACAGAAGTTCAGCAGACTACAGGGTTTTAGCTCCAACAATAAAAAAAAAATCTCAAAATGGCAGTGACCATATGTCAGTATATGATTGTTTGAAATAAGAATGCTTAAAGCATCTTCAACAAAGTTCTCTACCAACACTATTGGTACATTTTTTTTACTAAAACCTTTTGAGACAACTCATTGTCAGGTCAGCAAACTGAACACCTTTCAGGCTTTGGATGCTTCCAGAATATCAACCGACTGACTACATGTGTGTGCTGTCAGTGAGTGGGAGTGGCTTGATATTGCTTTATTTATACATGGTGTTTTTTCTAAAGCAGCAACATTTACACATTTACAGTTGTGTTAAACGTATGGAGCTGACAGAAACTCACAAGCAGATTTGTCAAATAATTCTGATCAGTGCCACCCCACATATATATTTTCTGGCCGATGATGCCTAGTAGTTATAGCCTGTATTGATGAACATAATTGGCCTTTGTTGTATTTGCGGCTCCTGGAGTGTGTCTCTGACCTGCTGCTGACGCTCAGTGGGGCTGCTGGGCCTCTGTAATATACACTAAGAATTCACCCTGCAGCGCTTTCCTTTTGGAGATGGTTTAAGGACCACTTCACCGACTTCACTGATCAGTACTTGTAACAAAAGGTCAGTGAAGTCATCAAAGATAGATTAGATAGATGGCTACTGTACAAGTCAATGTCAGTGGTGTCAGACTTATTTTCACTGTGGGCTGTACAGTTCAAAAATAATATCAAGGATGAACGCTGGCAATAATTGACCAGCTTTTTCTTTGGTTTACTTTGCTCAATTGATTGAGCAAGGTAAACCTACAACTAGGACAATAAAGCTTATGTATTTAAAACTGTAGAGGTAAAGTAGGCCTGGCAAAGAATCAAATTTACTTATAACAATTTTTGTTTCCAACAATTATGGGGAAAAAAAAACTTCTGTTACATCAGCTAACACTATTTTCTGTCATAACACTAATGCCTTGACTACTGCAGCAGGAAGGACTGACTTGACTGTAAGTTACCATCAAAATCAATTCATTTAAGCAAAAATTTAACATTTAATGCAATCAAACATTCAAAGTTTGAAAAATTCAACACTTATTTTGAGCCTCCAACAATACTAACTTTAACCATTTGCTTTTTCCAAATGAACGCCTCTGCGAACTTATGTAAGCCATTGGTCTTAAGTTGTATTCCAGCATGTGGGTCGAATCCCACCCAACACATCCATAAATAGCTACAACAAATTCTGATTAGCAAATGCCCAACACCTAGAGGATTTACACGGGTTACACAAATTTGTGCTTAATGTCTCAGACTCACTAGGTCTCTGAAGGTTCTCAGTCATCCAGGTCATCTTGAAGAAAAGGTTGAAGCAAAGACATCTAGAAGACGTGAAGACGTTTTGTCTCTAATTCCAAGAGACTTTGTCAGTTCTGAGATTAACTGGTAAGAGAGCTGAGCTTATATCTCTAGAGGGAGGGGTTTAAGCTGAAACTTAAGGCCCGTACACACCGGGATGCGTTATTCGCCAGCATTTTTCAACGCGTTTTCAAATTCATTCCCTGACATTAGATGGCGCTTAAAGTAAAACAGATATACCCCGGTACACAAGGTGGCGCTGCGCAACTTTACGCTTCTGACACTCGCTTTTCACTCAGAAGAAGAGAGCAAGTAATTTTTGTAATCGATGTCGCGTTTGTCATAAGTTCTTTGTGTTCCGACACCAACGAGACCAGCAGCTCTACATTCATCTTGCCTTGCATCTTCTTCGTCTTATTTCTTCCCGGCAGTGTAGACGCTACTTGGCGTATATCTTCTTCGCCGTTAAGTATGTGTGCTCGGCAAGACTGTTGTGTTTGAGCGCAAGTTGTGTTTTACTGTAACTTCAGAAGCTCCAGACACGTGAGCAAAAGCGCTAATCTCATTGGTCGTATAGTTTTTGACGCGGCACGTCAAACCAAAAAAACGAACCGGATGCGTTTTTTAAAAACTGACGCTTTTACGCGTGGCGTTTTCTGGTGTGCACACTTACATTGGTGCCCATTGTTTAGTCAAGAGGCGTTAAACGTCGGCAAATATCGCGCGCAAAATTTTTCCCGGTGTGAACAGGCCTTAACCCTGATGGAGCAGGCTGTTCTGGTTTCAGAGTTGTTGGCTCTGAAAGGACAGTGTGACTCCTGATGTGAGAGTTGTTAAAGGCTCAGGAGAGTTGTTAGTGAAACTGTTCCATTCAGGTGTTTTTTTTTTTTGTGTTTTTTTTCAACTCAGAATTGATAAAGTCTGGACAAGAGACAAAACGTCTTCACCTTGAAAACTGAGTCTAGATGCTTTTGTTTTAACATTTTCTTCAAACTCACTAACTGGTGTTAAGCCCTTCCCATCTTAGTGTACCTTGTGTTCACTAATGTGTTCAGCCTAGTGGTCAAAGCCATGGTTTTTCACTCTAAAGCAAGGGGTTTGATTCCTGCAGTAGGAATCATGTATCAGCTAACATAATGTCTACCATTCAATCTCAACCTCAACAACTTAAGCAAAATTCAACAATTCATCCATTGCAAAGATTCTAGTATTGAAATTGGTATTATACTGGAAAATACTACTAATCTGCAAGGCCAACTAACATTTTTGTGTCGAGCTAGAGATAGCAATAACTTACAACTAGGGCTGTGCAACTTTTTTATCACAATAACCATTGTGATCCAACAACCAATCATTAATGTAAATGAAACAGACGGGACAGCTTTTGCACGTCAAAATAATTGTCCAATACAAGCTCTAAATTATACTGAGATACTACTAAATGTTGCTCTTTTAAACTTTTGCTCTGCCAAAAGTCCCAGTTATAACAATACAATTCCTGTTCAGCTCAGTTCTTCCATGTTTACATTCAGAGACCATTAAAGTTCCTCTGCACAGTTACAGTTCGAGTTCTATTCAAATGTGTAAGTCCAAAATAACAGGCTTTATTACTGAAGGCTGGGAAAGTTGTGGTTGGATCAAACCTTGTGGAGAAAGTTAGTTTTAGTAGAAAACACTAATAGAGGCGAAAAGAGAAGACGGTGACAGTTCGGGTCATTGGCTGAGGCAGATCTGTGAGCGCCGCGGCCCTTGATGCGGGGCCAGTCTTTAGTAGGAGGATCTGAAGCCCCTGACAGTGTGCTGTGGGCCAGGAGTTTACACAGAGCTCACAGGAGGCCGTCGCGCTGTGATCTCGTTAAAATCCCCGCAGCCACATTCTGACATAATTAGAAATCGGAATAAAAGGCACACACAGCGAAGCCAAAATACAAGAAAAAGTTTCAGTAATGAGCCAAACAGACCCACGCGTTCTCAAAGCCAACAGAACAAGGGCCGGGCGACGCATTATTGACCTGACGGAGCTATCACACGGACGTCTGCTGGCTCCTCTAATTAGAGCCCACTTAGTGTTTGTTACGTCGAGGCAGATTGTCGCAGTCAAAGGCGGATATTCTAATGTGATTGCAGATTTAGTGGGTTGGGTAAAGTTTGTCTGAAGGCTGGTAGAGGGCGTTTTTTTTTTTTTTCTTTTTTTTACTGTACGATGGACAGAGCAGCAAAATACATTACAGCATATTTATATAAGTGATTCGATTAGGTTTTTTGAGTCACTGAAAACTTTATTTGTCAATATTGTCGTTGATTAGACATCTAAATATAAACATGACATGTCCATAAGGATTGTATGTTTTTGGGGAACAACCTGTGCTCGCTCACTTGCTGCTTATTAGCTAGTGTCATTAAAGATATGCAGTATGGTTGGCAGTAAAAAAACAAAAAAAAACAAACGCACTATAGGGAGCATATTGATGGAAAAAATCTCAACCACAGTCCAGCCCTGAGAAACGACAGGACCAAATGGATGGATCAATGAATGCACCAAGAATGCTCAGATCAACAGGCTTTGGTTTTAGCAGTTATCTGAGCCGTTTCTACAGAAGTGATGACATCAGGACATGTTGAAACAGGACAGTGAATGAAGCCAAGCAGGGTGTGATGCGTTGGGGTGAGCAAAATCAGATGTGATGTGTGGACAGTGAGAAGCTGCTAACTTGTACAAGTCCTGTTTGACAGTTGCTCATTCTCCGCTTATAAGAGTTCAGGATGTGGGACAGGCACATGAAAACCCGGTTTGTGAGAAAGCAGCTGCATCAGCTAGGTCAGTGAACAGAAGGCAAATGTTGTCAGGTAAAGTGTGGCTCTGACCGCATTACAGTATATCAGCTGCTGCTTTTGGGGATTGTGATAAATTGACCCTTTGGTAAACATTAGTTAACATTTTCTATGCCTGCACTTTGCACAAACTACAGCAGTCTTTCCTCCACCAACAGTGTTCACCTTTCTTCTCAATGTGCTAAATTTACACACATTTTTAATTCTGGCAGTTTCTGACAGCTTGATAAATAAAATGCAGCTCATGTTATGTCTTTTGTCTGCTCCAGAATTATACGCTCTCTGGTCAAAATGCTCCATTTACATATTCATTAAGGCACAGGTTCATAATCTGAAACAACATAACACGGTTCTGTGATTAAACAAGTGATATATACTCCTAGTGAGGTACACACTCAAGGGCTTGCCCTTAGTAAATCAGTTTTTGCAGTGACCATTAGCTTTGCACACACACACACTACTTTAGTAAATAACGCCCTTACTGTCTGAAAAGTGCTGTAAGAAGCAATGTAAGGGGGTAAGAAACCTGAAATATATACTGTATATGAGTTTTTTTTTTTTTTTTTTTTAAATAAAAGGATCTTGCCTCATATCAGATTTTTGAGGAGAATAATTTAAAATAAAATAACATATTTAGTTGTGGGTATAATTTCCTAATGGTGAAAATTGTAAACTGATCTATAGATATGATGGATGTAGAAAATATGGTCCCATACTTCACTGTGCAGGTATGTTAGTTAAATTTAAAGTGGTCATAAAACAAAAACATGGCCAAAGTCGCGGATCTCACATTGGATGAGTGTGATCAGGAAGATGGTTCAGGGTTTCTAAGTGTGGAGCTGAGAGTGTGTTTATGTGAAACGGATTGAGTCGACGCAAACTGATCAATAATATTGACCGGTCTGCTATGTACAGACTAACACAAACCTACTCTAGACTTAACTGCAAGATGAACAGAATAAATCATTATCACAGAGGCTCCACCTTGTTTCTTTGTTTAGGCAGCAGTGTTTCCATCTTCTATCTGAACCTTGAACGGCTACGGAGCAAGTAGGCTGATAGCTTTTCCAAAGAGATAGATCTTATTAGATGTGAGCTGTCATACTGAAAACCTTATGTTAACCTGATGTTACCAAACACAACTCTTAATCTAGCTTCAGGGCTCTGGAGTCAAAAACTGCCATATACTGGCAACTGTTTCTCAATATGCTTAAAGTCTGAATTCACCTGAGGCCAAACTCAGTACAACACCTGTGTCCTGTCCAACAAATGAATATTACGCTCTGTGTTGTGTGTATGAGAGCATGACGTGCCTCTACTTCTCTACAACCATTGTAGTACTTGAACAAAGGCTTATATAATACCCACTTTATTTCACAGAATGAAATCTCACTTCTTTGTGTGTTTGTCTCTTTCAGGATGAAAACAAGATACTTTCTTCACAAAGGCTGTCTCCAAAGTGGTGTTTCCTTGACTGTAAGTTCACATTGTACATTAGTCCTTACCGATGTGCTTCAACATGTGCCTTCATGGTTTAGAGCAGTGCATTTCTGGGTAAATAACACCACATAAAGTACATGTAAGGGCTTTAAGAAGAAACAATGAACAATGAAACAAAGCAATGTACAGCAACAAAGCCCAGGGATAAAGGCCTAACCTGTGTTAGCAGAAGTACATGTGGGTATGGATAAGATTGATGTGATGCACTAGTTTTAATGCACGCCAAACATATTTCACTCTTGTTTTCTCTGAAATATTGCTGTTCCAATTGTGTCTGGTGTTAGACAAACAAATAAAGACTTGTTCTTCAACTCAAGGCATCCTTATCTGAAACCACAATAATTTTGTTATAAGTTCGTAATTCACTTTCTTTTTTTCCTACTTCATGCTGTTTATATATATATATATATAATATATATATATATATATATATATATATATATATATATATATATATATATATATATATATATATATATATATATATATATATATATATATATATATATATATAATATATATATATATATATAATATATATATAATATATATATATATATATATAATATATATATATATATAATATATATATAATATATATATATATATATATAATATATATATATATAATATATATATATATATATAATATATATAATATATATAATATATATATATATATATATATATATATATATATAGTTATTTATTTATTTTGGCTTTTTTTTATCTTTTATTAATATCCAATGGAAAATTTAGTTGTCTTCATGAGTGGATTCAGACTTTATCTTCCATGGACTTATTTATTGTGAAATCTCACCTGCAGTCAGGAAG
This sequence comes from Neodontobutis hainanensis, assembly GCA_024349245.1. Taxonomy (NCBI): domain Eukaryota; kingdom Metazoa; phylum Chordata; class Actinopteri; order Gobiiformes; family Odontobutidae; genus Neodontobutis; species Neodontobutis hainanensis. The sequence continues at coordinate 3,937,275 of JALDNG010000001.1, read as the reverse complement.
GCGCTCTTGTAATATACTGTCCAGTTGCTCACTGATCTCAGACGTCCACCCGCTGTTCTCTGTTGTTAAGAAGCTAAACGCAGAGGATGGTCCATGTTGTTTAGTATACACTGAGCTGATGGAGAGAGCATTAGGTGCTGGGGCTCCTCCTTTGCTTCCCAGATCTGCAGCCTCTATCTCCTCCTCATGTCTCTTGAACCAGAACAACACCATAGACACCCCTTCCTCATAGATCCAGCAGATTTTATTTCTTGTGTGGTCCTCAGTTTTGCATCCATTTAAAAAATTTGAAGAGCTCCAAACATTTACAACCTTCAGGGAAGGCGCATCATTTGTAATCTTTTACCGTCTAAGTTAGCTACAGCCCAGTGCACAGAGACAGACTGTCAGATTTTTTCCGACAGGACAGGACTCTGTATCTTTTTGTTTGAATTAGGGCTGCAGAACAAATTGCAGATTTATTGTTATGGCCATATCAAAACTGCAATTTTCATAGTGCAGAAAACTACGTAACTTGGAGTAATGTTAAGGCATTCCATGTGATATTAGTTGACACTTTTAGCTTGAAAACTGTTTATCAGTTTGATCAGTGCAAGTGGCTTGTTTATATCATCCAGTTCAACTTTTACTATTACATACTAGTGCATTCAGATATTGCATGTGTTTTGATTATCACAGTTATCAATATAGTAATCACATTTTTGCATGTTTTTTGTCAAATTGTGCAGCCTTATATTTAGCAAATTCTTGTTCCAACTAGTGCTACACACTTCTAATATTTGCACTACATATGGATTTTTACAAGATTTAAGAGTTTTCAAACTCTTCTTTTGATCAAGGTAATTGGATTTCTCTCGACCACGCTGTATGTTTGGACAATAGTGTGGCAGTAATGGCAGTTATGGGCGGGTTTTAGATTCGTCAACAAAGCAACTGTTTCATAAAGTTTGATCCTGTGATTGGATAAAATGACCTGGTGATTAGGGGTTTCTGTCAGGGGCTTTACCCAACCCTGACTAGAGACACACCTCTCCTTTAACTAAATTAGTCTTACTTAAAAGTCCTTATATTTGTGCTGTCCTCGTAAATCTGGGTTCTCGTGGATGAAATCATAAAACAGTTTGAAGATTTTCTTTTTATAGCTTGGAAATCATCTGAAGATAATTTTTGTACCGTAATTGCAAGGTACATTAAATCTCATCGTCTGAAATATTGCTGTCTTGCCAAACGGATATTGGACAACATGTTGAATTTATACATACTTTCTACCAAGTTCAAAATTGATACCAGTTGGACTCTTCAGGGGCACGACCAATCAATTCTTTGCTGGGTCTTTTCTATTTGGAAAAATAAATAGCTTTGTAAATTGTTTAGTCCTTTTATGCTTACATGTTTTAAGAGAACGATAGATGGAATAAATCATTGGTCGCATAGGTCATTGATTCAGTGTGCACTATACAATGTGTCAAACTTGGTAAACTAAGTAAAGACTAAATTTAAACGCACAATACCTGAATATTTCCTGTTTCTTACCTACGCAGGCTTGTGTTTCTGGAGAACTAGCAGTTGTTCCCTCGTAAAAGCAATGTTGTAACCATGGAAGCAAATTTCTCCTGATGCAATCTTTATTACTCTTTACTCAGAGAAATTAATCAGTATCCCAACAGCTGTATTTCCATTCAGCAACAACAATGAAAAAAACTTAAATGGCTTGCTCTAATGTTTGTTGCATGTCACACTTTCATGCGGTAGTGTTGGTGAGTGTCAAATTTAGTGGCATTCAAAAGAGTTTAGAAAAATAACCTGCGGAATTCTTGCTGAGATGCAGGAGCTCTAAACTTGCACTATAACTAGGTTTCAGTGTAGAAAGAGTTTGGTGTAGGTGGTAATTTATAAAACCATCCGGCTAACTGTTATATTATACTACCGTCATGACAGGGTTTCCAGGAATGTTCCTAAATTTCTGACACGGACCGATATTTGTTACATCTGTGAGATTGCTCATAGTTGCCTTTTAACCACCAAGTGAAATTATTACGGTGTCTGATTTTCAATAAATAATAGGTGGCAACTGCAAAAATGACAGTGTGTTGAGGCTTTACCGAGAGCTGCTGCCACAAGCCAGACATTTTACAACATTTTCACTATTTATAATAAAATATATACAGTAAAATGTAAATATAACATGTTTAAAAGTTTGTTTCCCATGTTTTTTAATAATGTCAGTTATAGATTATGGGCTGGGTGCTCAATCTGAGATAACATTGAATTTGACATGTGCGGCAGAACTTTGGGTCACACCTAAATCCACCCTGAAAATTGTTAAATAGAGTATTTATTCATCAATAAATGTCCCAGGGGGTCTTTTTGAAGCCTTTCTGCCAACTTTAACAATGTTCAAGGGGAGGTTAAAAACCTTCCTCTTTAGCTCCGCCTACATTACAACTTAAAGTGTTTTTTATCTGCACTATTCTCTTAAAATGTTTTAAAATTTTTCTTATTTTTTTAAATCTTAATCTTGTAAGTTGTCTTTTATTTCTGTAAAGCACTTTGAGTTACCCAGTGTATGAATTGTGCTATATAAATAATATTGCCTTGCCTTGCCCATATACCGTATGCCTCAAAATATATTTTTTAAATATTTTGTTTACAAATTATTCTACAAAAGTGGTTCTTTTGACTTTTTGGGGTTTTAAAAATGCATCCAGGTGTTTATCAGGCTTTTGTATTTACACTTTTCTGTGTGTTTGCAAACACGGTATATTTTTCCATGAAATTTCTTGCCTCCTTTTCATTTTTGCATTGTATCAAACAAACCATATATTTTCCATCTAATGCAAGATCACAAACATGCTTCTTGATTTTGACCAAATTAAAATCTACTGGGATCTACCTTTGGGCCCCGACCCGTTGTTTGGAAAACACAGCTCTAAATAACAACATCCTGTTTTTGTAGCAGAATGTCATAAATATCAATCTTATACAACAGCCATGTACCAAAAATACCACCACGGCGCTACAGGCTCGTTCCCAGGAGAGCAGCTGACAGACACAGTCGGGCCGGTCGTGACACAAATAAAACTGTTAATATGTAACAAACTATGAATATATCTGACTAATCATTTTGGACGCAGCACTGTCCTCGCATCTGTTTGAGCGTTTAAGCAGCTGTCCCTTTGGCTGAGCCTATTTGCAGTTATTCCCACAGTCGAGCCTTGGAAAAACAAAGTGTGAATGATTTCCAAAGCTTATTTTTTGCATCAGAATTTGTTATTTCTTGTTACTGAATACCATACTAATGCATGTTTATCCTTTAATGCTGTTGTAGAATGAAAACTTGTCTTCAATAGATCTCTGCAATGATAACACTCTCATAACTTAAACATCTTATCTATGTGTATTTAAATATACACTTCCCAGGCAAAAAAAAAGTCACATTAATATTTTAGAGGACCGCCTTTAGCTTTGATTAAGGCACGCATTGTTTCAATAATCTTCTTCAATGGTGGAACATTTATTCCCATCCAGAGTCATTTATATTTCACCAAGATCTTTTTTGATGATGAGAGAGTTGGACCGCTGCATAAAGTCTTCTCCACATCCAAATGATTGTCAGGGTCTGGACTTTGTGGTGGCCAATCCATGTGTGAAAATGATGTGTCCTGCTTCCTGAACCAGTCTTTCACAATTTGAGTCCAATGAATCCTGAAATTGAATCCTGTCTTGGAATTGAAAAATGTATTGATGGAATAACCTGGTCATCAGAATATTCAGGAAGTCAGCTGACCTCATTGGCCGCAACATTGCTGAACCTAGACCTGACCAACTGCAGCAGTACCAGACCATAGCACTGCCCCACGGGCTTGTTCGGTAGGCACTACTGTTGTCTTTTACGATTTGATTTCACCAAAAGTTTAAGTGATCATCAATCACAATTATTAAAGTTTTTCTTTTTTTTTTTTTTTTTTTTTTTTTTAACCTAATTTCTTCTCCCTCAAAGATGTGGTTCCCCATTATCCTTGCAATTTTTAATAATGCATTGGACAGTTCTTAACCCAATCTCCTTAGATGTTTTCTTTGCTTGATGCCAATAATGTGACCGTTATGAAAAAAATTAGCATCTTTTCCTCGACCACAGGATGTGTCATCAGACATGTTTGTTTAAGAAATGAGAAACTACTCACTGCAGCAGTTAGGGTTAATAACATTCATGCAGTAATGATCCAATGGGAGGCTCTTACCTACTGCTTGGATAAATCCAGGTGCTGACTTTTTTTGTGGGCCGGGCAGTGTATTTTATTGCACTGATATTTCCTTTCCATAATGACAGAAAGTGAACAATTTCCTTTTCGGATTAATAAAATACTCTGCTTCTGATTCTGGAAGGGCCCGTGCTATCTCGTGCTAATAAGTTTCATTTTAAATGCATAGCTTCTTCTGCACGTAGCCTCCAGTATTTGAGCAAAATTGCCAACACAGAGACTTTAAAAAGTGCTGTCGAGCCCATTTTTAAACTTGTCATGGTGTGGATTGACATAAACTCAAACTCATTAGAATCATGGCATAGACACTTGTATTTCCTGTAGGCTGTAGTTTTCATATTTATTCTTTAGTGACGACAACCAGTTAATTCCTTATCATGGAATTCCGTCTTGAGCTACATAGTGTGTAATGATTGCTTATGTTAGTGCAATGGTCATTAACCATCAGGACACAGACTATTTGGTAGAGGACTACAGTTAGATAAGAAAATTCTTTCATTTACTTTAATAAAACATGTTTTTGATCAGCAGAAAGTTTGTGTTGTCCAGGTAAAGACATAGGATCTAATGGGAATGACTTTGGAAAGGGAATATGTGAGTGCATTAGTGGAGGAAAAATCACCAGGGTATGTAAACTTTGGATCAGGGTCATTTGAGTAGTTTCTGTTGTCAGTATGATTTAAAAAGATTAACACAGTTGTTTTATAATAAATGGCTTCACCCAGCCACTATTTTGTGTTATCATTCATATTCTCAGAAAAATGACCCAAAAATATCCCAAATCCTGCCACAAGCACAACAGTATGCATCTAGTTTTAAGTTTTTGTGTTTTGTGATACTTTAGCAGTATTATTTGTAGTTTGCTCTACTTTGGTCATCTTCAGGGGAAATTCACAGTGCAGCAGAGCAGAGTGCACATGGCATTATCAGAGGGAGACACAAGCACTCTATATTGAGACAACCCCAGTTTTGGCTTTTTATCCTAAAATGTTTTGTTAAAGCAATAGTTACTGTGTTCAAAATAAAAGCTTATTGTGTAGACATTCTATATTCTTCAGTAAATTATTGGTTTTATTCACTGATGTTCCTCTCCGTCTGTGTTTTCAGCTACAACTGCAGACCGTTTTTACAGAATAGACCGAGCTCAGGTATGTTTTTCTTCCACAGTTCTCCATTTTCTTTTCTTTACCACCACATGTGTTTGATGATTTATATCCTTTCCGCCATGCTTGATTAGTATGTTTGCGGTTGTTTTTTTGCAGGAACATCAGAACTACATATTAGAAATCTCTCATGAAGAAATCTTCATCCTGGACCCGGAGCTGGTTGTTATGACAACAGTGGGCACGGACCCTTCAGATATGCTTGACCTGCCTGACTCAAAGTCCAGCATACCTAATGAGAGGTGGGTGAAGGAGGCTCTGGAATACATTCTGTCATGGCCACTCTGTATTTGCCTTAAAGTTCATCGTAAACTGCACATAAACCTTTGAGTCAGGGTTATGGCCATGGATATAGATAGGATTTACATAATGCAGTAATATGAAATTGGGCATGTATCTCATTGTGGAGCACTTTGTACTATGCAAGAGTACTTTCTATCAATATTTCTGTCTGGTCCGGATTTGTTTTCTCGTTTGATTTGAACCAAATCTTCAGGTGTGAAAGCTCCACCGGACTGTGGTTTGTATCCAGAAGCTGCAAAAAGAGATGAGCTCTGTCCAGACCAAACTTAACCAAGGGCCGGTTCATTTGTAGTGAGCAAGCGGGTTTGGCGATAGAAATGCAGGAAGTCACAGCCAAATAAACATACAAAGGAGAGCAAATAAAGGAAGGAAACGGGCAATGCGTATGTCAGTCCGGTTTAAAAACACATAAAACACATAGTTTGATGTTTTCTCTTTTGTGTGGTTGTATTTATTTATTTTTATAGTGATTAAAATCATATCTTAAACTTTGTTTTGCTGCTTTTATTTTCAATATTTATGTTTCTGTATTTCTTCAGTTCAACTGTAAAATGAGCTGCAGTAGAGAAAACACAATCACTCAGTAAAAGCCACCTACAGGAGGCACTGTTGTCAATAATGACAGTAATCACAACATCAGGAAAAGTCAGATTTTTTTGGAGCTTTTATAAACTGTAGTGTGAAGCCAAAAGTCATGGTAACTAACAAATGCTGCTTAACGATTTGTGAGTTCTTAGTGCGAACCTTGGTGCAGACTTTCAGTCAGAGTTCCTATCCCTCAGAGGGAGTGCGTTAACCTAAGTCGACTGTAACTGGTCATTAGTTCTTGACCAATCACAGAAGACCTCAGCTCTCAGCAGTTCTCTCTAGGACCGACAAAGTTCCTTGGAGGAGGAACAAAAGTTCTACTTATAGAACCATGTCCAGATCTTTTCTCCTTCTGACCTGGACATTTTTTAACAGTCATTAGTCGTCTACTTTAGGACACAGACAGCAGTAAAACCCTAACAGGTTGTTTAATTAGTCTCAAGAAAAGGGAATGGGTAAAAGTTAAGATAAACTTTCGGTGTAGTCCATTGGTATTAAATGAGAAATAATGCTGCTTTCAACACACTCTTTGCCCATTTTAGTCTTTTCTCACATCCACCTATCTGTGAGTAAATTTAGGTTTCATCGTTGACTTTAATAAAGTAAAACTCAAACTCCACTCTCACAATAGTGACATGCGAGTCCCCTCCTCTTCACTGTCAGTGTTTTTAATCCCACATTAGCTCAGGCACATGACAGATCCATCACTCTCTGAAGGCAGCCTCCTCTAACTGCTTGTCACTTTTCATTATGGCCGTGCTTTCAGCTGATTGGTCCATACTGTACATCCTCATTTACTCTTCTCCTTTTCTCAGTGTAGGTTGCACTGGATTTAGAGCCTGTTGGATGGAAGGCATTAAGGATATATGAATCAAATGAACACATCTGACCTTTTTGAGGAAGTATAAGCGTTGTGTCGTAGCGGCGGTTAACACGTTTCTGCCTTCCTTGTTCCATATGAAATTCTCTGCAACATATTTACACACATTTACACAGATTAGTCAAAGCTGTGCTCAGGCAGAACGAGTGGGGTGAGCAGAGTGCTCTACAGAGGCAGGGATGAGTCTCAAAATGGAAAATAGCTATTTCCATGAAAAGACCAAAAGGAATCATGGATTTACATCAAATATTGTATTGAAAATGTATTTTTCTAACATTGTAAATATTGGATTTACACCCATTATTCCAAAAGGACTGGTAATTTTCCTTTATTGCTCTATATCAGACATGTCAAAAGTACGGCCCATGGTCAGATTTTTTGCGGCCCTCATCTTCAGAGATAAAATTTATTGTTATTGGCTGCAACAGCAGCTCAATCACAAAATACAAATTTGACTCAAACCTGTTCACATCTGTCTAAAACTTGTTCAAATCCGTCTTAAAGGACCTGTATTACTTCTTGAAAAAAACAAAAGAAGGTTTGCTCTTGTGGGCCCCATTGTAAAAATCACGCTCCTGCTGTATGTTATACTAGAATAATATAGTTTAAAGAAAGCTGACACATCTCCTGGAAAGCATACAATACAACTGACTGGAAGAATTTGTGTTGCAATCAGTGTCCGACTCTTGACTATTGACGCTTTCATTAATCTGTAGAAGAGCAGCTCTGGGATGTAATACTAACTAAACTATACTATACAACGATACAACAAGTCCAAAAAAGGATGGATAAACTGGGTTAAGGTAGTCTCCTGGTTTTAAAAAACCCAGGTTCCCTCAAGCTGAAGAACTCTCAACAGTGATACTGTGTCTGTGATTGCCGTATCTTTTTTTGTTTCGGAAGCTGCTCATGAACTGAGCGTGTGCCAACTCATGTCGAGTGACGCTGTGCAGAACAAACCATTTTTAACTGCGCTTTCAAAACATCAGACTGGTTCTGTACAATTGTCAGTTCCATGTTAAACGCGGCTGGTCCTTGCGCTGGTGCCTCCTACAGGATTCTGTATTCTTCACAAATCTTTTCTTTTTTTTCCACCCATTGCTTCTCGTACAGCCGACTCCATTCAAAGTTTATTTGGACATTTTTTTGCCCTAGTGTCGCTGGTAATGTGACAAATGAGCTGTGTTTGGCAGTGGTTTTGAATTATTTATATAATTCAGTGATAATATTGTTTATACTATGAATTATCAGATTACAATGCGTGCATACAAACATCATGTCATAGCTATAACGTCTTTGTATGTTAATGTGTTTAATGCACCCATCACCTAGACTTGATAATGACTGTAACTAGTCCTTTTATCTTCTCGTAACTGTGGACATAAGTGTAATATATGAAGGGTCATGGAGTAAATACAGCCAGTGGATGATTATGAAACGTAAAAACAAAAAAGAGGCCCTAAATGAAGAAAGATCTGGTTAGAGTTGTGACTGTTTGAATAGATGTGTGTTGGCGGACTGATTTGCAATGATGAGTGCAGTGAGTGGGAGGACGAGGAGGAGAGATGGGGCCAAGAGGCAGGGCAGCGTTTGCGGAGATGGGTTTTAGGCGGACCGGGAAAACCGGTGGACGCACACACTCGGCACACAGCGGTGGAGCGGTGCTGCGCCGGGCCCACGCAGGCTAGAGGTGAATGTGTGCCTCCCACCGCAATTACAGCGCTCTTTCACTCCAGCGCTGACAAAAACAGACAAAGACACCCACACACAACAGTTTTATTTATTTATTTTTTAAAACAGGGAGCCTCACAGATTCAGATCAGGGTGCACACAAAAAAGTGAAGCGGGTATTCATCATGGGAAAGTCACAGGAAATGAAAGCAGCGATTGCCAGAAAGTCATAGAAAATGGTCAGCCCTCTCCCTCACACTGTAACTCTTCCCACAACAACACAGTCATCCTCCTAAAAGATAAAACTGAACCACCACATGAAAAAAATATTACGACAGACCATGATACCCCACCTGTCCAGAATTAAACCAACATTCTCTCCATCTCGTGAATACATTGCCAATTTTTATGCTTTTTATTTTTTCCACTGGCTGGTTTATATTCTGTAACTTAGTATAAAGACTCAAAAAGAGGTTTTACTGTGCCCTTTTTATTAATGAATATATCTAAATATGATGTGTTTATAGTCTTCCTGTGCTGCTGAGTTAAACAGTGAAGGATTCTCAGGAGTCAAACATAATGCGTAGAAATGCAGCTGTAGCTCCTCTTCTGCTGTGACTGACCACTGTCAGAGAGCTGTCAACACATCTGCTACAGACAATGACAGATGATTAAAATGTTTTTCACAATGAAAGCTGAGTGTGGTAACAAACAACTCCACTTTACTGACAACAAAGCAGAAGACACAAGTTTTGTTTTATTACAACTAGTACAACATCATTAGCAATGTTTTTTACCTCCTTGGTGTGAACAAAACACATTCATTCATTTCATTATGGCTTCTATTACATTCCTAAACGCTTTAAACTGGGTTGAATTTCACTAAACCCTGCTTCAATAAACTGAGTTTAATTCTTTTAGAATTAAACCCCTTAATTTAAACCGAATTTCGAGCAACGTTAAATGTGGTTTGAGTGATTTTTTTTAACAGTTTTACTAAACTGATTTGGTTTATCCTATTAATTGGAGACAATTTATTTAAAATTAAACCTTGTGGCTGCAACCAGATCTATGTGAGCATGTGATTGGCCAGTCACCTGAAATCAACCTGAAATTGCTATCTTTTGAAATTCTTGATAGGAGTGGCACAAAATCTCTGGACCTTCTTGCTGTGAGGCTAACCACATCTTAATATTGCTCAGTGGCTCAGAGCAGATTGTCCTAGAACCGGCAGGTTGGCAGTTCGATCCCCACTCCCATCCCCAGTACATACTGTCGGTATGTCCTTGGGCAAGACACTTCACCCCACTTGCCTCCAGTGTCTGTGTGTTTGGAGGTGGGTGGTAAGGCCGTTGGACCAGGGCTATAGAGGTAGTTTACCACCACCAGTGTGTGACTGTGGAGTGAATAATGGACTCATTTTTAAAGTCCCTTGAAAGTACTGTACAAAATCGAATCTATTATATTTTTGTTTTATATTAAACCTCTATATACAGACACTATGAATTTAACTCACCACAAACACTGGAATAACTTCTGCTTTATTCTTTGTCAAATCAATGAAAAAAAAAAAGTCACAGAAGTCGCCTTACTTTTAGTGAAAAGAAGAAAGGCACTGGCTACTCGGTCACCAGTTGCTCCGATGTCACACTGCTCAGTCTCGCTCCACACACACAGAGCAGAGCCAGGGCTCAACCTGCCCAGCCTCACAAAAACCACCAGTCTTCCTTTTGCTCGAGAACATATTTTAACAAATTTGGACAACGATTGGAACGCACAAACCCAACACAGAAAACCATGCAAAACATTCAGGTGTGAGAAATATTAAAAAATATAAGATAAAACATTTAACTTTTAGGATGACAGCCCAACCACCAGGCTACAAAATGATAATGGAAATGTTCTAAAAATGTAGTGTTGTCGCAGTGTAGCCTTGTTGTCAAAGCACGGATATTGTTTCGGAAAAGTCCTGATTTCCACATCAATCATAGTGTCACTGCAAAGTTTAAAAACGCCATCGAAACTGTTCTCATTAGTGCCATTGTGTTGAAAATCAGAGGCGCTCAGTCACTGCCTCGTCAAAGTCCCAGGCTGGCGTCTGCGTCAGTGAGAGGTGGACAAAACCACTGCCGCTGAAGTAAACACAGGAAAAACTCTCAGCAGCTGCAGGAGTCCTCCCACTGAAAGTCAAAAGGCTCTGTTTATGAAAATACTCATTCTGTCTGCCTACGAGCTCCATTGAAATCAGCACCGCAGTGTGAAGTGAGAAATTTGTAAATCATATGTTGCCCTGCCGTGGCTGTTGGCTTGGTTTAGTTAATTGTTGGGTATTTTTAGCTCTCCTCAGTCGGCCTATGTGTTCCAGTCCAATGTTGAGCTCCTCAGAGACTTGGTCATTTTGTGCCATTAAAAAAATGCCCCTCATTATATTGAGCCGTACCCATTCACAGCTTTCCTTTCCATTTAGTATTCATAATGAGAATACACTATAATTTAAACACTGTTGGCCAGATCTGCTGAAGCATTGTGGCATTGCTAAACCTGTGTTTGGTGCAAAAATGGAGCTTTCTATATTTTCTAAAGAGAAGCAGAACTGTTTATCGCTGTGTGGACTCACGGTCATTGTATTTGTGAGAGATTCAATTCAAATCAATTTTATTTATATAGCCCAATATCACTTTACTTTTTGCAAAGACAAAAGGCAGCAAGTAGACAAACGGGCTATTCGCTGTCTCAGGGGGAACCACTCACATATACTGTAGATGTGTCCAGAACAGTCACTGACAAATAGTCCATAAGTACAATGACTGCAAACGAATAGTGTATGATATCAGCAGTAACAGTTCATCCATGAACTAGATGTCTTTTGTTTTATTAAAATGTGAGTTATGGACACCAACATTTTGTAGACGTTCAGGGTTAAGGTTCTGGCAAAACAACATTCATTTTGTTTGCGTTGAAATAAGCTATGATTAAGAATAGCTCTCTGCCATTTTCATTTTGTAAGAGTTGCTCACTGAGGGAAAAAGAAGGATGGAGACCCCTGCTGTAGACAGTTGCTACACAGGATACAAGCATTAAAACCATCCACACAGACCACATACAGCTAAAACAATAACCCACTGATCTTGTATGATTAGAGATGAGTTTTAATGACCCACAGGTTGGTAACAACACACAGACTTATCAAAACCAGGACTCGGAGCCAACATCAAAGCATCAAACAGCTCTGCAGAGTAGACCTACCTGCAGCATACCACCAGTCACAACTACAGACACAGAAACACATAAAAAAGCATAAAACATAAAAAACACACATCCAAATCTCTATTCCTAGACTGTTTTTAATGAGCTACAACTTCTAAGAAAAGCTCCAAATCTTACTCTAAATATATGCGTTTTTAAAATTCACTCTTTTCTCTGCTTAGATACTTTTGTCATTTTTAAGAGTAGTCATATTTAGCCCCTCGGGCTTGTGCTGCATGAATTTGGTAGAGAATAAAAGAAGTATGTATTGTACGTATATAGCTATGATATTGAATGCATGTTTTCTATACATTTAATCATATGCGTGTGTGTGTGTGTGTGTGTGTGTGTGTGTGTGTGTGTGTGTAGGCAGGAGAACAACCAGAACAGCAGCAAGACGGAGGAAGAAAAACAAGAAAAAGGTACTGCACATGTTTTAAACACTGACATGTTTGAAAGTGGTTGTTGTTTTTTTTTTTGTTTTTTTATATATTCCTTATAATTCCTTCCCTGGGCCAATGCTACATTCAGACGCCATGTTGGCTTTTGTGCTGGCTGTATGTGTTGTCATTTTAGTTTTTTCTCCTCTCGCAGCCTCAGAAGCTCTCTGAACCCACTGGGCACACACCCCCCTTCCCCCTCTTCCCGTACGAGCAGCATCCACACAGTAACTGGATTAGGAGAGGAGCGGGAGTGAGGGAGGGGGGCGGCAGTATTGAGGTCAAGCTCATCTGCATTTCTCTGAATCTTTGCCCCGGGGGCTGTCGGGGTAACTCACGATGCGATTCACGATACGCTGGATACTAATAATAAAGCTCACAATACAATGTGATTGTCAAACCACTGCCTTGGATAATAGAAGTTATGTTACAATTTTACATTGATACCTTACGGATCATTTGCTGCATTCTGATGTGTTTTGATGCAATTTGATACAATTCAATGCAATACGATACATTTACATGTGACTAGATCTGGTTCGATAAGGTTAGATGCGATTCAATATAATTTGATACAATACTTAGGTTTTAGTGCGATACGATTCGGTACATTGTGATTCCATACAAAGCAATTTGGTAGGGTACAGTGCAGTTCGATACAGTTCAGTGTGATACTTTGAGATTTGTGATTTATTACAATTAACAGTTAATGAATATGATTAGATCCAGTACGATTCGATGTGATACGCTTCTATACGATGTGATACAGTGCAATACAGTTTGATGCTATACGTCCATCCATCCAACCACCCAGCTTTTCCGAGGGACATAATCCCTCCAGCGTGTCCTAGGTCTTCCCCAGGGTCTCCTCCTGGTGGGACATGCCCGGAACACTTCTTTAGGAGGCCTCCGGAATAGATGCCCGAGCCACCTCAGCTGGCTCCTCTCGATGTGGAGGAGCAGTATAAAAAAAGACACATAAAGACCATGCAAACCATCACCAGGTCCATGACATCATGGACCTGGTGAACAGGTCAGTCGGCCATTTTGTACAAAACTTGTGACCCTTAAAAATGCACTTTAACAATCTCCTAAAATATTTAAATTCGTTAGGCTCCAAACTCTTCCATCAGGGAGATATTGGAGTAATTCTGTATAAGGTTTAAGAGTATCAGTCCTGTAGAGCAGACAGTACTGTCAGGTTAGAAATCAACTGGACAATATACTGGAGACATTTACTCCTGAAAAAGTTAACACATGAACCTTCTTTCTGCTTTCTTCAAACTATACAAACATAAATCACGTATCATAAAGTGTTACCAGAATCAAGCACAGATAGAAAATTCCCCACTATTCTGGCGTCAGAGGCCCAGATGCAACCCAGAAACAAACCCCCAAAGTGACCCCTCCAAGGCCCAACTCGCTAATCATGGGATTAACGCACAAAAAACTGTTTAACCAGCAAACATCTAAATAAGTATTCTGCCAAAATAAAAAATGAGCATCAGGAAGTAGGAGAAGTCACTTTTGATACTATTACAATATATGTTTTATTACTGTAATAAAAAATTGTTAATAAAAACCCTCCTTTTCACCAATGTGGCCTGAATACATGTCAACACCAAACCCATTTAGCTAACAGTGTGTTTAAAATTGCTGTGTTGCAGAGTTGAAATCTTCTGAGGAATTAAAATGTCTGACCCAGCTGTATTTCTTAGTCAAGTTTGTGCATAAACTGCCACCGGCCATAAAAGCAGATGTATGGAGGACTATTAAGAAAATCAGTTAGGTAATAAAAAAATAAAAAAAAGTTTTAGACTCTCAATTATCCAATGAGAGTCAATTATCCGGTATTTTGTTAAAGGGTTTTTTGATGATGTAGTTGCCTGTCTCAGATTATTTTTTTGTTGGGTATATTGATATATATCCTTATGTGGACACCGACCTTTGTGAAATCAAGGATAAACAGAAGAGCAGTCAGATTACAAGCACCCCTGCCATGGTTGTTCTACCTTCAGCAAGTGCATATGTACGTACGCATGAAAAAGTATGTGTGAACCTTTTGGCCCTCTTCAAGTCAATCCATAGCATCTCAATTAATTTGGGGTCCGGCTCTAACTTGGCCACTCTAAAAGGCGGATTTAGTTTTTCTGGAGTCATTCTGTTGTGGACTTGCTCCGGTGTTGTTGTCCTGCTGCATCACCACCTTCTACACAGTTTCAGCTGATGTACAGACATCTTCACATTATCCTGAACAATTGTCTGATATACTCTTCCCCTCAATGATTGAAGCTGGCCAGGCCCTGATGCAGCAAAGCAGGGCCAAATCATGATGTTTCCTCCACCATACTTTACAGTTGGGATAATGTTTTCATGATTATATGTTGTGCCCTTTCTACGCCAGATGTAGCGCTGTGGTTTTTTCTAATAGTTCAGTCCAATCAGTCCACAAAACATTTTGTAAATACAACTGTGGAGTGTCAGTGTACTCTTTTTGAACTGTGCAGTTCCAGTTGTAACACTGGTGAATAGAAGTTGAATGTAAGTCGCTTTGGATAAAGGCGTCTTGAAAATGTTAAAGTCTTTGTTGTGCTCTTGGTGTCATTTAACTGGGCGCCCACTTCTTGGTAGAGTAACAACAGTCCCAAAGCGTCTCCATTTGTAGATTGTTTGCAAAACTGTCGACTGGTGAATCTTTTAAAAATAACTTTAACCCTTTGCAGCTTTATGTAAAGCCACAATTCTTGATCCTAGCTCCTCTGAAAGCTCTTTTTGTCGAGGCATGGCTCACATAAGCGTGTTCTTCTTGTGCAGAGCAAACTCCAAATGTTTGAGGGTTTTTATCAGTCAAAGATGCTGTAGTCCACACCTCCAAACATATTATCCTAATAAGACTGCAGGTGACTCCAATTAGCTTTTTTGAGGTCATTAACCTTTCCACTGCCATTTTGAATGCGAGTGTGTAAATAAAGAATTTTCGGTTGTAATTATTTTTAGACACATTGTTAATACTTCTGACTTAGATGAAGATCTGCTGCTGCTGCTACTACTTGTACTGACGTTGTTTCCACTGACCTTCAGTCTCAAAGGATTAAACGAATGACGATTGTTCTTAATTACGTCTGACCTTGCAAAGGTTTACCGGGCCTTTGCTTACGAGAAGCGCAGAATCACTCACCACTTTTTAAAACGGTACAAGGGAGAACGTAACCCCAGGGACGTTGCCTTGGAAGCCCTGGAAGTGTTCCGCTCTCAAGCTCTGGATGGGAGCGCTCAAAAACCAGGCCTGGACATAGAACAGTTTGTCTGGTGTGGTTTAAGATTTGTTGTTCAGGATAATTGTTTATTTTAGTCTGAAATATGAAACTTCTGATACTTGTGCTACAGTTAAGAACCGTTGGTCTAGAACAATCTCCCAAATGATATTGTGACAAGCCCAACTTTTGACACCTTTTGTCTTAAAAAAAAAAAAAACACAACCAAGAGTTTTTTCCAATTAATGAAAAACTGTTATTCCAATAAGAGAATTACCTTTGTGGTAATGTTTTTATTTTAATTCATCTATGGCCTAAATGAAATGAACAAAAACATAGAAGTGATAGAATTATATGGAGCCTGGTATTGTCATTTAATAATAAAAGCAAGATCCATTGTTCGGAAATGTGAAGGAACATTACCTAAAACCCTCCCGGGGCTTGTTAAATGGAATTTTCTGAGCAAATCTTTCCATAAATCAGTCACAGTTAGTCCTATTTATATTTCAATCTACCCATCACACCAGGCCGTTAAGCTTCACACAATAATACATGCTGCATTTATCAATCTGTCACCACAGTTTGAAAAAATTGCACATCACCTTTACCAGATTGAGCCACCCAGTATGTTTTCAGAAGGCATTGAATTTATTCATACTGCAATATGTATCTACATTTTTGGCCCTACAGCATGATCATAATGCTTTATCTATTTCTGTCTCTCTTCTGTTTTCTTCTTATAGAAATCTTTGATTGTGTGAAAAACATGGATTTGAAAAAAGTAAGTAACAATATGATTCAGTCAAAACATAAGGAAAAGTGATGTACATGCAACTGATTTATTTTTAAACCAAAAGTTTCAGGAGCTTCACTTAAAAGGGGCGGATCTTACAGTTCTGGACCAGTCAGGATGTAGTATTTTGCACCACGCAGTAAATACAGGAAGCAAAGAGATGGTCCGTTTCATCCTGGACAATGGTATGTTCTGGTAATAACATGGGTCTAAAAGATATAATAAATCTGGCTAATGGCTTATTTTGTCTGATCATTCTGTCTTGTCTGTTCAGTCCCAAGCTTGCTGGATGTGACGGATACACAGCTGTAAGTTATTTAGTTCTCATTTTATTATCTGTAACTATATCCTGTCATTTACAGTCTGACAAGACTGTAGTAGCAAGACAATAGTAGGTAGTACTATATAAAAAAATACAAAGTTTAAAGTTATTTGCAATGCCAATATGATTTGTCATATTTGAATTTTACCGAGACTCACTTTATGTTACATCAGTTAGTGCCCTCACATGGATAATATTTAATTTATCTTTATTTAAACAAGAAAATTTACATACACTACAAAAGTTTAAAAACCTGTTCAAATCCAACTAAAACCTGTTCAAATCCATTTGACACCAGTTGGTATAAACACGTGCCTGAAAAGCACCAGTCTATCCCATTTAGGAACTTTGCAATGTCAAAAATTGGTGGCACCAGTGTAGCCAGTGAAAGTGAAACTTGAGTATAAAGTAAAATATAACAAGTGATGTCCAACTTGTAATATGGTGCCTTGCCTCATAGTTTCTTGGTATGGTGCTGGACAAATTTTAACATGGTTCTGCTGGACTTAGCACATAGTTCTTTATTATAATTATTTTGCACATAGGGCTGAGACGTGTTGGTGTAAAACTTTTCCCATGTCTGTGGTGCCAGCTTTGATTACGTCTCAGTAGCCCCCAACATTTATTCTATATGTGTTGACCATCAAACAAGATGCCCCAGATGTTAAAGAGAATAAAGATCAGAAAGACATAGCGACAGGGGTCTCAATAGAAGATGCAGTAGAAGTTTGGTGCTGTTTTGTGATGCTTAGCTCTGTTCTCTATCTCTGTGTCCTGGACTCCAGTGGAGAGACTGCCCTTCACCAAGCTGCCTCCCTGTGCCACCGGACCATCTGCCATTATCTGGTGGAAGCAGGAGCCTCCCTCATGAAGACAGACTTACAGGTAGGACACAGGAGGCAACAGGCGCTAAGTAAGCCCTTTGTCTTTTAAACTAAATAAACTAGACAGTTCCCATGTTTTACTTGTATTTGAAAAAAACCTAATAGCATATTTTAATAAGAATATGTGACAAAATGAGACTTTATCATCAAGGATTTTAATAGATGAACATGTTCAACTTGTAAACATTTAAATTAATGGCCACAAAAATGAAAACTGTGAAAGCGTCTATTCCAGTGCTGGCTACATCTGTAGAAGAAAAAAGGGAAGCATAGCCCTTACTGTTGGATGGGGTGCTAAAGCTGCTCTCAAAGCTTCCACCATCAGCTCGGCGCTTAGACCAACGCTGCTTTCGACTTTTAAGATATACATTATTAAAAACCTCCTCCAGTGTCTCCATGTTTGTTGTTGTTCTAGTTCAGCTTGTTGGATCTAATCACAAGTTGGATGGGAGCTTAAATCAAATGTTATCTAGCAATAGCCACAGTGAACAATAGACAGTGGTAAATGTAGTTGGACATAAGCATTCAAACCAATTCCAAAGAAGACATTTTTCAGTATTTACATTGGGTTTAAATAAAAGAAGTATTCTAACCAAGGGGCTTAGACATTAGCTGTTGTGTTGCTGTGCACATGGAACACTCTGACTGTTCGATCAGTAACCATTCTGAATACCAACAATGGGTCATTTAGTAATATAATCTATATCTGGACCATTTCGGGCTCTATTGTATAGCTCATTGTGCTCGTTCTTACAAATATGTGAGGCTTTGAGGATTGGTGTTAAGAAACTTTGACTTCACAAGTGGTCATTGTTACGCCGATAGTGGCAGCGGAGATTAAAATAATTGATACCCGGAGAGCCTAGGAATTACACTCCTGCTCATCAGAGGTTGGAGAGGCACACCAGAATGGCTTATTGCCTGTAGAAGTGGAGAGTTAGTGAGTGTGACCGAAGTAGATTACTCACCATTAGGGTTAGATGTGGTCACATTAGATTTTTAAGACTAAACATAGTGGCAGATTGAGTTTAATGTGAAGTCAAAGTCATGTATTAATCAGTGAGTAGATTTTTATAATGATGCAGCATTAGATAATTATAGCCTTATTCTGTCACAAACTGCCATTGTTTAGTCACTTAATATAAAGTATGAATGTAAAATGTCACACGCTGAATAAAGATTGAAGAGTTTTTTTTAGTTCAACCCTAACGTTGGATGCCAGTTTTCAAAGGTTATTCTAAAGTTAAAGCATTTTATTCCTGCCACAAACCTTTTCACTCTTGCCACAATCAGTAGTACCATTTTTGGTGCTCTTTTTTTGTTTTGTTTCAGCAGGATTTGTTTTTTTTGTTTGTTTTTTTGTTTTTCAAAGCTCTTGCTTACTTGTCTCTGATTAGATCTGTTGTCTGAAGCCTTGGCCTTGGCTAAACAATATAATTTTGGCAAATGACAACTGACTGATGTGGGTGCTGTCAGTGTGGGGTTACATACATGTAGCTGTTCTATTTCTATGAGCATTTAGCCCACAGCAGTTATGTCACTAGATTCTTGGGTCTATGTTATTGCATTGAACACCCAACAACACTTTATGAAGGTGCCAGATTAGACGAATAGTTTTAGGAACTGTGCTTCGTCATCAAAAACTATAAAACTGAGCTCTGCCTGAAGATATTCGCATCCCTAAAGCAGTCCAAGCATGTCTCCATTGTAGACATTATTTAAATGCATATATGGTAAAGTAAAACACAAATAGTATCTGAGCTGTCCAGAGATACATTTAGACTATAGCCTTGTTCCATCTGCTAATGGAAAACAACACAGCAGCAACATCTGTTAGTAGAACTGAAGTGGTATAGATGTGAGGCTGAAGGAAAGGTTGAAAGTTGCAGTTCTTTATCTCATTTCCTGATTTTAATGAGGCCTTGGTCAAAGCATTGTGATTGCATTGGTTTTGATGCAGAAGGAAACAAGACACCACTTTAAAGTGCAGGAAAAAACAGCACATTCTTTTAAATAAGGACTTGGCACATGTGAGTAAAGGGCTAGCAGGGATATACAATATATATTTGTGCTCTAGATTTAGAATTAGAATTAGATTTTTTACATTTAGATGTTTTAGAGGATATGAATAATAACACAAATTTCACTCATAGTTAGTGGTTGGGTGAAGCCATTAAATGTAAAACATCTGTGCTTACTCTTTTTAAATCATAATGACAACAGAAACTACCTAAATGTCCCTGATCAAAAGTTTACATACCACAGTTTTTAATACCATGTAGTGCCACCTTTAACATCAATGACAGCTTGAAGTCTTTTGTGGTAGTTGTGGATAAAGCTTTTTATTTTCTCAAATGGGAAAGCTGCCCATTCTTTTTGGCAATAATACTCCAGTTCCTATAACTTCTTAGGCTGTCTTGCATGAACTGCACGTTTGAGATCTCACCAGAGTGGTTCAATAATATTGAGGTTAGGAGACTGAGGCCAGTCCAGAACCTTCACTTTATGCTGCTGATCTTCTTGAAATCTTCCTGATAACATGCAGCACTCATCTTTTCCTGTGCCTTTGTAGCTCACACTTCCCAAAACATCACCTCCATGTTTCACATTAGGAATGGTGTACCTTTGATCATAGGCCTTGTTGACTCCTCTCCAAATGTAACGTTTATGGTTTCGACCAAAAAATTAAGTGCCTCCTTAGCACAGGATGAAAGATGCAAGGGTCTGTCAGGAGCCCAGAAACTCCCTGACCTTTTATACACACACTGATTACAATCAAACGGGTCACAGGTGAGGATGGTTACCTTTAGTAGCCATTCAAACCGGTTTGTGTAACTTGTGTGAATGTTATTAGGCCAAAATCACCAGGGTATGTAAACTTTTAATCAGTGTCATTTGAGTAGTTTCTGTTGTCATTATGATTTAAAAAAGAGTAATAATAGGGTATGTAAACTTGTGAGCACAACTGTATATTTATATTTCCTATGCTCTCTCTTTGCAGTCGGGTGTGTGCAAACAGTGCAAACCAGCGTTTCTCTTCCTCCATTCTTTGATAAGTTATCAATCCTTGATTTTGCATTGGCAAAGCTTTATTATTTTATCAAAGTGTTATTATTATAACACTTTGATGAACTGCAAAAAGTAGGCAGCCTGCTGTCTCCACCACAATCCTTTGGAAACAATTGAAGTTTGAGTCAATAGCTGTCAACTAAAAAAAATAAATAGAAGCTTTTCTACTGTGCCTCTAATAATCCAGCCACAAAGGGGTCACAAGCCAGCGTACTTCTGTGCCGTCCAAAACCCTGGTAAATGTGTCAGGACAATGCAAACATAAGCTATGGCAAATCAAATGTACAGTGGAAATTGAGCAACTGTTGAAGGAAAGGAGGAAGACCTGTCCAAAGACAGAGAGATAAGGAAAGGCAAGAGATTAGGAGTATGCCACTCAACAATATGCATTAACTGTCAGCTATCTGAAATAAAACCCCTTTCAGTATTTTTAAGATGCATATCAACAGTAATCAAATGCACACTAAAGACACAAAGACATACAAATGAGCACATAAATGTTAGCTAAATTGCAAAATTATGATCTTATAAGTTCAGGTATGACGGTAATTCCATTTTGAAGTAAAGGCTAGTATTTTGGTTATTGTATGGAGTACAACCAGCAGCCATCTGTGCAAAATGGCGCTTTAGTTGGATGCAGTTCACACTGTGACTCTGACATGCCTTACAAGGTTGCTGAACCCTGATTACAGCAAAGGTAAGCAATTCCCAGCAGGCATGCAAAACTCACTGGTTGCTCAAATGAAGCGATTGGTCGGAGGTGGAAGGTACTTACAGTGTCATAAATCGTTGATAAATAATCAGCAATTAGTCAACATCAACTCTGTTTTATTGACACCTTTATTCACCTTAACAAACATTGCAGTTAAATTTATGTAATGATGTGCCTTTCAGGCAGGTTGCAGGTGTTAGAACCTCCTTTAATCTTTCTAAATGTTTATCGTTTTTGGTTAGGTCGGTTGTCGTTTTTATATTTTTTGTTCTGGTTACTAATTGATCAGGTTGCTCTGTATGTAAGCAAAAAAAGGTGCTATCCAGGCCAT
The DNA here is from genome assembly GCA_024349245.1 of Neodontobutis hainanensis. NCBI lineage: Eukaryota > Metazoa > Chordata > Actinopteri > Gobiiformes > Odontobutidae > Neodontobutis > Neodontobutis hainanensis. The sequence continues at coordinate 3,915,357 of JALDNG010000001.1, read as the reverse complement.
GTCACAGTTAAAGAGAAGATCTGTTGTCAGGATGTGGAGCTGCTGGCAGTAGGACTGTGACCATGCTAAAGTATATCTCAAGAGACATCTTCCATGTCGTCCTGGTTATAGTTTATATTCAACCAAGAGCTGTTCCATAAAGTCTGTACAATCAGTCAGTTTGTGGCAGATTGACTTGTTTAAAGTAAGAGTTGGACATAAGACTAAATAAATTCTTACATTTAATGTGATTATTTTATGTAAAGTTTTCTGTGCAGCTGTCATTGTCTAACCCTTATATTAGCTCGTACAACAATCCCAGCTTCGATTTAACATGACCACAGACTGCTGACTGACTTATCTTCCTGATAACAGTGCCCTTGATTGGGCGCCATTTGTGTTTCCATCGTTCTCGCTGTGCCTCTTCTAAATATAGCCACATCTATATACACCATTGTCATTAATATCTCAGCGGTATATCACTGATTCGATGTGTGGCAGTACCATCTAAACACAAAAGAGGCTTCACATTTTGCCTCTCCAGATAGAATTGTGCTCTATAATTGATTTTCCCCATTAACTGCTGGCTCCGCAAATGAGACGGCCATCCATTTAGTCATATTTTTAACACGGTTTAATAAGAGGGCCACATCATTTTTCCCCACCGGCGTCTGCCTCTCCTCTAGACCCCCGCCTCATTCTGCAAAAAAGAAGCACTCTATCCACATCTTTATGTTTTTACCCTGTCCACTTCAGCTCCTTGGCTTCAGTGAGTTATCATATATTTGTTTCCTGCGTTGTATCTTCTCGCACTTTTGCCTAATTTTGTTCAGAAACAAACCCCCCCGCCCCTCGACGGTTTAAGTCAGCGCTGACCTAGTTACAGAAGGGGAGAGCAGTGAATGAGTGAGACAAAGAGTGTGAGACAGACTCTTGCAGCAGATGAAAAGAAATAAAAATGAGTGGAGAATGAAAATGAGCTCAGAAAGCGTGATTATCTCCACATCTCTCTGCTCATGGGCCTGTCTGTGATTTGGACTTGAATGTAAATATGGAGAGTATGGTAGGGTTTAAGGTCAATATGGAACAACACATCACTAAATATGTAATCCCAATAGTGTTACAAAGGAATGTACTTGCGTAACTTTGCGGAAAAAGAAAAATTACTCAGTGAAATATAAATGGAATGCATTTAGAAAAGTCTATAAAATTAGCCAATTCTTTTTCTAGACATGCTGCCTGCATTAAAAGATCAGTCAGTCCAACTTACCAACGTGTTCTAAATAATGAGAAATATAATGAGGTAAATATACAAGAATCTACTGTACTATTTGAACAATAAAAACCTTTTTGTTATTTTTTATCATGGATACATAATCTATATACTTGCTCGGATATAAAATTTTGGGGATAATTTGTACGTAGTTATGCATGTTTATATTTATATTATGTATGTGAATGGACATGTCATGTTACAATTGCTTTTTGTATCCTTTTCACCGCGTCACTATAAGAGACATGTGATTTAAAAATCTATATATATATATAAAACTTCTAAAGCGCTGTACGTTAGAAAAACAAATCTTTGAGCAGTATGATTACAATATGACTTTGGATATTTGAATTTCCCTTAGGTATCCACAGTACTGTGCACAAGTTTTAGGCAGCTGTGGCAATAAAACATAAACTCAAGTATGTTTATTTGTATTAGTTTACAGAATGCAAAGTGAAGGAAAACAATTCTAAAGCAAATCGATATTTAGAGTGACCTTACCTTACCTTAACAGTTCTTGTCGTTTCTTTGTCTCTGGGCAGGTTCTGTTCAAACATTTGGACAATCTCACACAAAACCAGGCCATCAAATCTCAGATGGGCCTTATGTTAAACCAGACCATGTGATCCCGGACAGAACCAGGCCAAACTCCATGATGTTGCGATTAGAGTTACAGCATCACGTCAGGAGGACTCCTTGTTCTGGGATCACTCTCAATATTACTCTTGTGTTTTTTCTCTTCGCTCACTTTGCATTTTGTAAATTAGTGATTACATTTTTTTATTTTGTTGACAACATTCTTACTTTACTAGCCTGGCAACCCACACTTTAGAGTTCAGAGAGGATTGTTTTCCTCAAGGCGGGGCCTGGCGGGGCATGATGTTAGCACAATCTGTGAAGATGTAAACAAACGGAGGAAGAGCTCATGTAGTGCATTGTGTCAAACTAACATGGCGTGTGAATGACTTTCAAGCATTGATGTAATATTAGATAGGATACTGGATAGGGGACCGCCCCCTTTCCCTAAAACAAATTTGATTATTGGCCACTCGAGGTATTACTGCAAATAAAACCAACTACAGCCCAGAAAAGACTTTGCTCATAGAGTGCAATGTAAAAACAAACAGCTGATATTCAGCTGACAGCCCACCTACAGCTACCAAAATGGTCAAACTTTCTAGTGTTTTTATTTTACAATTTTCATGTCATTGATTTTTTTATATTTTTTGTTAAAATATATATATATATATATATATATATATATATATATATATATATATATATATATATATATATATATATAATTTTTATTTTTTTTTCTCCAAAGGGGAAAAAAAAAACTTTTATTGTGACCCTTCTATCCCACCTTTGCGCCCCTTGGGCCGCACAACATGAACGTAACACGGAACATGTAGATAATCAGCTGCTATTAACAATTATAAACTGTGTTAAACTCCAGCGCCTGGTGATCTGTCAGAAGATGAGCTGTACAAAATGAATGAATTACAGAAGTGCTCTAGACTAGATTCTTTAATCCTACTCAGGTGCCATTAACTTTTTTAATAGGTTGTACCATGTCATTTTTTGGTCCCTGTTTGGCCAGTTATTTTTAAGCAGGTTTTGCAATGTGAGAGCATGATGGTAAACGCTCCTACTTGAAGACGTTCAAGAGTTTGATCCCAGGGTTTGATCCCAGAGTTTGATCCCGAGCCGACACATGGGTTTTCCTTCTACCATGACCAGCCAGACCCATTTACTATCTTAGCGAAAGTGGGTCAGTAACCCCATCTCACCAAAATTAATCCAACCTGTCCAATCTATATAATGGTCTAATAGTTTATCAAAAATGGGACGGGCTTTATGCAATGCTCTGTTTCTCTGATTGGTTGTATGTTTTACAAATTGGTCCAGAAGCAGTCCAACAGGGACTAGAAGGAAAGCGTCCAAAGACATGCATGTATGGGTGAAATAGTGAGTCTAAAAGTCCCAAAGTAAAGGAATGTGGGAAGAAAGACAATATGGTGTTATGTTTTCTCTCTGATTGGTTAGGTCTTACCACTTGAGTACGAAAGCACTTTAATCTGTGTGTGTTGTTCCGGGTCTCCTGGAAATTCAACTTGAATCATTAGAAATCCGACTATTTATTTGTGTAGAACCAAAACAAGTCATGATAAATCATCCGGAACAGCCTTACTTTTATATCTTGACTTTAAATGACATTGCATTGCCTTTTGAGGTGAACGTTAAGTGAGTGTGCATGTGTCCAACAGGGCGACACTCCAAAGAACAGGGCTGAAAAGGCTGAAGACGCTGAACTGGCAGCGTATCTGGAGAACCGACAGCATTACCAGATGATCCTGAGAGAAGACCAGGAGACGGCCGTCTGAACCGAACTCAACTGGACTTGGTATTATTAACCCAGAGACTCTCACAGGAGTCTAACCTCAGGACAGACTGATGTAATGAAGGTTGTACAGAAGGCGGTAAAAAGAATAATTTTTTACATTTGACAGTGAAACAAAATGTTGGCCACAGCGAAATAAAAACATGGTCTATTTTGATACAGAGCAATCTAACAATGATGTCTGAGGTTAAACAGTAAAATGCACAATGAACTCATAACAAAACCTTAAGAAATGGCAAAATTTACAGTCAAATTTTGCTGGTATTATCCTCAAAGTGCTCTTATTGTCTTAAAGGTGAGAATTTTAAGCATCCTTCGTCGCCTTCAGACTGCTCCTTCACATAATAAAACTAGTTCAACTTTTGAACAGGTTCTGACAATCATCAGTGTCTCTATATACACAGTCAATGAACTAAACTCATGTTCCCCAACAGGCCTAAGAAAAATTACGATGTGTATACTAAAGAAAGCTCTTGTTTTTTTTCTTACTGCCACAAAGAGCAGAATCCATTTGTTCATTACTCAGCCATTGTTCAAAAAGTAATCTCTGAACATAAGATTCAGTCAGTGTCATTCTTTTGATTCCTGTAACCAATCCCTGACCCTAACCAGAATTGAACCCGGGTCTCCCAAGTATGTGATATATGTGGTATTTATAGAATAAACCATTTACAGCCGTGGGATCTTACTTTAAAACAAAAAAAAAACTTGAAAGAGACCGCTCAGCCTGAATATCCAGAGCTTGAGTTTAGGCAAAGGTATTTTTGTTTGGGTTGAAGTATTAAATAAAAACACAAGAATCCCTTTCCATTTTAGAAAATATTCCAGTTTTTCTGCCGTCTAGCCTCCTTCTGAAAACTGCAGGGCTGGTCCTTTTTATCCGACAAGTGGACAAAAAGAATAATGCCGTGTGTATAACTCAGACAGTGGCTTTAAAGGTTACCCAACAAGGCATTCCCAGATATGTGCTGTTTAGTTGCAATTTCTCTTTTCTTTCACATTTTTACTTCTGCCACATTGTGTTTTTTACAAAATGTCAGGACACAACATTCAAGTGGACAGTGGCACAACGTTTTCCTGTGGCTGGTGGAGCATATTTGGGACACAATAGGGGCATATAAGGGGCCAGTATTCTTGTTACAGTGATTCCCAAAAATCTGTGTACGACTTCTTCCAAAAGTTGTTTCAAAAGCTTTTATTTGACTGAAAACCTCGGCTGAGCCTTGTTGTATTAAGAGCATTGTCATAGTCTCTGATGGACAACTGATGAACTACCGTTCCACCATCTTAGTTTGTGTTTTTCATTTTAACACAAGGACCAATAGCACAAAAGGCTGGGCAGAAGAGCATGTTTCGATGTAACTGATCACTGAGTCAATTATGATTCAAATGAATTTCTGTAAAATGTTTTGTGAAGCCAAACTTTTTTTTCCAATTAACTTTGTTAAACCTTTGTTTTTTCTTGTGTTTTTTTGTCAACAATATCAGTAAAATGGTAACCTGTGAAGAGTCCATGTATGTTTTTGTTATTCAGATCAATATTCACAAAGTTACGTGAGATTATATGTCTACCTTAAGCACAGATGACCCATTATGATTTGAAAAGTAGACTGTGCTGTGACATGTACGTTTTGTGAACCTGCTAAACCAAACAACTCAATGTCCATCTGTTACTGTTGTCCTTTTTTCATTTTGTTTACAATGGCTGTGTGATTATGAATTGTAACATTTTGAGATTTAATAATAATTATGAAGTAGTGCTTTTTTTCTTTTCGTGTCGTGTTTAATGTCAACCTGTGACTTTTTTAGTGAAAGATATAAAAATTTAGTAATATGTTTAGCGGTGCACCAACAGCTGATTGGATTTGAGTTTGAGAAACATTTTTCTGTCAAATCAAAACATAACGAGATATTACGGCACAATACATACTTCATGTATTGCGTAAACTTGGGGGTTGTTAGCAATGACGTTACAATGCTACTGTGGGCCTGTGATGTATTCAAAGTGAAAGGTCTGCTTTAAAGCTAACCAATTTTAAAGGGGGCGTTTCCTTGACGACGCTGTTGTAAAAAACATATCACCAAAAATCACAAAAACACTTTACAATATGGTCTGTGTTCACTCAGAACTGTAAACGGCCCTGAAATCTGGAAAAAAATGCCGTACATCGACATAGATACAAAAAAATGGAACGTAAGACAGAACTTTAAATATAAGGATAACTAAAAATACACAATTTTAAGTTCTCACACTGTTAAAAGACAATAAAATGGGTTATTTAGAGAGATGGAAAAAAAACTTCCAGTGAATGGTTCTGTTTTGTGTTCAGAGGCAGAACCTGAAAATCTAGTATCATAAAGGAAATACTAATATATTAAAACAGATCATATTTGCATAGTTTATGCCTTGTTTTGTCTCAAGCCAAAACATTTTTATGATCATCTGGGAGGTTACAGTTTTTACTACAAACGCAGCAGGTGGTCACCCTTCTGTAGTCTTTCACAGAACTATCTGGGGGCTTAAACAAACAAATGTTTACAAAGTGCATGTACCTCAGATGAGCACCTGTCAATAACTGCATTTTTATCCGGTCTTTGAAACTGTTACAGGAGCCTCGTCTCCACTGTGGGCTACGGTACAAGTCTGGTTATTATGGGACAGTTTGGGACAGGTAACCCCTTCAAGAGGCAAAAGAAAGACTTTTGTTACAGAAACAATGACATCATCAAAGTGCCACTAAAGTCGTGTCTCTATTTGAGAAATAACACGTATTTAAAACAGACTTTAACCTTAGATGCAATATTAGACAATAATATACAGCTGCTGCAGGAAACGGTTTTTGTTTTCTCCCATCTTTCTGAACATTACAGGACCACAAAGTTGGACACTGCTTAGGAACCCTTGCTAAGGCGTCCCCAACGTTGTATGGCACACTTTTAGGAGACCCTTTGTACCCTTTTGATAATGGAAATATCCCAGCCCCAACCTGACACGACCCGCATTGTACCATCCAAGTGAAAGTTTGCGTCGTCCAATCATCAACCATCATTGGTCGAAACATGCAGTGGGTCAAATGAAATCCCATATTGCACTCCAAGATGGATTTGAGTGAGTCTGTGAAATATCATGACAAATCCAGCTGCTGTGCAGGGTTAAAGGTAGAATCCTGCCATTTTCAGAACAGCCTCTTTAAATAGCCACAGATCTCTGCTGATAGAACTTTATCTTGTGTACTCATAAGGAGCGCCTCTAAAGGCATTTAAACAGTCCTGACGTTGCCTCAGACTTCACAGCTTCTCCACCTTCCCTTGTGGTCCGTCTACTCTCATCCAGAGTTCATCTCAGGTCTCACCTTTAACGAATTTGCAACAAAATTATGACGAACAACTGTTCTTTAGATTTGAGCAAAGATTAGCCACATCTTTAAAAAAAATAAAGAAATTCTCTTTCTCCTGGTGTTGGCTCTGGAAGGATTGTCTGCAGCACAGAATGTCAGCCTGTCGTCACTTGACCTTTCTGTGCTTTCTTCATCTCTGATCTCTTCTCCAGATAGAGCAGCACAGAAATAAAGGTGAAAAGCAAAAGCAAAAAAAAAAAAAAACAGGCTGCATTTTTTTGTAACATCCCTACCAGCTTGGTAATTGGTTACCTGTCTTTTTGTTTATGAAGTGTTTGTTTGGTTTCGGGAAGCCCCCCTGCGGCCCTTTACTTGAAGCTAATTGAGTCTGATCCCGGCAGAAGTCGATACGCATGGATTTATCTATCAGGCCGATGCCGGGTGATGTGTGATCCTGGACGCTCTTCCACTCAGCCTGATATTTCACATGCATCGCGCAGATCACATATTGACTGGGCCTTGTGTTGTCACTGATTTTAATGAGCTGCTACATTGTCTGGGATGTGACCTGCTGTGCCAGTCGCCAAAACACAGTCATATATCATCTGTGTAGTTTGATTTTAAAGTGGTATAATAAAATGTGTTTTATTGAAGTGGTGTGTTTTGTTGTCTTATTGAGTCAAAACATGACACTTTAGTAGAAGGTGTTTATATACAAATACATTCATAATCTTCATATGAAAAAGTATTGTAACAAACATTTAAGATTGCCAATCAATCTGTAAATACATGACTGTGACGTGTCGATGTGATGCTAACGTTCAGGAACTTTGAGGCAAAAACAGATCAGATCAAAACGAGTTTAAGATTACAGAAAAATAACACGCTCGAATTTAAAATCTTTTTATTTTTGTCCAAATTACAAATTTGCTTGTCTCTCGTAGACACAGCACTGGTGAACACACTGCATTATGGGAAAAAATCTTACCCCTTTAATTCAAGTGGGGTTCACCAAAATCTAAAATATACAGCCCTTCCACTTAGCCCTTGATTTTGGTTAAAAACTTTTAGAAGAAACACATCTTTGACCTATTTTCAACAAATTTGTTCATATACAACAGTATGTTCCTCCAGGGCTACCATAGAACCGAGTCTCTTGAAATGTTGCCAGCAGATGCCACCAAAAACTACACACCTTACATAATTAATAGAATACTCTCCGGCCTTCTAAAAAAAGACTTTGATGAGGCTGCTTCTTACAATACCATTAAGAGTGTCACACAAATGATTGGTTATGATTAGTTTAATGTGAGCTCAGAAGTCATTTGCGGTAGGTTCTTTCCTGTGACATCTCTCTTCATTCTGCCCTCGACAGCGCCAGGCAGACTGGTCTTTGAAGCATTACTGTACTTGGAAGGACTATTTACATGTCTTTGATCTGCAGCATCAGTGCCACTTCCACTCCGTCTCCGAGCCCCGGCCCGATAGACTCTGGTGTACAGACTCTGGTGTGCCCCGCGCTCCATCCTCTGTCTGATGTGTCCCCCCTGTTCCTCCGCTCACAAACACTCGCTTTGATGTTCTTCGAGATAAGTTTCCTCAAAAGAAAAGTTTGGGATTTTTTCTAACCTCTGCACTGATGAAAATAAGTGAAAGACTAGAGGATTTGAAGCGAGCAGGAGTGACCTCTGACCCCCAGGACAACCTCACATCTACGGCTGGTATGAGGACTGTCATTTGTGTACAGTACACAAAAGAGTGTCTATGTGAAAATGTAATTTGAATAAAAGAGGTGCACAGCAGTTTGTCCCTCATCAAAGGAACCTTGTTGATTCCTGGATAACATTTCTTAATAAAGCCTAGTCAACGTATTTGCTGATATGGATATTCTGATGGTGAGTAAAATAAAGAAACTTGAAGTCTTTCTTTGTCAATCAAAACATGTCAAATGTAAGTGATTTTAGCTAGCCTGTCCCATCAGACCCATCCACTTTCCCAGTAGAGTAAAGAGGACAAGCGCGTAACTTGGATGTATACATTGGTCGGGACATAACAGCCAAAATAAAAAGTATGACTACAGTTCTGTGTTTATGTGCCGTTAGGGGCCCTGACAGAGTTGATAATTGTTGTGCTACTGACTCCAGAATTAGCTTCAGAGAGGTGAAAACAGACTTTTTATCATGTTGCTAAAGAGGATATCTAGACAAACCAAAGAAGAGTGATTAACCGTAACTCTGTTACAACCACTTCAGACAAATAAAAACAATTATTTATGTTTGTATCCTTTTCTTTTTCATTTACAGACCTACACACCTTATACATTTTAACATGTCTTGTTTTAGTGACAGCAGCTAGGATATATTAATAAAACCTGTGTGCTGTAGGTTCATGTGATTGTTCTAGACTTCAGGAAAAGGGTCTTGATATAGTTTTAATGCAGTTTAACTTATAACTGTAGTATTAAAGTGCTAAATGAAGTCTGTCAGTTTGAGATCTACACTGGTGCTTGTTTCTTACTCACTTTTTCCTGCCTTTATGGCCGATAGAAAACATAAAATAAGCCCGGCTCAGAACTACCCCCTTCAGGTGTTAATGTCCTTTTAGACATAAACTGTTGTAAATAAGGGCAAGGTTGAATCTGAAGCCTCATCCTCTCTTCAGAGAAAGATTTTTCCATTTTTTTTTTACCAAAATTGCATTCTTCACCACTCTCTTAAACCGTCTGGCCTCTCTAGACATGATTCAGACATTGCTGTCCTCAAAGGAATGCCCTTTCTCTTTGAGGTGGAGGTAGACTGCAGACAGGTTTGTTTGGACTTTAACACCTCAAGGGAGCAGTTTTGCTAATGGTCCACAGGAGCAATCCCAAAAAAAAAACAGACACGGAGGACAAAGAGGCAGCCAAGCAAACTGTATGTCCTCCAGCGGGACCCCCTGGCCCTAAAGCACACAAATAAATGGTCTGAAGCACTAAAGCTTTGCTGTGCACTCCACGTAGCGCAAGGCCCTGACTGGGCACAGCATCTGAAGCGGTGCACCCGCTCCGTACACGTCCAAAAGGAAAGGCAGAGAGCCCTGATCCTGATCACCCTAGACCGGGAAGTTGAGGTCATAACTTTCGGCTGAAATGCTGGGCCATAGATAAACCAGGCACCCATCTTCTCTGAACGACATGCACAAATGATGAACAGACAAAGAGCACAAGTCCCACAGCCTCTTGGTGGAGGATAGTGCCAAAAGAAGAATGGTTTTAAAGGAGAGCAAATAGATCTCCGCCTGTTCCAGGGGCTCGAAAGGAGAATCCAACAGGCCATCCAGCACCATCTGGAGATCCCAGGGAGGCGCCACCAGCCTAAAGGACGCTAAAGAAAAAGCTTAAGCAGGGGGGCCTACGCGCTGAAAGGCATCCAAAGCCCTCATGGTCCGTTGTAATGGCCGCTGTAAACACCGCCAGAGTAGATGCCAGTCGAGTGGCATCAGAGAGACCGGACCCATAAAGGCGGTGCTCGGTCTCCTCAAGGCAGGCGGGGAAGGAAGAGAGCTGTAGCTGAATGCCCAGGTAAAACCTGCCTTGGCAACAGTTGTTGCCGTCCTGGGGCATCAGTGGAGCGCAGCAGGAACGGCAGGAATAAAGATGCCCAACACCCGTGGGTGGTTTTTACCGATACACAACCTTATTTGGCCTGCCTAACATTTTACTTAGGATGGAGTAAAGGTTTAGAAAAGCCAGTCACCTTCAGTGTCACTCTTTTTACTCTGTACAATAGGGTTTAATGCTGTCCTCAATGGCAGACCACACTCCAAACTGAGGTCACGCTCCTCCATCTTCCTCTTTGCTCTTCCTCCTGCAGGGTAGTGTTATTGTCCATCCTCTGCTCTGTGTCTTAAGCCCTCCAGCAGCATCTCTACAATAAAACACTAGTCACTGACTGCATTTGTTCATGCTTTCTTTCACTCTCTCGCACACACACACATACACACACTTGCATTATGGCCCTGAAGAGCTTTAGTCTGAATGCTTTAATGGTCACACAGACGTCAGCGTGTGGTCGGGGGCCGCTGCTGCCGGAGCGGTGCAGCAGATGCACCTCTTGGCTCTGACAGAGATTATCAGAGCAGAGAGAAGAGGCACCTCAGGGATGGTTTCTCTGGCTTTTGTGTTTTTTTACTGTCTAGTCAACAGTCACAGATATCAAACACCAAACAGAATTTCACAGATCGATAATACTTTATTCTCTTGCTTCAGATGAGGACAGATAGTGAACTCGTTATGATCTATTAAAAGGCCTTGATCCTTACCTGGTGGAGCACATCAAATATATTCGGGAGACCTGGGTTTGATTCTCACTTATTCTCACTACCCCTCTCTCAACCTGTTTCTTGTCTACTGTCCTATCAACAAAAGGCAAATGGCTCCCCCAAATATTTTTAAATATTTTTATAAATTCTTTGATCATAAAGTCTTCAGAAAATTCTTCTGTTTAGATGCTTCAACAGTTTTTTTTCCTCACAAAAAATAAAGTTGTTGTGAAGACTGTAACAGAAAAATACCATGGTTACATTGGTTTATTGTCAATACAAGCGAGCACAACAGAGCACAAGCATGCTAAGGCCAGAAACCAGAACTCAAGCATCTGAGGAGGATGAACTGGTCAAACGATGAAGTTGAGAATCAGTGAGAAACTTTAGCGAGGAAACAGGCCATTAGCTGAAAGTCATTATATCCTCTCTCAGCTTGTTTCATGTCTGTCCTGTCAAATGAAAGCAAAGAGACCAAGAAAATGAAATATAAAATAAAGCCTTAAGGTCTTGTTTGTTTTTTTCACAGATGATTCATACGCTGTTAGGTGATTCAACAGGTTTTTTCTCACATGCATCAAAAGAATAAATAAATATTGCATAAGTGTGTTTTTATCGTCACAAAGCAAACGGAGGAGCAGCAAAGATCAAACAATACAGACAGACTTTAATATGCTGATAATAATTTTCTGATGCCAATTTAAATAAACACTCAAAGAAAAATGTCTTAATAATGTCAAAATAATTCTACCAGAAAACAGTCACACTCATTTTCTTCTGCTTAGTCTTGTTAGAGGTCCAGCGGGGGACTGGAGCCTATCCCGGCAGCTTTGGTCTTGAGGCAGAGTACAGACAGTGACAAAGCACCATTCCCTCTCACATTCATGCAATAGGGAACTTAGATTCACCAATCCACCTACACATGTCTTTGGACGATGGAAGGAGGCCGGACCCAGACTGAACCCTCGTGAACGCAGGGAGAACATGCAGACTCAGAACTGTGTTACTGTGCACCCTGAAACAGTAATATTGTGGGGGAAATAATGCACAAAACGTAAATACAAGTAATGTTTAGGTTTCTTGCTTAGACAGAACATCCACTTTGGTAACAAAGTACCAAATCATTACAGGGCTTTATGTGTTGGTTTGTTTTGTTGGACATAAATCACAAAATGAACCCAGTTTATTGGGATTGCTGGCTTCATAGAATAGCTCTCTGTTCTATCTTTTTGTTTCCCATTTGTTTAGTCAGAACCGCTTGTCTGTTGTTGAAAAAATGTTTGGGGAAAGAATGGCTTGAAAAACTGAGCTCCTACCTGGGCTTGATCAGGTGAGTGCATATGTGTATGTGCGCGGCTGAGGACAGTTTGACCAAGGCTAGACCTGTTCAGTGTGAGTGGTAACAAAACCCTCATGAGTTCAAAACAAGAACAAGAGCCAGAGTCTCTTGGACTGCTTCAAATACAGACAATTCAATCATTTAAGAGATTATGCACAACACATGCTGACATCAAACACATGTGACATAAAGCCACAGAGCTCTGCTGACTGGACCATCTGCCATGTGCTCAGAGCAGCTCACTTACAAAGACTGTGCTGGGGCCAGACAGGACAACGTTAATATGGTGTCAGGTTTTTAAAATAGACATTCAACATGTGTGAGAAGTATACTTGCCATAAACTGTCTGGCTTGGCTTCACAGCAGACGTTTCTCCACGTTATGTTGTGGCCATCTATTGTCCACCACACTCCAGGAAAAGAGCAGATCATCTCCAAAGCACCTGAGGCTGCCACCAGGACAGTTACTGGTCATGGGGCTGGAGATAACACTTTAGGACACATGCATGGCAGGCACTTGTGTATTATAATATAGATCCATGCAGATCCTTGCAAGTCTTTTAAAAAGCTTTTTTCATCCACAATAGAACATTAACTATATGTCTAAAGATTATCCACAGGAACAACTAGCATTGGTAGTTCTAGGGGCAGCAAAACAGCTATAAATTTGGGACAGGGTCAACAAAAGGCTGGAAAAGTACCGCTGGAGGAACTTTATGCATTAAATGGCTACAAGTCAGTAACATGACTGTGTATAAGAAGGAGCATTGATCTTACTCTCATGCTTCTGTTATAGCTTTTGTCTTTTTAGTAAATAAGCTGTCATTGTAAACTATTATTTTTTTATTAATTCCTTGGTCTTTTCACTGAGCCTAAAAAATTACATTTTCCAATTAAATGCATTCAACTAAATTTTAAAGGTCTGATATATTCCCAAAAGTTTATTTCATCTTCATATAATAATTCTTTGTAATTGTACATTGCTCTAAGTCTGTTTCACCAGAACATGAACAGAAACCATTCAACAAACCCACACAAAGCTCTGAAGCCAGGCCAAGCAGCTCCTCGCAGCAGAGTCAGTGGGCCGCCCTGCACCCCCCGCCCTACAAACATCCCTGAGCGGCCACAAGGCTTCTTCGAAAACACACCGAGCTTGTCCCTTATTGTTGCCGTTGTGCTGTAGGCGTAAGCATTATGACTGTGTTCATTCAAGCTCCAGCCTTCTCCGGGAAAAAAAGTCCTTGCCATTCTCTCCCATTGCGCTGATAATCTACCTCTCGCAGCGGAGCGGGGCCAACAGCATGATGCAAGCGCCGCAAGTCCTCCTCCAGACGCAGCACTGATCAAACGCTGTTTATTCACTCGTCCACAGCCTTCACTTTTATTCCTCTCTTACACACATCCCATAGAGCTGTATGGCGCAATATGAATATTCTTTTGAATGCTCATATGCCGCTCTGGCATCACTCTAACTTGTGTGCATGTGGAATTGTTTTGCTTTGATTGAGTTGCATATTATGGATGAGCTATATTTTGCTAAACTTTTACTGGTTTTAGATAGATCAAAATAACTCTGTAACAGAGCCAGGTTTGGAGCTGCAACTATATTAAATGGGAATGATAAGACAGGCAAATGGTTTTGTGCTGTAATTCTGTATTCTCACATCCATAAACATGTTACTGAACACACAGTTATTAATATCAATCCAAGCATTTATCATGTTTAACAATACTAGAAAATGTGCAAATAACAGCCACTTTAACTGGTTAATTGACTGATTAGCATATTTCCACCTAGCATCAGGCTACTCAATTGTAATGGAAAGACCCATAGAAAATGGCATGAGCTAGCAATGTCTTCCTTTTAACATTAACATTAACACTTCTGAATACACATAAACAAGTTATCTAACAACATATTTACTAATACAGCATGTCAGGGCATTAAATCAGATCTTATTGTCAGTAAGAGCACTTAAAATACCTAAACGTTGAGCCCAAAATGACGCACATTAAATTGCCATTTGTCTTTACTCATGTTCAATACAAAATTGACAAAATCAAACATTTACCAAACAGTCTACTGGTCTACCTTTAGAGTTGTATCTTTCTGTTTTTTTTTTTTTACCCTTTTAGTATGCTTTTTGGGAACTTACTAACCTGTAACAAAGGGGAATGTAAGTGTGCTTTTAGCCTCGCTTCTGCCATATTGAAGACAACAACCTTTGACCTCACCAAACCATCTGGTGGCGCAAACTTATAATTGCATACAAAAATAGGATTATAAAAGGCAGAATTCACACTTACACTCATATGTATTTACAGATATTAACATTTTGTGATCATACATTTCTGTCTGTCACATATACATTTGTCAAACTCGGAAAATACATGTTTAAAGTTGCATTTCAGTGAAAGTTCAGTGTCCTGATTCTAAACAAACTGAGCACACCCGTTTCTTTTTGGGCACACATTCTTGCAAAAGGAAATTTATTAATTAAATTGATGTTAAAAAACATTTTTCATACGTGTATCAGATCAGATTTCCACTGGGTGTGTTCATAGATGGAAGCATGTCCCTACAGAGCTACCGTAGGTGCTCACAGGCTGTAGAAAAGAGGGATTTGCAATTTGTACTGTCATCACCAGATGAAAACCAAAAAATGTACTGCCCCGTTAAACTTCATTTGGAGGTGTAGACAGAGGTTCCACGTCAGAGGAACATCACATCTAAACATAAATGTCAATCAGGAAATCTTAGTTAATAAACAATTTTAGTAAAAAAAAATCAATAAAAAAGCTAACATACCTTTCCCACAACTTACTCACACCACTGGGGAGGGTCTAACAGACTTCCATGTGTCTGAGAATAAACAGTTCACTGACAGCTACTACAACCACAGGCATAACATAATAGATACACCAACAAACTCAAGAAGTCTTACGAAGCACAGAGAGAGAGGTCAGTTTACTTGCCAGCATCAACAACAAAGTGCACTCACTGTCCACTTTACTCAACAAACTCAGAAGAATTACACAGCAGCATTGAATACGCTCAGCCACAAACACTCACTGTCAAACAAAACAGTACTGGATTGACCAACTCCACAGCCTGTGTGATAATCTCATCTTCACCAGGAAAATGAACAGGTCGACCCAGAACAATTTATCCAAAAACTAACCCTCCCAGGACAATAAACACACATTTGATTTCACAGAGTACACCACATCGGACCCATAACTAACCGAACCAATAACTGCCTAATTTGAGCATTGAAAACACAAAGAGATCAAAAACTATATCAAGATCACTTGATTGATTTGAGCCTTTAAAGATTACTTGTAAAGGCTAGTAATATATAATATACAATATACTTTAAATTAGCACACACCTGACGGTCTAATCAATCGTAGCTGTACAAAATGATATCTTGTTTATGTAAGTTCTGTTTAAGTTTTGGACAAACATTATTTCAATCATCTTTTTAGAGACTAGTGGCTTATTTTCAGATGCAAATCATCTTATATAAGTCTAAGCATCAGAAGCATGTTTTGGAAGGTCAATGCCGCTGAGTGGAGTTTTAACTGCCTCCAGGTCTTCTCTTTAAAACGTCCAAAAAAGTCTTCAAACTTTCTAACTTCTTCTGGTCTTAAGCACCAAAATATCTTCCCCAAAATTATTAAAACAAATCTTATAGAAGAACTGCCAACCTCATTTGCTACATACTTACATTGTAGTTATAGTTCTCCTTTTATTCTGTCATTGGCAGCAGCAATTTTTTTAATGTGAACTGCACCGAACTACTGTAGGATAGAAAATATGAAGAGTTCTTTAAGTATGTACTGTATGTATAAGTCCCAGCACAAGCCTGGGCCCCTCCACATATACCCCAAAACAAGACCCAACCACTTTACAACAACACCTGGGAAATAAAATAATAATAATAATAATAATAATATAATAAATCTGGTTTGCATGAAGTGGGGTTCTCAAGACAATAACTAGCTCATTTAAATACCATTCCATATGAATGAGCCACTTTACATTGTACTTTTAAGGGCGTGGTGAGGGTGGAATCGAAGACGGTTTTACGCGCGCAACTTTCTGCTCCACATGGGATTTATAAAGATGGCAGGTGAGCATATGCAGGGTTTTTAAAAATCAGGATATTGTGCACCATTTTTGGCTGCTAGGTGTATGCGTCATTTAAGTAAAAACCTTCAAACATAAGTCAAGGCAAATTCAATTTACAATAACAATTATCACAGTGCATGAAATACCTCTTTAAATTAAAACAGTGTATCACAGTGATGCCTTAAAACAAAACGTATACCTTAATGTATATGTATGTATATATTTTTTTAGCTATCCCTTTGCTTATATGGTTTATATTTCTCTTCATATCTCTAGCCGGCAATATAGGTGCTCCTGTTGCTGGACTTCCATTCAAACACAACCAGAATATCCACAGTTCCTAATCTTTTCACGGAGAGTGGTTATTGATTGTGTTACTTCTTGTTGTCACTGGCTCACGCTGGTGCCCCGCATCGAGGGCCTAGCCCGAGGGATGTGCTGCGTTGTACCACTGAAGTTGGCATTGCACGTGAGAGCTAAGTTCAAGTTATTGTGCACAAGTCTAAATCCAAGTAGACAGTTCACAAGTGTGGCTCACTAGTCCATGTGTCTGAGAATAAACAGGGTCGAGCCATTAAAAAGCCAGAGTCAAGTCAGCGAGGCTTGCACTTGAGTCGGGTTATAAGTCCAGAGACTGGTCATTCAACTTGAGTCCAAGGACACTTAAACAGTAAGAGAAACCTCCATGTTACTGTTGTTAAGGAATTTGTATATTATTGCTCAGTGCTCTCACTCCTGCTCAAGTTCATAAGCTTTTCCACATTTATGAATTCATGTCTGTAGCTGTATCTCCTGTTGGCGCTAGGCTAATCCAGACAAGACAAAGACATCAGTTTGCACCACATCTAATCACTGTCAGGGACACTCTGTCCTGTACACTTTGTGACATATACACGTAAACTCAATCAGATCTGTGACTGACACATCAGCTAATACCAGTCAATCCACAACGACCCTGGAGCTGAGAGGTGGGCACAATGTACACCTATAAAAGCAAATCACGTGTGTCTGATTTGTTTTATTCTTGCAAGAATTAAAACCGGTCTTCCATTTTTTTATTTTACCATGTGCGTCTCATTTGTGATCTGACTTTGACTTTCTCTGACCTTCCTCTTTTTTAATTTAATATTGAACAAAAAAAATGAGCAGAGAAAGAAAGTAAATGTCTGTATGTATGTGTGGATGAAAGAATGAATGAGAGGAATACATTTAATCAACTAATCAACTCCCTGTCCATGAAGTATAGTATGTATGTATGCAAGTATACAAACAGTATATAGTATGTAACAATTATCTGTGATGTCGTGTTTTTTCTGCACTGACATATCTTTGTTACTGTTCATGCAGTACTGTGCAGGAATCACCCGTCTCTTTCACCTGCGGTAAACAAACTGAGCGCCGACTGTAGAGAGCGTTATTTGTGGGGAAACAGTGGAGCATGGAGACACAGCTGCGAAGAGCCCCGAGGGACGACGAGCCGTGGACAAACACTGTCATTAAACCGTTTAGACGTGCTTGTGTTCATGGACTCAGCACCTCTCAGCTGCGTGATGTCTTCCCTGGACAGAGTTAGATCAGTCTGCTGTGGAGAGACGGGCAATTTAAACAAGTCTCCAAGTCTTTGTTAACATCCTATTTACAGTCTAGTATAACAACACAAAAGTAACAGAGAAAAATGTGAAATAAAAGCTGCTTGAGTTATACAATGCCTGAGCACTTTCTAGCAGTATAAGGAATTGAAGCAAAATTTTTTTTAATTAAGCCATATTATGCTTTTGTATTAATTCTTGTCCTTAATGTCATAAAATATAAACCCAAGAGATCTGAGACAATAGTTTTGTTTTTTGATTTAATATTGGGTAGAGAAAGGAGATATATTTAGTTAAATATTAGGCTTATAAAATAAAAATGTTTTGAATAAAAAATACTTCAGCAAACTCTTATGTTTACACAAAGGCAGTCCATGAAACTCTTACAGCCCTACTTCAGACTTGCATTAGTGTAAACATTAGAACCAGGGTTAGAAAGGCTCCTCAAAGACAGTATATAAGTATATAATGAGTTTATGTGGTTGTTTAGTGATTTACTTCAGCTTCATATGCATTTTCAGTGTCTTGCTTTCTTGTGCAAAAATAAGGACCTCCACAAAATGTAGCCTGTACTTTATTAATAATTTGTCAAGTGCTAAACATGCAATGTCTAGTTAGTTAAGAGTGACACAACCACTTAGAAAATCAGAAAATCCAGCCCACCCAAGTGAAGTATTTATGAAAATGTCATTCAAAAAACATAAATAACAAGCTGTTGGCTATAAAATGCTTGATAATAACAGCAGGGAAGAATGTGATCGTCCTCTGTTTTATGCTGGTTAGGACACATTTATCATGGGCCTGAAACTTCACAGTATCAAAAAATAAATGAGATAAGACTTAATTGATCCCAGAGGGGAAATTCCCTTGTACAGCAGCTCTCAGACAGGCAAAGTGCAAAAAAATTAAAGAACGGTGTGCATACAGTTTTAAGCTTGTTTTTTTTTTTTGTTTTAGTGTTTTATTCCAAATACAATTAAGCAAATATGGCAAATAATTAGGAACCAGGGCAAGTTAAACATAAACAAAAGCATTCTATATACTTTATATATTTACAAATAATAATAATAAGAAAAAATTCAACATTTTGCAGTATTTTTGTACAGGAGTGTAATGGAGTCTTAACTGCAGTCTGTCGCTGAAGGAGCTGCTCAGAGCCTCCACAGTCTGATGCATGGGATGAGAGGTGTTGTCCCTGATGGATGTAAGCTTCTCACCCACCTCCTGGAGTCCAACAGGCAGCCCAGGACAGCTTGTTCACAATATACCAGGCCAAAAATGTGTTTATCTTTCAAAACTTGTTCTGGTGCTAATTACGCTAATAATAATGCTCATTGCTGCCTGGTCTTAGTGTTTAGAGTGGATATTCTGGTTGGAAAATTTTATTTATTTTTCACCTGATTGATGGTTTATTCCACAGACTGCATGTGTTTACATATTCTGGTTTGGTGAGAGACGGTAGTCCAAGTCTTGACCAGAATCTGCAACATGATGATGTCAGACTGCACTCCCTCATTACAACCCTTTCCAGGTAGACATATGCACTGGACTATGGCTGGACTCATACTATTTTTAATTCATACCCTACTATTGCCTATGGGGCCTGGGATATTTTGTTATAGGTCATCTTTAGATTAGATTTTTGGACATAAAATCTAGCCTGAATGCCAGTAAGAGTAGTTATCATCAAGCACTGTTCTAATGACCACCATAAACTCTTTTATATGCAACAGATGAATCTATGCTCATTCATTTACACAACATTAAGTCAGTGTTAAGTAATACCCTCTTAATACAACTGTATTGTATTAAAACCCCAGCCCCCTCCTCAGTGAGCCCCTCTAATAAATGCATCCTTACAGTGCGCTCCGCTGTGCTGCCAGAGTCGCTGCGAGAGGATGTTTGTTTCGCTGTCATCTCTTAATTCGGAGGAGCTGCTGCAGCCGGAGCTCGGGGTTTGCCCTACTTTTCTCACTTGTGTCTGGGTCTGTCTCTGCTTTTTTTCTTCAGCTGCTGCTTCAGTGGCATCTCGCAGCATCTCCGAGGAGCTCCATATCTGCGCCAGGCATGTGCTGCTCTGCTCTCACTGTTGCCATTTGGGTTTGAAAATGGCACATACAATACAAAACCTAAAAGTCCAAGTTTTAATAGCAGCATTTGAACTCATTGATGTTTCAGTCCAGAGACTTCATGTTTACATATTCTGGTTTGGTGAGAGACGGTAGTCCAAGTCTTGACTCAATGTGCAACAAGATTTGGCAGACTGCACTCCCTCATTATAACTCTTTTCAAGGATACAAATGCACTAGTTTTTGGCGGGACTGTTTTGGTTTCATCTCCAGTACACTCTGTTCTCGACCCTAACATGGTCTGGGTGAGTGTGGTCTGGACTACAACACCTACAATGCTTTCATTCAAAAAGAACAAAGAAAATTTGGAGTTTTTTTAGACACGGCTGATAGTGCAGAGGGGTCGAGAAGAGAATGTGTCGTTTCCCCTTCGTGTCATGACATCTAACACAGTGGCTTGCAGAAGTATTCATACCCGTTGAACTTTTCCACATTTTGTCAAGTTATGACCACAAACATGAATACATTTTATTTGAATTTTATGTGAAAGACCAACACAAAGTAGTACTAAGAACATATAACATTATTTTAAATATATTTTACAAATAAAAAACTGAAGGGTGCAGAGTGCAAAGGCATTTAGCACCTGGAGTCAATACTTTTTGGAACCGTCTTTTGCTACAGTTACAGCTGTAAGTCTTTTGAGTTATGTCTCTACAGTCAGATTTGATGGAAAGCGTTAGTGGTAGAGAAGGTAAACCTCTGCCCCATTTTTCATTTTTTTGCAGACCCCAAAAGTTTTTTTTCCAAGATTGCCCTGTATTTGGCTTCATTGAAATATTTTTACAGTGTAACTCTGCTTTAAACTTTAAACTTTATCCCTAACCTGTCTGGTGTGTTAATATTCTCTTAACAAACCTCTGAGGCCATCCCACAACAGCTGTATTTGAACTGAGATTAGATTACACACTGGTCGACTCTATTTAGTCATTCGGTCAACATTCATTCATTCAGCAATCATCGGGCAACTTCTGAAGGCAGTTGGTTGCACTCAGAAAAAAGGAGACTGAATACTTTTGCACACGCACTTTTCAGTTTTGTACATGTAAAATAAATTTAAAATCATGTTTAATTGTGTGCCTCTTTGTGTCGGTATTTCACATAAAATTCCAAAAAAACATATTTATGTGGTCATAATGTGACAGAATGTGGAAAGGTTCAAGGGGTATGAATACTTTTGCAAACTACCTAAGCTATCTTTGCATGCTGTAAATTTTTCAATAAACAAAAGGGCACAATATGTTTTTGGTAAATGGCAACCAAGAATGAAGGGGTTTGAATATTTTAATCAAAGATAAATTTTGTTTTAACTTTTTAATTTTTTTATTATGCTTTCTACTAAATATTTATATCAATTGTATATCTACACAAAAAATAAGTTCTGTACTAAAAAGTACTGTGAAAATTTTAAATGAAGCCTGAACGAGATCTAGTACAGAGCTGACAACTATGGCTACTAGAGAAATGTGCCCAAGTAACTCATCTGTTGTAAAAAGAAAAAAGCGTCAGGTAATGTTGATATGAACAACAAAACTCAAATTAAACTCCTTCCTCATCTAAATAAAGAGCTTTCATGTCCTTATTTATGGTTTTTGTTACAGTTTATTGAGGATGCACTCTGGAGATGAGCAGAAGCAGAAAAAGGAGTTCATTGGGAGCCTATAAGTTATGGTGTTTGTTAATCATTGGGCTACAGGCTTAATGTTAGTTTTTATAGCTCTTATGATTCGAACAGTGTAGTCCTGGCTAAAGGACAGATATTATAGGGTTTATTATTAGCCGACCTTATTTTTTGTAATTTATGGAATAAATTATAAAACATTTTTTAATAAAATAAAGCTATATAGTCTATTCAAAATGCTAAGCAAAGTTTTAATCAAGCTATAAATTGTTAATTTTGACTGCACAGTCAAAGCAAGCCTCCTTAATACTCTCCTTCATGCTCTGCTACTCTTTGCTCTTCTTTTTCTATTTCCTCCTAGGGTATACTTGAACCTTTGACCTGCTGGGTCAAAGGTTGACCTGCTGGGTCAAAGGTTCCACTAAGATGACCCCCCTGCTTGATGTTGGCTGCGGTCCCTCCCAGCATTGCACACACACACCAATATAAATGTTTTTTTGTCAATATGTTTTGTATATTTTGAAGTTTTTATTTTTTTCCGGGTTGTTTTTTTTTTTTTTTTTTTTTTGGGGCAGTGTATTTTAGCCTGACCGCCTGACCTGGTCCGGGCCCAGGTGAATCCCGCCCTATCCTGTGAGATTTCCTGCAATGAAACTGTAATGTAATTATTACACGGTTATAACAGTATTATACTCACATTGTCAGTGTATTACGGGGTAAATGGATTTTCTTTTCAGCAAAGGGAATTGAATATCAATAAATGAGTCATTATTAGATTTTTCTTGTTAAAAAAAAACACAAAATAATATTCATTGTCAAATGAATAAAATACGTTAAAAATTTTTTTCTTATTTTTATTCTCTAAGCATATCGTAAAAAATAAAAAATAAATTACAAAGAGACAGAAACAAAAAAGATTTGTTTTTTATTTTCTTGCTGTTTGCCGAACAAAGCTAAGGATAGGAAATATATATATATTTTTATATAAGAAAAGGAATCGATAGGAAGTCACCCAGTCACTTGATAAATCACACAATACTGTTTTTTTTTTTTTTTTTTGTGGCTTTATGCTTATATATAGTATGGTATTCTGGTTTCTGGTTTCTGAAAAAAAAAAAAAAAGTCCAGTATATGACTTTCATTCTGCTCTGGACCCATTGTTTAGTTTCTCCCATTCTTTGAAATGTGATTTTGTGTTATGACACTTTGGCAAGAAAACCAACGTGTGATAATCATTGTCTGTTTACAAAAAGTCACTTTGCATAAATTACTATCCAGGGCAACAAAATAAAAGATTTAGTGGTGTTATGAGCTGTTACTACACCGTGGGTTTCATGTAGATGCACTATACATTATCATAGGTCAAGATACAGGTCTTGGGTTGAAAGTGTCCTAATTTTATCGTAGCAAAATCCCTCACTTTTAAAAATTTATTTATCTTTTATCAGTCGCCATATGTCTCACGTCTCAACATTCCTTTTTGGTGCCTCTGTAAACATACCTGAGCTAACGACTCAACACAAACTTAACCACATTTCCTCCTGCCTTTCTTTTTCTCTGTTTTCTAATTACATGGAGACCACTTACTCAAAAAACACATCTCATACTGTCTTGAGCACTTTTATGAGCACCATGTTTCGACTCAGACTGATTTATTTCACTAATAAACACAATTTAATTTACTCAATTCTCAAAAACACCACAGTGAGTCCGGTCTCTTTAAACACCTTCTGTTATCATCTCCTTAATGCGTTTTCCCTCGTGACTGTTTTGGCTGATTCTGGACATGCATTTGTGCACTTCTTATTCCATTTTAGTTAATGGGAGGCTCCAGTGAGTTTGAAACTGTCCTTGAGGAATTCATTAGAGCAATAGTCCATAATTACAGCCCTGTGAGGAACTGCACTTCGACTTTAAGTGCTGAGAATGTCTCCTACCTCATCAAAAATACTGCATGTACTGATATTTCACAGAGATTTGAATTTCATATCATTCTGAGTCAGATTACTTGACGTGTCATTATCTGGCGATACTGTATATAGCAACATGCAACGTTTTATTATCGATTTCATGCATCATTCTGTAACAAGATATCCCGGTTAGTCGTTGTTGTTATAGATTTGTTAAATATTTGATTATAGACCCAATTACTGTTCAGAAACCGGTAGATTTTTATCGGACAAGAGGATATTATTCTTAGGAAAATTGCAAATTCTGCACAAATAAGATTACTCTGGTAAATTAAAATGTCTGACTATGTTAATGTTTATGTTTATTTAATATGGGACAGTGCACATTTATCAACATGAGTAATATTAGTCCGTCCTGTAAATAGGCCAGATTTACCCACAATGTGACCATAAAGGTGACAGCACCAGGTAGAGAGACAGGTACAGCCCCCAGGAAATGTGCAGGAAATGCATAAAATGTAACAGTTAAACAAATAAGAGTTTTGATAAAGTTCTACTGTTTTAGGGAAACACATGGGACCAGTGTTTATTATTGGGTTTGACTTAAAGAGGTTTTAGGTCTTATTATTGAACACAAAGTAATTAACCAGGTCTACGTATGTAGAATTAGATTGTATCTGTGTTTATTTATAAACTTACAAATAGACAAATATTAGCCTCTATTTGAAGTACATATGGGGACAGTTGACATTTACTTAGGGACTGTTGGAACTGTTTTTTAAGACGGTACTGGGACGGTGATGAAAAACGTTAGTCTGAAGCCCTGATTTGTAAAATAATAAAAGGGATTTTCTAATTTGTCTTAACTTTTTTCAAAAAAGTAAATCGAGACAAAATTGAATTGTGAGATCAGAATGAATCAAATCAAATCATGAGAGGAGTCAACTGTTACAGCTCTACTGTCCGGCCAATGATAGCGAAGAAGAGACACGGCAACTGATAAAGACTAGACAAAAAAAAATAATAAAATCAAGCATTACAGGACAATTTATGTTTTCAAAAAGAAAAATGAAATCAAGAAAATTTGATATGTATGGAGGCGATGGTTAGTTTGGTGCTGGTGTGTAAACATCTTTTGATGACGCTAAAAAATGTGGCACTAAAAGATTTTCTGGCTTTGGCATATCCTAAATACATACAAGCTCTTTTCATCGACCTACGTCCTTGTTTCAGTTACTAATTTAGTGTGTGTAATTGGCTAAAACAAATATCATGGTAGGTGGATACTAGTCGGTGCTTCATCCAATCATCTAACAAGTTTTCCGATAGAGGACGCCTCCCTTTGGCAAACGCTTTCAGCGGCATAGACTATGTTTTGTGAACAGATCTATCTGACAGGGTCAGGTTACCCATGGCCATGTAACCTTATACAGCAGGGGTCCTCAGTTACCTGTGTAACTCATCGCCAAACCCTCCTCTCACACCTTTTCTGTTTTTAATCACCCAAATGAACATGAACATGTATTGGGTTCAAATGAACATGTGTTGGGTTCAAATGAACGCAAATAGCGTGAGCTAATTCCTCATGTTGTTTGTAAATGAGGTCAAATATGCGACAAACGAGTCAAGTACCTAAATTACAATACAATAAAGAAGTTGACAGACAAATGTACAACTCACCACATTATTAGACGTCCTCACTTTCCTCTGAGTCTTTTTAATGCTGACATGAAAACTGTCCAGTCCTGGTTCAGTTCTGGATTGATTCTCTGATTATCACAGCAGCCGGGACAAGAGGAAAAGGGGCTGTAGGAGCTGTATTTTCTGATTGAAACAAACAATCCCTCTCCGTCCATAACGTCAGTGAATCTTCGATATTTTTTGTCAAGGCTCAACTTTTAGATTTTAGTCGTTTCTAACGCATTATCGGGCTACGCTAAACATGTTGATATTTCCCGCCGCTCTGTCCGTAACCATAGTAACTTGAGGACCCGCGCGTGTAGACATAGCTGTCCTAGGAGTGCCGGTTCAAAAAAGGTTTTTACTTGTAATTATGAATACTGTCTTGCGGTCCAGATCAAAGCCTCTCGGGGTCCGGATCCGGACCCCGGTCCGCCTATTAGTGACCTCTGTTATACAGTATGAGAGCTGCTATTAAACAACACTTAACTTAACCTACTGAATCTTAGTGGTCCAATCATTGCTTCCAATCTGAACCTGGGAAGTGAACCCTCGAACAGTGGAACCAGTAGAACCTGAGTCCATTAGTCCATTAAATGCAGTTGATGCCAAAGTAACACATTTTATTTTGATCATTTTATTCAAACCACCCGAGTAATTCAAAAGCAGTTGCTGATGATATTACCTCTGGTCGCTTGTAACCTGTGCAGTGACATAAATGAATGAAATGGAAAGTGAAAAAGGCTGGTGGGGTGTTCCCGATGTGAAATGTGTGAGGCACTGGGGGCGGCATGTCCTTGCTCTACAGTCCTGCTCATAATGATTTCTCATAAATCATGGCTAAGGGTCAGTGCTGCGGCGGTGGTGGATCTCACTCCGGGACTATCAATGGAGCAGAGGGAACTGGGAACACTGGTGAAGAAGGAGGGAGAGGCTGCAGGCTGCTCTAAATCTGGGACAGGGAGCAGCGTTTCATTCATGAATCCTCATGATCGTACATTTGTCATTGAATTGTAATAAATGTTAATTTAGAAAATCATCATGGGATAAAACACAAGATTTTATTAAAATGTGTCACAATAGGTATGTTACAATGGAGAGCAAAACTTCATTATTAACTAGAATTGAAGCATACAATGTGAAATGTAGACAACATTTTCTACCTTAACCTCATATTAGTAAGAACTGTGTTGTATGACTATGCTTTCAAAGATTGATATTTGGATCAATAATAAAAAAAAAAAAATCAAGTGCGGTTTTCTAGAAATGATGTAATGATTTATTTGGACTAACTGTCAAACGTTCTTATTTATTGTTTTTTGGACAATTCATTATCCAACTACTCGCAAATGATGCCAATTAACTGTTTTCTTTCTTTTTGTACAAAACAGTAAATGGTATGCATTTATAATGCGCTTTTTTGCACCCTTCTCGGGCACCCAAAGCACTTTACATCGTGCTTCCACTCACCCCATTCACACACATTCACCCCTGGGGCAGACAAAGAGGGGGGCTGCCATATACACACGACGCTCACAGCCTTCTCCGACCACCACACACAGTGCTACGGACACTGGAGGCAAGGTGGGTGAAGTGTCTTGCCCGAGGATACATTAACAGTATGAACTGGGGAGAGGTTCATACTGTCGACAATTATTAACACAGCCTGGAAAATCATTAAAGCAGCCTATATTAGGTAAATAGACTACTTTAAAACTGGCACATAGTCTAGCAAGAGTGCTGCTTCACAAAGATAAGATATTAGGGTTTTTAGTGTTTTTCTATAGCCTGGTAAGAGCTGCTCGCCACATGCAACACAGAGCAGGCTTGGGCCTTGTGTATCACCTGTTGCAATGAATCCATAATTTAATTAGGACGTGGTATTTTCTTCTAAATGCAGCTTTCTTTTTCTACTGTCTCATCTTGGGCCTCTCCCACCTATAATAAATATAACTCGGACTGGGGACCCCTAAGGTAGACCCTTTGTGTGGCCCCATACTTTCTAGCATCAATCAATTGATATGTACACTGATATTGGAGGTCAGGGTTGCTATAAATAGACTTTAATGTACTTCTTTTAGCATTTCAAATGATTTATTTAAGAGAAATGGCTGCTGTATTTGACTGCACTGAGCCCAAAGTTTTTGTTATCTGGTTATTGCATGTTTTTTGTTTTGAGATGACTTGTAAAATTACTTAATTGGGCTTGCAATTTTTAATGGCAGTGCTAAGATGCCATTCAAGACGGTGAATTGGCATATTCTTATTGTTGGGGAATTATCCATATATAATGTCCTTAACCCAATTTAAGATCTGTATAATAATCCCTGACAATCTCTGTAAGAACTGTGTGTTCTGGTCAGAGGGTCTTATGAGGCCTCTTTCACACCGAAGCTGTGATTACAGCATCTATATCTCTGTAGCTCTGTCCCCATTTAGCACAAACAAGTGACACTAAAACAACATTGCCTAATCAATGACGCAATACGTAGCTACATATGCTGTACCAGAAGCATGTCAGGCTTGAACACTCCCTGTACTCTGTATTGAGTGTTCTCTGTCTCCAGGCAGGTTGGTGATGA
Organism: Neodontobutis hainanensis; assembly: GCA_024349245.1. NCBI lineage: Eukaryota > Metazoa > Chordata > Actinopteri > Gobiiformes > Odontobutidae > Neodontobutis > Neodontobutis hainanensis. The sequence goes on along the minus strand of JALDNG010000001.1, from coordinate 3,887,080 downwards.
AATAAAACTCTCCTCCTCTAAGTCATATAGTCATAAGTCATAAGTCATAAGTCTATCTTGTCCCTAGTCCAGTCGGCTCCATAATCCAGCAGTTTTTGCCAACACTTATAAACCCAAAATATTATATCTAGTAAAGTGCATCTAGTGATTTCAGCAAATGTTTAATAGTGCATTTAGTGCTGTTAGTCATTATAATGCCCATAAATAACAATAATGAGCCTGTTCTGGCTTTGCATCAGTCTTTTCATTACTTTCTTTTGTTTAACAGTAAATACCAGCTGCCATTCAGCCAGAGCCCACAGACTTATGTTGACATGGGAAAAGTCCTTTTGAGTGAATTTAAAACTTCCTGTGTAAAACCAAACTGACCTAGCCAAACAAAATTATCAACTCAGAGAGCCAACAGCCTTTTCACACAGTTTCAGACAATCTTTGAAGACATATTCCTAATCAATTAAATGTTTTAATTGTAATTGCCAGTTGAGATGTCTCTACTCTGCTCTTACACTTGTGAACAGAGATAGATTATGAAGCGCACGTCAAGTTCTGTAAGTTCATCAAGTTCTTCATCTATTTGTGGATGACCCTCCTGGAAAGCCTCAGCTTGTATGACGAGTTTCTTTAGACTTTATGAACAACTTTCCCTTCATGAGAAACTGCAAGGATTTCAAATAACAAAGGAAGAAATTTTCCAACCAATGTATATTTCTATAGAGCAGCTTTTATGCAAAAGTATTGAAGGTTTACACAAAAGTATTAACTTTTATTGGATGGCAAAGGAATTGTCAGAAACAATGAGACACAGCAAAATATGTTTTTAAGAGTAAAAAGATTTAAATAGAGATATAAATGTGGACCTTGATTGAAATATATCCTGCAAAGAAATACCCAACATGAATCACAAGATGCTAATAACCTGTTTCATAACCCACTCTGTGCACAGTCCTCGTGGCAGTGGTCGTGACGGAGGGAGACACCACCTGAGAGCCACTAGACCCATGTGCTCCATAAGCAGTGCACAGCCTCCAGGAGAACCCATGTCTGTCCATTTGAGCTGCAGCTAAAGTGGCATGTGTCCACTGTGGGCAGATCCACCTGGAGACATTCCGAGTCCTACTGCGGCGGAAAGAACATTCAGTATGTATCTGCGACACCCACGAGCACAATAACTGCCCACAAATGTAAATACAATTCTGAATCTGAAGAGTAGGAGGATGTTTGTAAACTAGACTGGGAACCTTAATAAAATCTTAATCCTAAGTCTGAGTTCTTGAGTAGTACAACACTTTTTGTAATTGTGAAATCTTCATCTTTCAAATTTGTAAAAAAAATATTAATGTAAGACTTTATTCTTTTAATTTTTGTTTTGTAATTAAAAAAAATTTTTGTTTTGTAATTATTTGCCAAGAGTTGAAAATGACACAATATGCAATGCACTACAGAAGTCAGATCCTTCATTTCAGTATTTTACCCTGCACTTAAAATGGTGGGGCTTGATTTACTAAGATTTTTTTGTTTTGTTTTCGAGATCCACAGTATTTAGATCTCAGTAATAATGTGAACAATGGACAATTTGTGTTTGGCCTCACTGGATTTGAGGGAGACAATTTCAATGCACAAAAACATGTGACTAATTTACTAAGATTTAGTTTTACTAATATCCCCAAAATCACAGCATGCTGCCCATGGTTATTCACAAACACATCCCACTGTTTTTTGTTTTAGTTTTTTACTCCATGGAACCATTTACAGCTTAGTAAAGCTAGTTTGACATTTAGAACCACCATCTCGTGCTTTGAAATTCTTCTGCCTGTATTTCTTTTCTCCATAAGCAATAGAGAATACATACAGAGCAAGTTTTCAAACTTGTCTTAAGTTTGGGTAATATTGTTGCAACATTAGTCCAGATGAATTACATTGAGTTGAATTCAACTGGAAAACTGTGATGTTAGGAGTGGGATGATAAAAACACAAAGCTCTAAAGAAAAGAGAAAAGCAATTTGTGCAAGGTCAAGGAGTTCAGAGGACAAAAAAAGAAATGTGCACATTTAGTGGCACATTTGATCTTTTTTCTGTTTTTGTTTAAACTCCAGGTCTATCACTGGAGCAGAGGGAGCCGGGAAAGAGCGAGTGAAAGGCAGATCTAAATCAGAGAGCAAAACGCTTCATTCATTAATCTTTATAACTGTACATTTCTCATTGGCCCTGGCAGAAAATAACAATAACTATTCCATGCACAGCAATACTTCAAAACATATATATATATATATATATATATATATATATATATATATATATATATATATATATATATATATATATATATATATATTAGTGTCATCTCCAGATCTCATTTCCAGCTCCTGTGGGGTGATCTTTTCAAACTGACGGCAGATCTAATGAATTGAAAAACACTTTGCCAGCTTTTGGTTTTCTATTGTTATTCTCCAGTTTTCTGATCTAATATTGAGTAAACGTAATGCCCTTTTTTTTTCTCAGTCACAGCATCAGGTCTTCCAATTATTCTTATAAAAATAATCACATTTGTTTTTTCTTCCCACTCAGATATTTCTGTATTTATCTTTCCAACATTTGAATTTCTGATTCTTTTCTTCCGCTATGCTTCGACCTTAACCGAGCACAGATTTATTTTTGTACATTTTATTATTCTCACCACAAACAGGACGGAGGCTATAAAACTCTGTAATGAGTTTGGACTTAGTGGGAATCCGCGGAAAGAAAGAAGACGCATTTGCTCACAAACAATTTCCTCAAGTTTTTATGTCCAATTATGCTTATTTCAAATGATCTTCCCAGTCTGGGGGTTAGAGGCAGCAACGAGCACTATGGAAACGGTGTCCCATGGCAACGGAGATGGAGGAGTCATGTGACCAGCGAGATCAAGAAGCTGAATAGAAAGTGTCTTGGAACAAAATTCACAGAAAAAATAAATGATGCTGGTCTCGACAATCATGCTGCAGTGTTTTAATTGATTTTTTTTTAAGAACGTGGGCTACTGCTTCAGTCTTGAAAATTTATGCAGAACAGATGGACATGGGAAAAAAATGGTGTTTATGAATCATGTTTTTTGAATTAGGGGATTGCTTTGACATTGGTGCAAACAAAATCGGCCATAAGGCTGAATCTCTTTATGCATTTATATTCAGAAATATAAGGATCATTAGCATATGTTTGTCAAAATAAAGCAAAACTATGGCCAGCGAGAATTGAGTGTTTCTACATAAACTGAGGTAGTAATGGCGAGAAGAACTTCAGCTACAGAGCTAACAAAAACCTTAGTTCCAGGAGCTTAACAACATTTATGTTTCACCCAAGGTGAGTTTTTTTGCATCTTATACATTTCTCCTTAGCACTAATTAGCTTAAGTTGTTAGCCTAACATCTCTGGAACATTGCCTTTTAGCGTCTCCTAACAACAACGTAACTATAAGTTAATGTTATAATGTAGCCTAACAAATTCACAAAAGAAGTCTTACCTTTGACCACCACACCTTAATGTTAACATCTTTCATTTTTCATTTCGGTCAACCATGGGAACATAATAGAAACGCTTGGTTAACCGCTAATTTATCAAGTACCCTGAAATTATATCAAGACCAGTGTAAGCTAAAATACAAAAATAGACAGTATATACAGTACATAGGCTATATAATCGTCCATAATAAATAATTTGAAAAACATTACCTTCATGATGTTGGAAACAAAGCGCAGAGGCAATCAAACCTTTTACAGAACACGTCCTTGTTGATTAATGATAGAGTCAATGTCCCTCTGCGATTTGTGACATTAGCAATGAATTAATGAATTATTTGTAGGACAATATTTAGTTAGAAGCGTTGAATCCATGTCGTAGGTCACACAGTAAGACACCACAGCTGTGCATTGAGTTATTTACACAGTATCAGACATTTAGGACAATATAGAGAATCTTACTACAACCTGTAATAAATAACCTGTGGTTAGCTAGAGCAATGGTTCCCAAACCTTTTTGTCTTTTGTAACCCCGGCTTTCTCTGAATAGTGTATGTGTGTCAGTTGGAAAACTATAAAACAACAGAAATTACTTACATTAAGAATAATAATCAATGACATAAAGAATAATGTAGTTTTTGTGATACCGACTGAAACTACTGACCTGGTGGAGTCTTCTTATTATGGGACAGTCACTACATGACACAGACCAGGGCTGTTCAACTTTAATGGAATTATTGGACAGTAATAACTAATTTGTGTTTGAGAACAAAGTAATACTATTTATAGCTTGTCATTTTCTTTAAAAACATAAAAAACCTACAATTTATTTGAATGCTTAACATCACTGCTATCGAACATTTTTTTGTTAAATATAATATTTTACAATATCATTCTCAAAACTATTCAACACAAAATGTAAAGAGAAACTTTTATGGACCAAATTGTTTCATTGCAGCTAAAGTCTAATTTTTATCTTGTAGTAGCGTCGTAATTAGAGTATCAACTTACTTAACTTAAATATACACATTTTTAAAGTGACACACACAATCATTTAATATTACAGCCTTTGATTAGAAACTGGTCCGTAACGGACCGTAACGGACCGTAAACATGTCTTTCCCGGTACATCTAAAATTAACTGGTTTGTCAACCTCAGTGTTCTGGTGGGAACATGGATACACAACAACTCGTACGTGGAGGGGCCAGTCTATTTACACATTTAAAAACAATCAATAAAATCTGAAAAAAAAATCCTGTAGCTGACAGGAAACCAGTGCAGAGAGGCTAGCACAGGAGTTATATGGTTAAAACGCCCTGTAGCAGTAAGAAGACGTGCAGCTGTGTTTTGGACTAACTGCAGACAACATATAGAAGATACCAACCCACAACACAAAGAGTTACAGTAATCCAAGCGAGAGGTTCAAAATGCATGGATTATACACTCATGGATTTACTTTGCTCAACAGGCTCATCTCAAAAAAGCCGGTTTTGACCACAAAAAAATAGCAATATATTTCCAGTAACTGAATTATTTTTAGCACAGTTTATAAAATTGGACAATTTTCAAAATGACAACCTCTCAAGGCACACATTAAATTTTGCGTATGCCTGAAATATCCTGTTCTTGCCAACTAAAAAACAAAAACATTTTTTTTGTTCTTGCAGAGAAGCTATGTATTGGCCTTGTTGCTTGACATCACCGGAAGTTCCAACTTTGAAGGTTTTTTATTTCCTGTTAAATGGGGAAAATACAAATGTTCTGATTATACAAGCACAATTTGTCCAATCAAATAATTTCTGTCTGGTTATGTCAGGTATTTATGCTCACTTTTTTACTTGTTGATACCTAGAGTCAGTGTTGCCAACTCCTTAGTAAGGACAGTAGCTATTGGCAGTCCTAAAAGTTGCTAAATGACATCATTACCTAGTTTGAATAATTTACCATAATCATTTATTTGTAATGGATGTTGTAGGAGAGAGAAATGACAATGTTTTACAAAAATGTAACCATAAATGGCAGTTATAAGGCTTTTCCTTTTTAGTATGATTTTGAGTTGCGTGTTTTGCAATGTCTTTTTTTCCACACTAAGTTTGTTAACGAAATCAGCCTTACAATACAGGCAGTCTTCCCGTGTGCCATCTCCAATAAACCAGCCTTTTCAGGATTTGATTCCCACTCATTTCTGTATTTTTTAGCATAGAGTTTAGACTGAGACATGATGAGCAACCATGTGTGAGTAGGCTACTTTGGGACTGGGGAGGGGATTACGCCACCACACGCTGAGAAAAGTAATAATAAAGTCTCCAATAACACCAGGAAAAGTCACTAAATTTGTTGCTAGTCAATTTTTTTTTAAGAGTAGCTAGAGGGGTCTGAATAGTTGCTAAATATAGTGACAAGTTACTAAGTTAGCAACACTGCGAAGAGTTGAATTGTAGCATACAATACCGTTAGCATCTGTTTTGACACATGACGGATGGTTGAAGAGAGACACGGATTGTAGCTAATTTGAATCATTTTAAGCAGTGACGGTCAGCTTTTTATGCTTGTGAATTTAAACAGTGAAATGTTTTTATTTACAGTGGGGAACATATCAATGGCTACACCGATTCTTGTTGGCGCCACAGGGTATAAATTAGTTTCCAGCATGGTAGCAATATTTTGGATAGAGGCAGATGTTAAACACTGCCATTTAAATTCATTAAATTATAATTTTTTATATCCTAACCCTTACATAATTCACTGTTACCTGCTTCTAAGACACACACACTAAGAAAAAAACTAAATTAGCTATATAAAAGCAACATTTTTGAGTCATGGTGAATGTAACAGAAAATAGAACAGTAATAATTTGGATGGCTCGAAGTTTGGCAGCTAGAGCTAATGCGTATACATTTCTCTTAGTGCTTATGGATGAGTTATTTGAGCACATTTGGCCTGGATGGCTGTCAGGTAAGATGGCATCAGAGGCAAAGCTGGAAGGGAGGCTCTGTGTGTGGCTCCAGAGCTGCTCTCATACCGTCAGAGCCAGGCTTTGAAAAGTACAGACTCAAAACGCACAAGGACTCAAATGAAAAAGGCAATATACTTAGAAGTGTTCCATACACAGGAGGTCAATCAGCAGGGCCACAGTTCAAAACTCAGATTCATTTCCTGCAGACCACCATTACAAGAGTGACATTTCCAAAACTAAGAAAATTTAAGAGAAAAGTTAAACTGAGATTATGATTAGATTAGGTACATTCAATAGTCACAAGCCGACAGCAATTTTGATCTAAAGTTAAACTGTTTATTTTATTTAGAGTGCACATACGTCACAATTTAACTGGGACAGTCATGATTTTATACCTACTGTCATTTGTTCCATTGGAGATCTATAAAAAAAGATTTTTTCCTCTCCTGTCCCAAAAAGCCCTATTTCATACACAATTACAAAGCCAAAGTAGCAGGCACTGTGCTTGAAATTAATTTGCTTGTAGACTGTCTGTGTGTCAATCACAGCGTTACCATGGCAATAACAATATTAGCCAGATGGAAAAGTTTAACAGTGTTCTGCAGGTCTGTGGTTCAATAATGATTGGTCCAGTTATGTTCTTAAGCGTGTGGTGTTCACAGTTTGACCTGTTATCAGAAAAGAAAGTTCCTAGAACAATACAACTGTCTCAGAAAAATAAAATGCTACATTGTGCATACTCTTTAAGTGTGAACTTTCCATCACACATGGTGGATAAGGTGTATTTCTTTGAAGTGAAAGATTTTATTGTTTTAAAATCATTGAACTGACTCGCTCCACACTACATTTCAGAACTCCAAAATAGCACTTGAACTTGGTTTTGGTGAATGTGTATTGTTTATTGTTGTAACCTATTGCTCCCTTTTTTCCTCTTTTGCAATCGTTTCTCATTTTTTATTATTTTATTTAAAACTATTAATTGTATTGTTTACTTGCGTTATTGATTTTATTTTGCTTTGTGCTATAGGAAAACTTTAGTTTAAAAACCTGCTTGAAGCAGTGGAGTAACAGACACACAAAAAGATGAAAGCTCTATGAACAATATGGCCCCTGCATGGGATTTTAGTAGAGCAGCAGGACTTTCAACAAAATAAAATGATGCCTCTTTCAATGATCCTTAGTGATTAAATGAGTCTTTTTTCCTTTTTATTATAGCAGGTAGGTTGTGGTGGTGAACAGATACAAAACTAGGCAATACTGAAATACATGCACAAAATAACAACAAACTCAATATGAATTTTGGTGCCATTTTGTTTTTTCAGATCGAGTCCCAAGGGTAGCACGAGTATTGAGTACTTCCTCAGTGCTTTACGTTTGCCTCTGAGAGTTTTGTTCATGGGCAATATTGTTTTGGCTTGTTGTTTTTTTCCGCTCTCAACGTTATGTTATATTTTCAACGCCAATTTATAACACTCCCGTTGTTTAGACGTCTGTGGTCGGCTTGGGGTCAGATGGAAGGTCTCGGAGCATGTTTGGTGGCACTGAGGTTTGTGTGGCAACATTCACACTTTTTCAAGAGAGCTACACTCACACAGCAACCGCACTAGAGTTAGTTTAGTTTTATCGTGATCAGATTGATGTGTTTCAAGAGAATAAAAATTTGTGTTTGAATCTTTCTCTTGACACAGCCCTTAAGCACAATACACATTTTCCTATTAAGCATAACAAATGATATGTATTTACAGTATTGTTCAAAATAATAGCAGTACAATGTGACTAACCAGAATAATCCAGGTTTTTTGTATATTTTTATTGATAAGTGGCAAACAAGTTACCAGTAGGTGCAGTAGATTCTCAGAAAACAAACAAGACCCAGCATTTATGATATGCACGCTCTTAAAGCTGTGCTATTGGGCAAACTGTCTGTTAAAAAAAATAGCAGTGTGGCATTTAATCACTGAGATCATCAATTTTAAGAAAAAACAGGTGGCCCCTATTTAAGGATAAAGCCACCAGAACTTGTTGAACATGCGTTTGAAAGCCTAAGGAATATGGGTCGTTTAAGACATTGTTCAGAAGAACAGCGTACTTTGATTATAAAGATTGGAGTAGGGTAAAACCTATAAAGAGGTGCAAAACATTATATGCTGTTCATCTTAAATGATCTCCAATGCCTTAAAATGGAGAGCAAAACCAGAGAGACATGGAAGAAAATGGAAGACAACCGTCAAAATGGATCGAAGGATAACCAGAATGGCAAAGGCTCAGCCAATGATCAGCTCCAGGATCAAAGACAGTCTGGCGTTACCTGTAAGTACTGTGACAGTTAGAAAACGTCTGTGTGAAGCTAATCTATTTTCAAGAATGCCCTGCAAAGACCTTTGTTTTAAAAAAAGGCATGCGCAGAAGAGGTTACAATTTGCCAAAGAACACATCAACTGGCCTAAAGAGAAACATTTTGTGGACTGATGAGAGTAAAATTGTTCTTTTTGGGTCCAAAGGCCATAGACAGTTTGTGAGACGACCCCCAAACTCTGAATTCAAGCCACAGTGAAGACAGTGAAGACAGTGAAGACAGTGAAGCAAGCATCATGATATGGACAAGTTTTTCCTACTATATTTATTGCATACCAGGGATCATGGATCAGTTTGTATATTGTCAAAATACTTGGTCATGTTGCCTTATGCTGAAGAGGACATGCCCTTGAAATGTTTGTTTCAACAAGACACTGACCCCAAACACACGTAAACTTATGTTTAAATTTATGTTATGGAGTGGCCAGTCCAATTCCCAGACCTCAATTTAATCTAGAAGCTGTTTCTGAAGCAAAAACCAGAAATGTAAATGAATTGTGGAATGTTGTTAAACAAACATGGAGTGGAATAAAAGCTGAGAGGTGCCACACAGATGTGAAGCAGTTTAAAAAAACTGTGGTCATACAACAAAATATTAGTTTAGCGATTGCTAAATCCTAGAAACAAAAACGCTTGTAATAAATAGTTTTAAGTTTGTACAGTCAACGGCAGACACTACTGCTATTTTTTTTTAAACACACCTCTTTTAAATAATTGCCCAATTGCATAGCCTTAAGAGCATGCATATCATAAATGCTGGGTCTTGTTTGTTTTCTGAGACTCTATTGCACCTACTGGTAACATGTTTGCCATTTAGCAATAAAAATATTCTAAAAACCTGGATTATTCTGGTTAGTCACATTGTACTGCCATTATTTTTGAACAATACTGTAAAGTATATACTGTATATAAATAATATAATAGTTTGCAATTTATATAAAGTGTCACCCTTTTTACATACTATAGGAGCTACTGATTTAGGGCTAAAGAAAGAGACTATAAAAGAGTTTTTGTGCCGCTTGACACTTGAGCAGAGCATTATTTTCATCTTTGGGGAAAACAGAAATCCAGAGTCAGTACAACAAACTTGGGGTTGGTCAAAAGAGTAAAAATGTCTCAAACAAAACCCTGGACTTTCCCACATGAGATCAGAGTTTATATCCTGATAAGGTTGTAACGTATTGCAGATCCTTTTGCATCTAAGTTTTTCATTTTTTTGGGAGGTCTATGTCAAATTCATTTCTTGCTGTAGCAAATATTGTATTGACCGCATGTGTCTCCTCTTCCGCAGCACCAATTCACTCATTCGTATCATTCAACCCTCCTTCGTATTTAAAGATTTGACACTTTAAACTCACTTCAAAGTAAAAGAGCAGTCAAACATCAATATATTTTTGCTTATTGGTTGAAATGCCTTGTGTAAAAAACCTCTAATGGTCAATCTCGGAGAGCGCTCCCAATGCATTTTGTCGTTGTTAGCTTTAGTGTGGCTAGTTGGACATGGCAATCTTCTCCTTCGTCTATTTTCAGGTTATCATGTTTATGTGACTCATGCCCAGTTCTTAAGTCATGTTTATTTTCACATTTTGTGTGTTTCACCTGTGTCCATTTGTCTTGCCCTTCCTAGTCTGTATATATACTCACCTCCTTCCATTTGTTCTCTGCCTGATTTTTTTGTACTCGTCAGCGTTCCAGCAGTTTTTGTATTCTTTGTCTCTTTGTGTTTTTGGACCTTGCCTGTCTTTGACCCAGAGTTTGCCTCACGTCTTGAGTTAAACTTTCTAAGGTCTTTTTCCAGTGTGCCTATTTGATAATGTAAATTTTTGTAGTTTACTTACTTACTTTGTGTTTGTTTACTTCGGCTTTATACCTTTCAGACTAGACCCTGACCTTTTGGCCGTTACTTTGATCATAACATTAGAGCAAACGTTGAATGCTTTTAATTCCCAGGTGAAATATACAATTCTTCAAATAAATGATTGCAGTCCTTTAAGGTGGGGCTTTAAAGGACTTAAACACTGCATTCTTGACGTGTGGTGGTACAAAGGCACTCATGATGCGCAAGAAATCCTATGTGTGTGATGTCTAATGTCACATGTCCTACCTGACAGTTCAGACGGTCTTCTACACAGAACCATGTGATGAGGGCAGGTTCTTTAAATGAAAACATGGAACCGATTGGATGAATCACCATTTTATATAAGCTCAACCTGGTTCTTTCAACGTAGATCTCTGTGAAAATTTACACTGCTCTGGTGCAGGTTAATCCAGATTGAGGATAGAAACACAGCCCACTGACCAATCAGGGACAAGAAAGAAGCTGCCGATGTAAAGGAGGGGGGAAAAAAAGGTCTGCTCAAACGGCAAAACTGACTGTGCCACAACCAAACCCATTAACTTTGCCAAACAACATTCTAAAGGGATACATTTAATAAGTTTAATTGTCTTCATTTTATTGAGATTGAAGAGTAGCTGACCTACTTCATGATCGTCTTCAAACCAACACTCCCATAAACCCATGCAGCGGGTCGAGAGAAATCATTCAGCCCTCATCAGGAGTATTATTTAACACACACACTGCCAATAGTAAGGAGCAACAACAGGTTCTTTATGGCTTTTAATCAAATACAGGTTAATACTTAATGGTCATAGATGAAGCGATAGATGTCTAGTTATCTCACATAGCAATCATTTTAAGAATTATATTTTGGTAAATATGTGACTTTTGAAAGTGGATTATATCTTGAAACAAGGTAATCTACAACAAGTGGCCTTTTTATAAGAGTAAAAAAGAAAACGCTTGTGAAATAGTAACTTTTCAAGAAACAAAAATGAACAGGTAATGTACTTAAGTAACCAAAGCTTTTGCTAATAGACATTTAAAATCTTGGTATAAATCTGTTATAAGGGCTTCTAGTTGTTAAGGAAAGTAGAAAGAAACTATTGAAGTTTTTGCGCCTCTTGACATTTTTGCAAAGCAGTATTTTCGGTTTGCTCTACTTTTGTCATCTTTGGGGGAAATGAACACTGCAGATCCAACACAAAAGCCTGGCCACTGGAGACCAAAGTCTATGTCCCAAACAAAGTCGGCCCAGTCCCGAGGTGTTTAAGTTTGATTTAGAAGATATTACTCAGATAGATGTCAGAAGACTTGCATTATTTTGTTTTATAGACAAAAAAAACCCCCATCATGGAATAGTATAGATGGACAACATAATCACAGGAATAGTAAAACGTCAAATCTTCAAAAAATCTTCAAATAAATGAGATCCTACTTAACTAGATGTTACAGGTACAGCTGGTGACTAAAAAATCTCAACAAAGAGATAAGAGACCCCAACCTCAAACAGACCAGATATATGGAAGCAACTTAAAATATACTAATGCTGGATCCTGTGAATATTTAGTACACATCCCATGTACCTAATTTACAGCAAAGATAATTGTGGGATTTCTATACACTAAACTCTGGAAGCTGGAAGTTTATTGTAAGTTTTAAACATTAGTTTGTATATCAGTATTTGGCGGTGAATTGGTTTACTATAATATGGTTGGCAGCTTTAAGCCTCTTTCATATCAACTGTGCTCCAGACTTTGGGGATGTTTAAACCTGGTGTTTTCTGGAACAATGCTGATAAACTTTCAACCTCAGTGTGGAACACAGCAGGTGCAGGTGCCTTACATTTCCTGCTCTTACTAGTTAAGACCCTGTAAAATAATGTTCATAATGACATCATCAACTCGCACAGTTTTATATATATATATATATATATATTTATTTTTTTTATTTAAATTACCTTCACCATCAGACCTATTTGCGCTGGTCAGTGTACATTTTAGGACATCCTCAGGCACAGAGAAAAGGGACTCAGACAATATTGCAGTCTTAGACAAAAAGGCATCAGACAACACAGACTCAGACTTAACAGCATCTGACTAAACGGACTCAGAAAACACAGCTTTAGACTAATGTGATTATTTTAAACCAGAACAGACATTTATCACCTTTTAGGACAATTTTTATGTTAAATGACTAAACATAACCTTGCCACTGAGAGTGACTCCTGTGCTGGGGTATGTCTTTCTTATCCTACGTTCATCTAATTTGCAGCTCGTGTTTTCTTTGTTGCATTTTTAGTGAACGTCTTGTTCGCTGCTCTGTTAGCCGCTGAGTCACGTGACGACAAGGCAACACACACAGAGCACAGGACAGAGGTGTAAATGACAACTGTCGACTGTTTCAATGACCTCCACTCAGTGGGGTAGCAAAGGAGGAGCTTGTGTGTGCAAGCTCACAACTGCAAACTTGGTTTATTGAGAAAAGCTGTTTAATAGCTTTGGTTCATTTGTGAAGGTCAAAACTCTAAAAGTCGTGAAGTTTAGTTTGATGCCGTTAAGTCCGTGTTGTATGAGGCTAAGTCTGTTTAGTCTGAGTTTGTTTAGTCTGAGTCTGTGTTGAATGGGTCTGTTTAGTCTGAGTCTGTGTTGAATGGGTCTGTTTAGTCTGAGTTTGTTTAGTCTGAGTCTTTGTTGAATGGGTCTGTTTAGTCTGAGTTTGTTTAGTCTGAGTCTTTGTTGAATGGGTCTGTTTAGTCTGAGTCTGTGTTGTCTGATGCCTTTGTGTGTCTATAAAGATTAAGGAGAATTTTTTGATGTGAAAAGTTTAAAATGCTGGGTTAGCAATTGGACTATGAACTTGAACTTCTGATCTAGCAGCAAATTAGAGCTTTTCTTTATTTAAATATGCGCAATGCATTTAAAATTTTAACTTTAATAGAAATGAGATACAGTGTTTGTTATGAATATTTTAGAGAGGCTTCATGACTGTGACTAAAATCCCCCATCATCAGCCTCGCTGCTCAACAGAAGCCCACCTTTGAGGCTGTTATCAATAAATAAGCAGCTCCCCGCAGTTATTTCTGTTGTCATTGATTCATATCTGCACTTCATTCAGAGTTTGCTTTCAACACAGTTTAACTTCACGCCAAAAGGGCCAGAAGGAGCGGCGCAAAGTGATCGCATGGGAAAATATTGGAGAATGAAAAGCAGTGATAGAAAAGGATTTGTTTTCAACGCCACACAGCTTGATAATGAAAGTGCTGTAGAATGGGCATCAGCTCATAGTGACAGCTGTATCGTGTTGTTCATGCCCACAGTGTGATAGAATTCATTTGAGCTGTGGAGTTTCTGCATGTTTTAACAGCTTTAGTAAAATATATAGAATATGTTGTTGTTTTTTTCTCCCAGAGCTTCTGTTGTATCTTCGGTTGCTGACCAAAGAATATCCAGGTTTCCTAAAAGGATTGGGATTGCTGATTTTTAACCTGATCTGTGCATAGCTAAGCAATTCTTCTTTGTTAAATAGTTTAAAACAATGGCGGACAATTTATTTTTCAAGAGGCCACATGAGAACAAGAGAAAGCAGTGGAAAAGGTCTCAGACAAAGTTAATAAATCCAGTGAGACACATTTTCATTTATTAACCAAACAATTTCAACGTGTGTTCATGTGTCACGCTCTTGCTGTGACACTAGCCTCCATTTTGTGTTTGTGTTGCCCCACACCTCTGGTTCCTGTGTGTGAGTGTGTGGGCAGAGTCTCCTGGGCACCAGCAACAAGACTCACCTGTTCTTCGGCAATCAAGCACAGACTACTTATACCCAGCGCTCCTGCCAGTCTTTGCCAGATTGTTCCGTCAAACAGATGGTGATTTTTATTTTATTTTTGCAATCGGCTGCTCAGGCGTTGAGGTTTTTTAAGCTTTATTCAGATTTGACCTACCCTTATTTTTCTGTCTCCATCTCCAGTTTTTCACTCACTGAAGATTCGGCTTGCCACTCGCTGCTCCTGTGTTCAGTTCAGCGTAATTTGTTACTCTTCAGAACTTTGCTCAATAAATACTTACCTCTAGCCTTTTTCTTGTGTCTACTTTTGGGTCCTCACCTATAGTGTGTCACTACAGACTGAGGCAAAATGGAAAGCTGTTCTATGGTCAAATGATTCAAAATCTTTGGCACAGCATGACCTTTAACTCAGAGAAGAAGTTGGTGCTTCTGGATGGCTTCTTCTTTTTATGATGCGGCTTTAACGTACTCATTTGTGGACGTCACAAAGAACTGTTGATTTCCAGAACCAAATAAGGCCTGTTTTTAATGCAGTGCTGCTTGAACCCGACGATCACAGCATCTATTACTGACCTTTGGCCTTGTCTCTTTCAGAGATTTCTCAAGATTCTCTGAATCTTTTGATATCTTCTGTAGATGGTGGAATATTTAATAATAAAAAAAAAAATAAAGTCTTTTTTTCGCTTCTTTTTTCAGACAGTTTTTCCACAAATTGAACCTCTGCCCATCTTTTCTTCTAAGAGACTCTTTATAAAAGGCTCTTATACTCAGTTTTAAACCTAATTAGATGCTAAATGCTTCTGCTGCAGAATGTTTTTTATTTTTTTAGTAGCACTTTTCCAGCCTTTTGTTGCCTCTGTTCCTATTTCCAAAAGTGCTATTATTTTTTATGAAATTGTAAAATGTCTCAGTGTTTTAAAACCTGATATCTTCTGTTTTGAAATTCGCTAATGATTCCATTCTGTTTTTATTTACACTGTAATAGAACTGGGTTTGTAGTTTTGAGTTTTATTTTAAATAAGTTTAAACAGTACCATGTTGACCAGGAGGAATCTATTATAGGTTAGAGCTGAATAAAAAGAATGCAACATTAGCATAATATTTGATTGTGTCCCTTGTTTGTGAATGTGTTTGAATAATCAGTGGTAAACAGTTGAGCACACACTGAGAAAACAACTGTTAAACGACTGATACAACAGTCCTTGTGGTTTGACCGAGTCCTGTTTCGGTCCAAATATTAGCTGCTGCTGAAATGATAACTCGGTGGCCTTGTAGGGCTTATGGGCTCATGCTGAGCGCCGCCGAGCACCAGGATCACACGGCTCTCCATGGCAACGCTGCCGACGACGGTACAAACCTGGAAGTGAGCAGCTAAAGACCGACGCATGCTGCTCCTTTTTTATTTTAGTTTTTAAATTTTTCTTTCCAAAGCGCTCTTTAATGAAGACAAAATACCATTTTGAACACAGCAGGACAAGGACACAGAGCTGAAATAACTGCAAATGCAAGCCTCCTTCAGTATCTCCACAGATTAAATTTTTTATAACTTGACACAAACCTGAGTAATAACACTCTTTTGATTCATTTTTCATCGGTTAATTCGAATAGTTGCCTGTTCGTCCCAATCTAGGTCAGCTCTGATTGTTTCATCTGTGTGTTTCATTGCACTGGAATAAATTATGTGTGTGGCTTCTATCTGTGTTGCCATGGTTACCGTGGAATGTCAGTAAGGGAGGGGGTATTTCTGGCTTCCAACTCTATTAAACGTCTATTAAAACATAATCATGGCATCACACCAAAAGGCATCACAATGCGCTGGGATGTATATTGTGAAGATCAAAAGATGTACACAAGGCTCGTATAGAACATGTATCATTTTAAAATAATGGGGCACAAGATGTGTTCATGTGGCGTCGGAAATATTGTGAGTCTGCATAAACATGGACTTGCACTTAATGCAAGTAATGCAACTTCCACTATATTCTGTAGATCTTTTTAAATGTCTATCTTCCTAACATAGACAAATAAAAAAGTGCTAAGTTAAGGTGATCATACACAAATGAAAATAGAATTTGACTGATGGGTTGTGTCCCTGTTTCCCTCCTCTGTTCACTTTTCTTTTCGTCTGTGTGTTTAATTGGCCATGTCTTCTCGCATTTGGTCTGAAAGTCCCGACTATCGGCAAAATGCAATTTTACAAAGACCAAAGAGCAGCTGTTTGGTCTGAGCCATGGTCTGCTGGAGCTTTCACACCTGACAATTTGATTTTGGAGCAAAAAGGGAAGTCAGAAAGTTTGGACCCCATCGTACAGGTGCAAAAGAGCCCTGAGTTTGAATGGTGCCCAAATTCAGACAGTCAGTATTTAAAGTAAGATATGTTGATAAAGTTGAACCTCAGATTCAGGAGGAACAATGCGGTTTTCGTCCCGGTCGTGGAACACTGGACCAGCTCTATACCCTCTCCAGGGTGCAGTCCACATGTGCTTTGTGGATCTGGAGAAGGCATTCGACTGTGTCCCTCGAGGCGCCCTGTGAGGGGTGCTCTGGGAGTAAGGGGTCCGGGGCCCTTTGCTAAGCAGGAGCTTGGTTCATTGCCGGCAGTAAGTCAGACCTGTTCCCGGTGCATGTTGGACTCCTGCAGGGCTGCCCTTTGTCACCGGTCCTGTTCATTATCTTTATGGACAGGATTTCTAGGCGCAGCCAGGGACCGGAGCAAGTCTGGTTTGGGGACCACAGGATTTCGTCTCTGCTTTTTGCAGATGATGTTGTCCTGTTGGCTCCATCAAGCCAGGACCTCCAGTAGGCACTGGGACGGTTTGCAGCCGAGTGTAAAGCGGCTGGGATGAGGAGCAGCACCTCCAAGTCTGAGACCATGGTTCTCAGTCGGAAAAGGGTGGCTTGTTCCCTTCAGGTTGATGGAGAGCTCTTGTCTCAAGTGGAGGAGTTCAAGTATCTTGGGGTCTTGTTCACGAGTGAGGGAAGGAGGGAGCGTGAGATCGACAGACGGATCAGTGCAGCTTCTGCAGTAATGCGGTCGATGTACTGGTCTGTCGTGGTGAAGAAGGAGCTGAGCTGTAAGGCAAAGCTCTCGATTTACCGGTCGATCTACGTTCCTACTCTCACCTATGGTCATGAGCTTTGGGTCATGACCGAAAGAACAAGATCCCGGATACAAGCGGCCGAAATGAGCTTTCTCCGCAGAGTGGCGGGGCGCTCCCTTAAAGATAAGGTGAGGAGCTCGGTCACTCGGGAGGAGCTCAAAGTAGAGCCGCTGCTCCTTCACATCGAGAGGAGCCAGCTGAGGTGGCTCGGGCATCTGTTTCGGATGCCTCCCGGGACGCCTCCCTAGGGAGGTGTTCCGGGCATGTCCCACCGGGAGGAGACCCCGCGAAAGACCTAGGACACGCTGGAGGGACTATGTCTCTCGGCTGACCTGGGAACGCCTCGGTATCCCCCCGGAAGAGCTGGAGGAAGTGTCTGGGGAGTGGGAAGTCTGAGCGTCTCTGCTTAGACTGCTGCCCCTGTGACCCGGCCCCAGATAAGAGGTAGAAGATGGATCGATGGATGGATATGTTGATAAAGCAATAAGGTTTGCCTACTTTAACTGTAACTGGACTTCAAAGGAAAGGCTTAAGGAGGTTGTATTTTCTTTCACACCTGTTTTATCCAGACTTACGGGCTCCCGTTTGGTTCAAACCAAATCTTCAGGCGTGAAAGCTCCAGTAGGCCCTGGTTCGGGCCAGACAGCTGATCTTTGGTCTCGGTCTGGAAGTACGAAAGTGTGTGTTTTTTTTGTTGTTGTTTTTTTTTTATTATTCAGAGAGAGAGAGAAAGAAAAAACAAAAACACATTACATTTCAAATAAAGCTCACATTGGCCAAAAGGGCATTGGCCGAAGTCAAAGAATTATAATTGCCCACCCCTTTTAAACAATCAAATCAAAGCACCACATGATATCACAAAACAAAACAGAAGAAACACTAGAAAACTACAACAATTATTACAAATAGCAGACATTTTTATTCCTGCCATTTTAGCATAACTTAAATTATTGTTATTTTATATTAATTGCTATTATTTGTTACATTTATAATTCATCATTTCACTTCAGTGTTTTTTTTTTAAAAGGCTTGTCTTATATATTTTTTTTAATTGCAGCTAACTTGTTGCATCTTTTATATTATCATCCAGACCGTTCCACAAAGTCACACCACCTCGAGTAATACACTGCCTTCTGTGAGGTACGAGGACATTGCATCTTTAAATTGTATTTCCGCCTCAAATTATACCCCCTCACGATTAGCAAACATTTTTTGAATCTTAGAAGGAAGGAAGGAAGTCTTTGCTTTATATAGTGTCAACAAAGTTTTCAATTTGACAAGGTCTTTGGCTTTTACGGTATATGATTAGTTTGTTTGCCAATAGTTTGGACCTTTAGACCAAATGCTGGAAGTTGTGGCCAATTAAACACACGAAGACGAGCAGCTGGACAAAGTAAACAGGGAAAACGGATATCAGTCGGGTTTAACATTTTTATTTATTCTTATTGCTACTCTACAGCAGATGCCTCCTGTGAAGCCGTTCTATTCCTAATGAGCACTAGTGATTAAAATCATGTCTTAAACAGTGTATTTGAAGTTTCTGCTGTTTTAATTCTATTCTAATAGTGTACTAACATGTCCACCTTTCGTCAGTCTGATTATTGTATTTCTCCCCTCCCTAATTCTGTTTTTTATGCAGCAGCCTTTTCGAGCAGTCTCAGAAATGTCAGAGATGAGATACAAAGTACAACAAACATTTTAAATAAAATATTTAAAATAATTATTTAAATCATTTATGTCTTTAGGTGTCTGTAAAGTGTTTCCAAAATTAAAGTGGCACACACATCCGTTTGACAGTATCGTTTATTGGCAGTACATCTCTCTATTGGCACACATCCCTTTTATAGTATACCTTTATCTTTATAATAACGTGATTTTGAAATGACATATTACAAACAGTTTTACTATACAAAGTACAAGAGCGAGTGTAAACAGGTAAAAAGAGACAAACACGCGAAAGAGCTTCCCTCGACAGCCTCCCGCAGTTTCCAGCTCCGTGTGGTGACAACACAGGTCTACACTCATTTAGTTCACAAGTTTGTTTGAGACGGGAGCTTCTGACGCTGTGGGAGATGAACCATGCACTTGAACATATTTTTACAGAAATACTGGGGAGCATGCAAAAAGCAGCAGCTGGGTGTGTTATGGCGAGGAAACGACAGGAGGCTGTGGACCAGTTCAGACCCTGGGTTTGTGAAGGGCTTCTGTTCAGACCTGGCATTAACATGGGTCTCAGTGGAATGGATTATATTTACTGCTTATCGCAAAACTCTTCTGAAACAGTCCCTTTACTTTATGTTGTAAATAAAAGAATGGATACTTAATAGATGTACAATTAAAAACAGTGCAGAGGTTTAACTCCCCGGTCAATTTGCTAACTATTAATTGAAGGAATAAAACAAACAATATACTGTATATAAAAACTCAGTCCACAATTTCTTTTTGTTTCCTGCTTTTGTGTCTCTTGTGAGAAATACCTCAGAGATTTTTGGATGTTATTTTACCAACTAACTTAAATAATTTATGATATTATACAAATACAAAACAAAAATTAGATATGACAAAGAGTTACTGTTATTTATCATCCACTGAAATCCTTTCACATCCATTACTTGGATGCAAGGGCCAGTTGCACGTTTTTACAAAAAATGGGAAGTTATTTATGAAGCACAAAAAGACAATAACTAAAGCTGGGTTTCCATTAATGTTATACAATGCCTGGTGAAAAAAAAACAACACCTGGATTTATTTGAGCAACAAGTTATTTAACCCAAACTGATGCAGTGTAGTTTCTCATTTCTTAAACAACCATGTAGGAAGAAACATGTTAAAAAATGTTAATCTATTTCAGAGCGGTCACATTATTGGCCTCAAGCAAAGAAAACATGTAAGGAGATTGCAGAAACTACTAAAGTTGGGTTAAGAACTGTCCAATGCATTATTTAAAACTGGAAGGACAGTTGGGAACCATCATCTTCAAGAAAGAACTGTGGTCGGAAAGAAATCTCAAATGATTGTGATCACTTAAAAGTTTCTTGAAATCAAATCATAAAAAGCAAGAATAGAACTCACAGCTGTGTTTAATATTGAAAGTAAGAGCATTTCCACAAACATGCTATGTGAAGGGAACTCAGATTGGGACTAAACAGCTGTGTAGCCCTATGAAAATCATTTGTCAGTGAGGCAAATGGGAGAAAAAAAGCTTCAATTTGCTCTGGAGCACAAAGATTGGACTCTGAAGGTCACGTGGTCTGAGGAGTCCAGACTGACCCTGTTCCAGAGAGATGGGTGCATCAGGGTGGGACTTAGTACAATATCTTAAGATAAAGAGTATCTCCTGAGTGGGCGTGCAGAAGACATAGTGAGCTGACGACAGATACGCCAAGCGGCTGGTGCTGTAAGCGGAGTGCACGCAACACCGAAGCCCTGTACTTTTCTAAACTGTTTGTGCTCTTTCACATACACTACATACAGTGCTATTGACATTTGTGCATTAACCGCGAAGGAGTCAGCTCATTTTTCCAGTTTCAGAGATTATTTTGTAACGCATTTAGGTATGGGTATGAATATGACACAGTGTACGTATTAACAATGCTGACAATTTAAGAAAATAAAAGATGAGCTGCTTCATGTGGGTCTGGTATGACTCTCTCTCTCAAAATTAAAATTACTGTCTAAGATGTCTAGTGGCATTAAAAAAGACACAACTTCCCACAAACTTCCTCAAAAACTATGTCGCATTTTTGTTGATTTTCTGCAAAATTCTGAATGCACAACATTTATCAATTCAATGGAAGCACACATTTGTATTTTTCTTTTAGGAATAAATCCAAAATGCATTCAAATTTAAATTCAAATAGTCAACAATGGTCATGAATGTCAGAAAAAGTGTATTGACAGTGTTTAATGCCATTTTGTAATGCACACAGAAAAAACAACGCTTGGCTTTAAAGGAGAAACGTTGCTGTGTAACTGGGTCTTTAGTGCCAGGTGTGAACAGTGTCTGAGAAGCCTCCTGCTGACTTTTTAACCCCCAGGGCGTCACATTTCACATCAGATATATAACTGTACACTTCTTATTTACTCTTGGGACATTTTCTTAGCAGTAGAAAAGTCAGTCCTAAATCATTGTGAATCATTTCCAACACTGGCTGATTGTCTCTGTGTGCTTTTAGTATCACATTTACAGCAACAGAACAGATGCTTCTCGGGGTGTCTTTCCACTTGACAGTTAAATTGTAGTTTCCCGACTCCGAATGACACTAAACACATCCATTTTGTTCAGGAAACATGCCGTTTTATACTTTACAAGGCAGTCAAAAGGCAGTTATCAAGAAAAGAAAAGACAAGGATTATATTACACAGCCGGTGGTTGACCTTTGACATTTGGCAGTGTCCTTGTGGCACCTTATTTTTTTGGAAGCTGATGAGAGTGAACCACAGTAAGCGTCAAAACAGTTCACAATAGAAAATCACATGCTTTACATAGAGCTAAATATAAATATGTACAGTTTATAAAACAAGGATGATCTTTGGAATGATTCAGAATAAGACGTGTATTTACAGCAAGCACTTAAGCTATTTGTGATCTGTTTGTGATCGGGACATTGTTGTAGTATAAAGTATTTGAGTCTGTAATAAAATAATATTTAGATTTAGGTGTGTGTAAAATCATCCATCTGTAAATACACTAAAAATATGTCTACACTAACATTTCTATACACATTTTTCTGCTACAGTCATGTCATAAAAAAGCCTCCAACTTTAGTATCTGTCTGTATGCCCTGAGTTTAGACTGACAGGCTGTAAAATCTGTAGCAGATGACATTTACTCAGTATATGATAAACATTACTCTGACATCTGCTTACTTTCAAGAAAAGAATAACAGTGCTGTGGTAGAGGTTGGCAGTTTGATTCCTGCTCTCCCCATTTCATATTGTCGTTGTGTCCTTGAACACTTCACTTGCACCCACCGCACTGGTGTATGAATGTGTCAGTGTGTTTGGTGACGGCCAGAGAGTATGTAGTTGCAAAATGGCTGCCACATCTCTGCCCCAGGGCAGCAGTGGCTACATACCTTACCACCACCAGTGTGTGACTGTGGAGTGAATAAATAATGGCCTGTATGTGCTTTGAGTCTCCTGGTCCCTTGGGAGAAAAGTTCAATATAAATCTAAGCCATGATTATTATTGTTATAAATAAGTCCATACCACTATCATTTCTTTTCACCTTTGAACCCAAACTCAGGGCAAACATGACGGTAAAGAAATTATCTCCATAGTTTAACTTTATTTAGATTTTTTTTAAATAAATTTTTATGTTTTATTTTTTTTATTTATTCTGGATTATTCACAGTTGGAAAATTGCTGAGTCTAGCCAAGGTTGGACTAATTCCTCTGAGGTGAAACACTGGTAAAAATTATCATGCGACCCCACAAGAGTCCCATGTTCTAATGTGGCCTTTGGGGAAAAATAATTTCCCACCCCTCCCTGCTCTAGTAGAAGTAGTGTTAAATTCTTATTCTGATGCACAACTCTATTACAACAGGACTGTAACAAAACAATCGTATTAAAAATCTTGCTGTGTAATCCTTTAGACTTTTATCCTTTTGAGCATTTACAGTCATCATTTTACATACACACATTTTAACACAAACATTTACAAATTCACAAACAGTTTTGCTTCAACAAAAGCCCCTTTGTCTGTGTCTACATTACTACTGTTATACTACTGTTACTACTACTATGGGCACTATTTAGCTGGTGGTGCTGTACAAGGTTCACGTACAAAACAAACTTGAACTATTGATGTAAAATATGTAGCACCTTCTGATAATAAGACAATGTCTGTCAAGGATTTATGGGTAACCCGTTCGAATGGATGGGTTATAAGAAGTTCACAAATGACGATGTGACAGATTAGTGCAGATTAGTGCTGAACTACTCTGTCAAAAGTCACTTCTCAGTAGTTTTGTTAATAAAGTATATAGATAGGCCTATGTCTGGGTTTGACTTTCCACAAATAGGAAAGACTAAGACAGGGATAGCAGCAAAAGACAGAAGATAAACCAGATTACAAGAATATGACAATTCTAATCAGAAGCAGTTTAGCAAGTTTTTCTTAGATTTAAAGGTTTTGACTTTGATGTGTGGTGTCAATATACGGTTATTTTACCGTTCTACTGTTCCCCAATGCTGTTGACAATGTTGGCCTCTGATTGACAGTTTCACTTATTTGTTGAGGATTTGTTAAAAAAAAGGACATCTGCTGAGCCAGAGAGCAGTTATGTATTATTATGTCATTACAGTCGATTAGTTAATGCGTGAGGAATTCTTTCTTTGGTTTAATACATTTAAACATTTAACTTTCTATATCCTACTTTAAGATTCTTTCCATTTTATTTTTATATTTGGAGTAATGTGGCTCACCAAATTTGTCAGCCTTGAGTCCCATTAGGTTAAGCAAGCAAAACAACTGCTAATGCTAATTTGTAAGAATTACTATGAACAAAAGGTATTAAACACAAACTTTGGTAGTATTTGTACCAATCTATTTGCTGATTTTTTTAAATTCTAGAAGAGTATCTCTTTCAGACAACTTCTTAAAATCTTGTTTTTATCCAGCACATTTTGTTCAACATTTTTAGTCAATTTGTAATGCCCTACCGTCTGTTGACCCGCTTTCTGCTCCCATTTTACAATCTCTGTCTTTTTGTCTGTTTCTTTTTTTACTGTTTATTGTTGATTTGTTAAGCATTTCTATTTTAAAAAGGCATAGATGATTGTTATTATTCTTTATCCTCCAACAAGAAGGGATATTTGTATGTCTGCATTGTTATAAAAAGAAAAAAGACTGAAATTAGTCTCTTCATTATTGTGTGGTTTGCTCTGCCTGTTATATCTAGATAAGATCGCAATTTTTTATAGATTAAAATAACTTGAAGTTACTAATTATATAAAAAATATGGTGTTTTTATGCTTTGACAGTCTGAGCTGTCTTTATAAAGATTCTGTGACTATTTGGCAGTTTTTTTTATCAGTTGAATGGCAGCTAGTTGAACTTTATAAACCCTATTATAATGTCTTTGTCTTCTGGATACACAAGCTACTGGATGTCACGTTCATTGTTTCTAACCAAATAAACAATCTGAAGATAAAAAAGATAAGTTTAAATAAAAGACTAATTAAACATCAAGCAGTGGGAGGCTGACACGGGCCAGTGTCACATGATGATGGCTGACTCGTCTATATTTAGTTTCAGTAAACACGCTGGTTCACTACAGGTAACGGTTTAGCTCTGGAGCTAGTACGCACTGAGGTAAAGACTCAGTCGTTTTTTTCCCTGCAGCTCTTATCAGTAATTAAACGCAATGGAGTGCATCGGCACCAAGGCCACTGCATTCAGGGGGTCCTGGGGTAGGTCAAAGAGTTTGTTTTGAATTGTTAGGAAATGAAATTGTGTTTTTTCACAGTGATTTTATCATAAGGCATATTAAAGTCATTTTGCAATAGAAAATACACACCTGGAAAGAAGTACAGAGAAAATAGTTGTGGGCTAGTTTCTGTAATAAAAAAAACACATGATGATTTGGGCAAAGTTACGCAGCTGCACTAATACACTGGTACGTCCAATCACAAATCTTGTGAGATTCCAGCTGGGTTAAGGTTTTACAAACAAATAACTAAATATTACGTCTTGTTCCTTTCCTTTTTAATGAGTTAATATTTGGATTGATTTCAATTATTGACTTCTACAGACAGCAAAGATTAATTACGGCTGCTGTTTTTGTTTATGCCATCACCACCGAAACATGCGTGCTCATTACAACAAACCCCAACGAGCGTACGCGAAAGACGCTAACACAACACTGCGCTGGAAATCTTCACTGGACTGTTGCCTCCTGGGACTTAACAGCTACATACATCGTGTCTAATGTGAGGATGATGTAACGTGACCACTGTCCGATGGGAAAGGATCATTGTCACTGTAACCATCTCTTCGGATAAAACTGCACCGTTGTCAGCCAATTGTTCCTCTGGGGTACAACTTAGATGTGACACAACTCTGAATTGTTAAGTATTTCTTTACATTACAGTGCAGCTCATAAAAATCAGGACGTAAAATAACGTTTTTGTCTTTGTGCTTCCAGTCATTGTCACAATGGATCGGGAACAGAACAAATTGTGATCAAAGTTGTATTTTCCCTTGCGGCACTATATGATGGATGGGTTAAACACAGAGAACGGATATCCCTGTGGCGACATTACAAAGTATAACTTGGCAGTCACAGTTCCTACAAAATCTGATTAGCAAATGATCCGTTTTGACTTAATTCTAAAATGGTTAATGCCACATTGTAGTGCATATTAACAACAGTTTCATAATGTCTGAGTTGTTTCATTTCATATCTACTGTGGTGCTGTGGCTAAGGGTGGGCAACAGGAAATAGCGGATCTATAGATTTTTAATGTACAGGAAGGCACTTTGCACCAATTGATCATAAATTCAGGCACAAAAAAGATTAATGTGGCAAATGACAACCATCTGACTTCATTGCTGTGTCGTTACTGATTGGGTAGAAGACAACAGTGAATGGTTTGTCTGAGTGGCCCTATTTATTTGAGCATTATGCATAGTGAGCTCAGTATATGCTCACAACATGAACGGAACTAATAGCATTAAAAAGACCAGAGTTTGGGCTCCTGAAATTCAAGCGATGCAGAGATTAGCAAACACAGCTCGAGGCTTGTTGCAGGTGATTATTTGTCCAAATTATGCGTGGAGTCAATACACACAAGTCCTAGTAAGGATAATTTTTTTCACCAATATTTTCTTAGCTAAAGAAGTTCTTCTGGAAGCACACTTGTTAACCTGACTCTGCCAGATAGAACTGCTCCACAGAACATAGTCTGCTCCACAGAACCATTTGGGAGGGCTCCTGTTGAAAGACTTTGCAAAAGGGCAAGTAATTTAAATGAATATCGGGTCTGTTTTTCAACCGCAGTCTAATCCAAACCGAGCTGACCCATGTTGTTTACGTTTGCAATGGTAAAACAGCTCTTACATCTTCAAACCTAAAACACGCCCAGATCTGTCAGAGCTGCATTATCACTGGACACAGTGAGTCGGTAAAACCAGCGTTCGGACCGTCAATACTTTGCTTGCAGCAGGTCAAGATTGATTATTGCAAGTTTTTAAACTCACAAATCATGTTAGAATCCAGCTGCAGGTTACACTTATGCACACCTCATCCCTGAAATATACATTTACAAATCACTTGACGTATGTATTAAGCCACAGACTCCACTCAACAAAGAACCTCCCCCAACTCAGGCAGCTAATGAAATCAGAAGTGCAGTGAAAACTAAGGCCCGAGGACCACCTGTGACCCATTGGGCTGTTTTAATTTGGCCCGCCAAGCATTTACTTAAATATATTTTATTGATAATAAACACTGCATATATTTTTTCCTTTTCCTTCAATATTCTGAAGTCGCCACTTGATTCCACTATGACATGCTCCAAACGGGAACAACCTTTCCTAAAGCTAGAAGCTCTTCTCACAGCAAGAGATAGTTTTCACAGGTTTTAGAACAAAACAGTAAAAAGGGATTTAAAACTGAGGAGGTGCAGCTGTGACTTTGGCGTTGAATATACAGTGTTTATTGCAGATATCTTTTTGTTTATAGTTAAACTATATGCACAAGAAATGTGTTTTTATTGTGCATAAGTGAGTTCACCGTGTTGGCCCATGTTCTAATGCGGCCCTTAGGGGAAAATAATTGGGGACCCACCCCTGCTGTAACGGCAACCAGCTTCAGCTCATATCCCACTGCCCACACAGCGTAATACCGGAACAGTTACAGTAAATGTCTGTTTCTTAACAGCGCACGTGTCAGAGGCTGTTTTACGTTGGGGGTGCGCAGTGAAGGAGCTCTCGATTCTTTTGACTACAAGTCCAGTCTCAAGCCTCTCTGTGTAGCTGACACATGTCCCCACGTCTGACATTATGCCATCAATAACAAGGGATGTGTTTTTCATTGCCATTGGTATTTGATTGTTAATAATTTTATCAATTACTGTAGGGGTTAATGGTCTTTTGCTGCTAACCCTTAACCTGTCGTGTGGTTCAACTGCTGCTTATGTTACACTTTTGGCATTTAATAAATCCGTCATCTTCCATAAATTGTACTGTACAAATTTTTAATAAATAGTGGAGAAATTAAATGGAGAGGAACCTTTTTTTAAAGCGTCCCGACTCAGTAACCCATTTAAATGTCCACACTTGCATTGCAAACATAACCAAAGCAGATGAAGAGCGGGCGAAGTTTTCATACCTTTACAATACTTTAAAACATGCATTGTGGCGGTAACTGAGGTACGTTGAAAGCTCCAATCAGAAAAGCTGAGGTTAAATGCTAGAAGAAGCCGTGTAGGAACGCAAAGCCAAGCTGAAATAAAAAATGACATGTCCGCATATGTCTTAAGTTCTGTGCTTGTCTTCGCCCAGTGAAGTCATCCCAGGAGTGACCTTTGTGACCGAACTTTTAGGGCCTTTTTTCCTTGCCCTACCTTGCTCCATTTCATCTGGTGCCGATGTTCTTGTACTGGCACAGCAGAAGATTGCGGAAGGTTTTCTTGAAGGTGGCGTTGCAGAGGGCGTAGCAGGCCGGGTTGATGGTGGAGTTGACATAGCAGAGCCAGTAGCCGATAGCCCACACCGTGTCCGGGACGCAGGACTGGCAGAAGGTGGAGATCAGGACCATGACGTTGTAGGGAGTCCACGTGATGATGAAAGCCAGCAGGATGGCAAAGATAGTCTTAGTTACCTATAGAGAGGGGATAGAGACATCAGGCTTTTTATGGATAATGCTGTGTAGTGAAAAATTTAAAACAGCCTAGGGTTATGTTGACTTTAATAGAAGAGTTCCCTTGTTGCATGCTCTGAAAGGGACTGTAGGGGCTAATAACGTATGATGTCAGCTTATAAATTATTGTTACTATGCATAATTTAGAACAAAGTTTGGAAATACATAGATTGTATTAGATGCTGCTATGAAGAAAAGCACCTGTAATGAATTGCAGAAGAATATATATATATATAGTCAGAAATAGAATATTTATGCAGAAATGTATATTTATGAAATAAATCTAAGTTTTGCCATTTTTTTTTCCTTGAGCAGCATTTCCCAGTTTTCAAGGACCACATGGATGCAGCAATGGAGCCAACTTTTGCATTTGCATAAGATTTCTCATGGCCACTGCTGTCCACTCATTTTATTAAAGGGAAATGCATAAAAAATGCTATTTTAGATTGATAGTTGTTTTGCGTGTATTGGGTAACTGTCATATTAGTACAAGTGTCAAAACAAGTGTCAAAACAAATGTTTTGACACTTGTACTCTACTTCATTTAGGTCACACCAAAAAGAAAAAGATCCATATACAGCTCTGGAAAAAATTAAGAGACCACTGGTAGAGAACATGCCAAAACTCATGAAAGCTGTGATTCAAAATCAGGGTTATTCTACCAAATATTGATTTCTGAACTCTTCCTAAGTTAAACATTAGTATTGTGTATAGAATAACTTATTTTCTTTCCATTATTCCAAGTCTGACAACACTTATCTTTTTGGTTATTTTGACCAGTTGTTGCTTTCTGCAAATAAATGCTCTAAATTACAATATTTTTATTTGGAATTTGGGAAAAAATGTTGTCAGTAGTTTATAGAATAAAACAAAAATGTTAATTTTACCCAAACACATACCTAGAGAGAAACTGTTCTGTAACTGCAAAAAAACCCTGGTCCACCAAGTTTTCGCAGCTGGCATTTGAAACTGTGGACCAAAAAACAAAAATACAAGGCCTTTCTAAAGAAACACACTAGCTGGCCCTGTCAGCCTAAATGCTAATAAGGCAATTTACCTTTTTCCAGCATTTTTCAACCTGTACCAAAGTTCAGAAGGAAGCAGGTCTCAGAGCAAGTTTGGTGTGCACTTTAGTTTGTACAGCAGCATTCACACTTGCATCCAAGTGAACCGCACTCACAAAGCAACCACACCACAGTTTGGTTTAACTGTAGAGTACAGTAGATAATACCACTACATTTGAAAATAAACAGCCACTGGTTGGCAGCCATGACTCACTTTAAACTCCAGGGATTGGATGTTGACCTTCAGCAGCTACAGGATGAATCAGAAGCTGGGATCAACGCAAAGTGGTAAGATGGATGAGGTGGGAGAGCGTAGGGCACATAACTCCAAGGCTACTCCTCTGCAGCTAACATGCTGTGTTGTTTATGCACAATTGGTTTTCTGTATTACCTTTTAAATTATACATTTGCTCGGCGTGAACTGAAATTTTAATTTGTATGATGCACAGACCTTCTTTTCTCTGGCCGCCATCTGTCTCTTCCTCTTCATCTGGCTCCTGGCAATGCTAGCGAACTTGCGGGCCACGGTCCTGGGGCGGCTGATGGGAATTGAGCGTCCCTCCGCGCCCTGTACAGGTGGGACAATCTCTATAGCTGTGATGCACTCATCCCCTGCCTGTTTGGTCACAATCTTTATCTTGGACCACCTGGAGCTGGGGTTGACTTTGCCTGTGGCTGGGTTAGTGGCTGTTGTGGTTAGTGTGTTGACTTTTTCTGTTTCCTGGAACAAAGAGGGAAAGGGAAAAATTATTCAGTTGCCATATCCAACTGTATGCACTGAGTTTGATTGTGAGTCCAACTGTATCTTCATTTCTAATTTATATTGACCCTCTAACTAGATATACCCCTGTTTTATGGTTTATTACACTTTACTGTATACCAGTATTGTATATCAATCCGTAGGTCATTCTTTGGCTAAAATCTAATTATGGCCATATCCTTGAGCATCAGACAGGACTAAATAATTGTGAGCAAGCATCTGATTGTAGTGGTACACACATGAGAGATGTGGAACAAAGGTGGTGAGGTAACACACTGAAGCATGTTTGACAAATGACTTTGATATTGTTTCATTTCACTTAATTTTTCTCTTTGTAATCAGGTATTTAAAAAAAATGTCCAACACTCCATCCACTTTCTTGTTTGATACAGCTAATTATTGTGATAAAACTGGTAAAAAAAAAGACGTTGGTATGTCCATTTACACATTTAGCAGACAGTTTTATTCAAAGCGACTATCATGAAGCTTCCATTCACCAGTGTTACAGCTGGAACACCACTGGAGGCAAAGAGGGTTAAGTGTCTTGCCCAAGGACTCAACAGCAGTATGAACTGTGGGGAGAGCGGGAATCAAATTGCTAACTTCCCAGTTATAGGGTGACCGCTCTACCACTGAGCCAATGCGGTATGTTACTTTGCTTTTCAACAGCGCTAGGTTCACTGAATGAATGAATAATTTGTCATGTAACAGGATATGAATAACCATTTTTCTGTTTTTCTCTGAGGCATTTAAATGTCTCATATTGTCATAACTGGGATAAGGCTGAAAACCGGGATACACTCACTGGGGTCTTATGGACAATTAATCACCCACCATTTCTACACCAGTGACCCCACCACAGGGCAACAGCTGATGTCTGTGAGTATTTCTGTTCTGCAGAGGCTCTCAAGAAGATATTGTTACCTTACTTTAATAAGCAGAACCACAACTTTAAGCATAAGACTAGCATGATTTCCTTTCCTACTGTTCTTCTTTTTATTTCGTTTGCATAGTAGGGTCTGAAAGAATCCTCATACACATCTGCCAAATCATGTCTAGCCTCTTTAGACCTGCACCAGCATAAGTCGAGCCTCGCTAGACCTGCGCTACCTCGAGTCCAGCCTATTTAGACCTGCGCTGGCTCAAGTGTAGCCCCTTTAGAACTGTGCCAACTCAAATCCATCCTTTTTAGCACGCAATTTCCCCACTGCAGAACAAGTAAAACTTTTTCTTATCTTAAGACCTGCGTCGGCTCAATCTCAGCCCTTGGAGTCCAAGTTCTTTCAACCTGTCCCAGCTCAAGTCCAGCCTCTTTCAACCTGTCCCAGCTCAAGTCCAGCCTCTTTCAACCTGTCCCAGCTCAAGTCCAGTCTCTTTCAACCTGTCCCAGTACAAGTCCAGCCTCTTTAGTTTTGCCTCTGCAACCTCTTAAAGGGGTTGATGTCTCCACATCTGCAAAAATCAGGACGGTATGGCCTTGTACGTCACACTTACTAACTTTAGAGTAAACTTTGGAATATTACAGGAATGGTGAGAACTTGCAGGTTGAACACAATTTTATTGCTTTGACATAATCAATATCTCCATACAAGTATTGTTTGGAGATATTGATTATCTCAATAATTGTAGGACTTGATGCCATGGGGGAAAAAGTTCAGAGAAGTAGAAAGAATGGATTTAGAAAAACCTTAAAGATGTATTGAGCTGCTATTTTTACTCTGACATCCCCCCAGTCTGTATGAAGAGGTCCCATTAGGAGCAGTGGGCATCTCCTCTCTGAGTAAAGGGTCCCATTAGGAGCTCTGCAGCCACCGCGCTGCGCTCAGGGACCAATTTCTCACCGGAGCCAGTGCCATGGATACGAGCGCTCACATTTGACAACCAACATTATCCTAATTGTGTTGGAAGCAGACCCCCCTGAGGACAGCCCTGGCCAGGTACTGCAGACTGTACTGGGTGCCCTTTTCAGACACTGACTCACCCAACACCACTGACACATTCCAACCGCTTCACTCCGGCCTACAGTGACTCCTTTTTGAATGAATCAATTAGGAGCAAAAACACTTAATAGAAATATCCAATTGGAAAAGTTTCCCTGTGTGAAATTAAAGTTTCACACTGATTCTGTTTACGGTTCATTTTGTTTTGTAGCACTGCTCAATTTAACAATCATGGTGGCATTTTCAGCTGTGGAACCAGACACAATGTACAGCTTACGGATAAGGTCACAACCTGT
Source organism: Neodontobutis hainanensis (assembly GCA_024349245.1). NCBI lineage: Eukaryota > Metazoa > Chordata > Actinopteri > Gobiiformes > Odontobutidae > Neodontobutis > Neodontobutis hainanensis. Next base: position 3,854,623 of record JALDNG010000001.1, on the reverse strand, counting down.
TTGGACAGGTGTTTGCAGATCCTACATTCATTCGGCAACTCATTAAAGTTTCCAAAACAATGCTGGTCGCTGTAGAGTATACAATACAGCCTTCGGAAATTCATAGAAGTTGAAACGGGATGCTCCAGTGTATAGTGTATACCACCTACATCCCTAACTTTTGGAGAAAAAGTTTTATGTTTATATTTGTTTAATATGGGACAGTGTACATTATTCAACATGATGAAAAGGAAGAAGGACAAATGAAAGGCACATGGAGAAGAACATTACAGTTAGTTAGTTAGTAATTAGTAGTCAAATATTAGAAGAACAGGTTAGTAAATTTAAAAAAAATATTAGGAAATTACCAGTGTATTAACCAATTTTGTATTAAGAATGGAAAATAAAACATGTTATTGTTAGTTAGTAGTTTAAATCTCACAAATTGTTTATGTTAAGATCTGGTAATGACGTGTTTGAGGGAAGAGTGTACACGCCACTAACATATGCTACTGCTGCACCCATAAAGGTAAGAGTGCAATAATATACTGCTATTTACAGTGGTAGTAATAATGAGGAGACATAAGTGAATAAACCTGGAATAAAAGGCATTTGTCCATTAGTAGAACATATACAGTATATATATTTTGATAACATATACAGTGTCCTTTGAGGGTGCAGCTGTAGTTTCCATTAGTAATGCATGCACTCTTTCAATCAGGTAGAGTAGACTTGCATGCATAACATCATTTTTCATCACTAGTTTGCAGGGGAAAAAACTGTAAAAAATTTGAACGTTAAACTTTTTTGCAACATTTATGCTTTTTTCTTATCTTGGCCTTTCATCATTGAAAACGACAGACCCTTTAACTCTTTGTGAAAACCTGAGCTGTCACCCAAATTTACACGTTCTGCATAAACAAGAGATGTGTGTGTTGTTAGTGAACACTTTGAACACTGTCACTTTGTTTTTAGTTTTTTTTTTTTACTACCGCAAATGTCATAATGATGATTTTCACATAACTAAACAAAATACACATTGAAATAACAGTTTCAAACTATTGCAGCAGATTTTATAAACTCAGGTAAGTTTTATTTTGTATTTTGCAAACACAGATAACACAGAGCAAGTGTGCACTATTCAGTCCAGCAAAGATTTAGGTGTTTGCTTCTCCAGCAGTCCACAATACAGACTCTGGTAGATGAAATTACAAATACAGCTATATACTGTATATAAAGCACAAAAGTAAAAAGGCTGGTTTGCTGCAGATTTGATTCAGCTCTAGGGAAATGAGTCTATTGTTAGTGGGCTTACCTGCATTTAAAAACATGCCTAAAGCAAAAACTGTAAAGAAACCTCTCTGACCATTAATTTTTGTCTCACACCAGTGACCACACCTCCAGGCTACGTACAGATTACAACAGCTGGAGTCTTTGCACGTCTGCTGTGTGCTGCTCCAGAGAGTTAGCACACAACACTCATCATATAAAGCACAACCCAAATGTAAATCAAATCAATCCTCTGGAGGAGCTCCTTTAACTGCTACAAAGATCACGTTAATAATCATTTACAGTTATCAGTAAAAGAGAAAAGGCTTCTTCTGAACATGGAAGTCAGTCAGTGCTCAAAGGTTGGCAGACGAGGCTTAATTTGAGGCTGATCTTGCAGGAACAGGATCTGGCGACTCGCTTATTTTGACATGGTGTGTTCTGGAAAGGAGTGTTACGGTGTTTGGGCATTTGCGTGCGTCTAAGCGGTGTGTTCTCTGTGTGTTCTGGTAACTGTTTTGACCTCACAGATCCTGGTTTAAAACTGCATTTTTGGTTCAGGCAACTTTAGATTAAACTTAAGCCCTGCTGTAAGTGCATATATTTGCTGTACCAATGGCATTTGCTATATTTATCATTCATCTTTTTATTTTAATTATAGAATAATACATTTAGATCAGTAGTGTCACATTTAGAGTGCTAAGAGACCACAATATCAACTAAGAATCCTTCCAGAGGTCAAATACTGTGACAGTTGGGTAGCTTTTATTAAATTTGACAGCATTTAAAATGAAAGGTTTTCTCTTTATTTCAGTCTTTCAAAAGTTATCTTTAACATTCATTTCCTGGATTTATGGAAATTACATTTTATCAGGTTATAAATGTTTTTTATTAGGTTTTATTTATCTTTCTGGCACAAATAAAATAAATGATTACCTACTAAATGTCTTGGAGGACCATATAAAACATTGCAGAGGGCCGCATTTGGCCCCTGGGCCTTGTGTTTGACATGTGTGCTTTAGAGGGTGTAGCCTAAATGCTTGTTAGTGCAGGCACATATCAAGCAGCACATATTAGTCAATAGTTTTCAGTAGTATGTGTTGTTTTTGTCATTGAAATTACACTGTAAAAAGATCTATAGGGACAAACAGAAAATCACTTGGCAGTTCTACACCTACATTCAAAAGTGAGGCCGGCAAAGGTTTAGCACCACACTTGAAAATCAGACACTAAAGGGAAGCCTGTAGAGTGTGTTGGCTGAAGTACAGAGGAGAAAGTGGGTGCAACACTGACCTCCTGTCAGCGCAGACCGTTCCAAGCCAAGATTGGGTTAAGTGTGGTTGTAGTCAGTGTTTTGTTATAGTTTCCTTTTATTATTTGTTGTAAAAAGATAATTGGATTGAGGCTAAAGTACAAGTCTGTCGGGAAAACAGAACAAGACCACTAAATTAGGAGAATGCAGTGTTAGAGTATGTCAGCGCACAGGCCCGTCCTCGGTAGAATTACAATACATCCAGGCTCTTTCATCATAAAAGCGAGACAGCCATTATTTTGGGGGACTATATTTTCCGCCCTTGACTTTTATGTAATCACACACAGAAGCACCACTCTGCAGAACACTCTATTAGCCCACTGATCAGAGCAGGCCCAGGGAGACACATAAATTATCAAAAATAACCACATAATGGTACTACAACCAGTTTTTGTGCTGCAGTGTTGTTACTGTTGGCTGTGGACACCATAACTGTCACACATGCACTCGTACTACACACTTCCTTTAACTATTATGTTAGAGGACTGTGTAGCATCTAGTCTTTGTTTCAGTGCTCAGTGAATAGATTATAATATGTCTCAGAAACAATGTGAACCTTTTGGAATTTTATGGTTTTCTGAATACATTTGTCTAAAAATGTGACTCATTCAACATTCAAAATGGCAGTGAACACTTAGAATTAGTAACTGAGGTTATTGTCATCAATAACCTCAACCAAGCGCTGTGGCTCAGACCTGCACATCGTTGAGGAGAGAATTTATCCCATTCTTCCTACAGAATGGCTTTAGCTCTGTCATGTTCTTTGGACGTCTCTTGTGTGGTCTTCTTCAAGTCAATCTATAGCATCTCTATTGGGTTGAGGTCGGGCTCTGACTTGGGCACTCCAAAAGGCGGATTGTGTTTTTTCTTAAGTTATTATATTGTGGACTTGTTTTGGGATGTTGTCCAGTTTCAGCTGACGTACAGACACCTTACATTATCCTGAACAATTGTCTGATATACTTGGGAATTCATCTTCCCCTCAATGATTGCAGGCCCAAATGCAGAAAAGCAGGCCCAAATCATGATGTTTCTTCCATCATACTTTACAGTTAGGATAATGTTTTCATGATCATATGCTGTGCCCTTTCTACGCCAGATGTAGCACTGTGTGTTTTTTCCAAATAGTTCAATCTTAGTCTCATCAGTCCACAAATCATTTTGCTAATACCGCTGTGGAGTGTCATTGTGCTCTTTTGCAAACTTCAAGCGTGTAGCAATGTTCTTTTGAGTAAGCAGTGGCTTCCTTTGTGGTGTCCTGCCGTGGATACCCTGCTTGTTCAGTGTTTAATGTATTGTAGACTTATGAACAGAGATGTTGGCAAGTTCTAATGCTGCCTTCAAATCTTTGGCTGTCATTCAGGGTTGTTTCTTTACTTCATTGATGAGTATTTTTTTGTGCTCTTGGCGTCATTTTGACTGGGCGCCCACTTCTAGGTAACAACAGTCCCAGAGTGTCTCCATTTGCACAGTAGCATAACCACACACAGCAGAGTTAGGCAGACTGCAATAGTTTTTCAGTCAATGATTGTTTTGGGGGGCCATCTTTTACAGAATTTGAATGATAACACAAAAAAGTTTTTTCACTCATAGTTAGTGGTTCGGTGAAGCCATCATAATGACAACAGAAACTGACCCTGATCAAAAGTTTACATACCCCAGTTCTTAATACCGTGTAATGCCACCTTTATTGTCAAGTCAGTCAAGTTAAATTCTTAGGCTCTCTTGCATGAACTGCACATTTAAGATCTCCCCAGAGTGGCTCAATGATATTGAGGTCAGGAGAATGAGATGGTCAGTCCAGAACCTTCACTTTATGCTGCTGTAGCCAAGGACAGATCGACTTGGCCTTGTGCTTTGGATCATTGTCATGTTGGAACGTCCCAGCTTCCGGGCTAATTTCCCTTGAGGATTGTCTGATAACATGCTGCATTCATCTTTTCCTGTGCTTTTGTAGCTCACACTTCCCCAAAACATCACCTCCATGTGTCACAGTACGAATGGTGTACCTTTCATCATAGACCTTGTTGACTCCTCTCCAAATGTAACGTTTACACATGTGTACAAAATTGTTGTTACCCTTCAGTCAATGAAAAGAAAACTCACAATGGTCACAGAAAAAACTTTATTCTGACAAAAGTAATAATAAATAAAAAATATATTAATGTTAACCAATGAAATTCAGACATTGCTTTTAAACCCTGCTTCAACGGAATTATTTTAAAAAATAAACTCATGGAACAGGCCTAGACAAAATTGATGGTACCCCTAGAAAAGACTGTAAATAATGTGACCAAATGGACATGTTAATTCAAGGTGTGCGCACTTATTAGCATCACAGGTGTGTACAATCTTGTAATCAGTCAGTGGGCTTCAGGTAGTCACTGTGTTGTCTGGTGACATGGTGTGTACCACACTCAACATGGACCAGAGGAAGCGAAAGAAAGAGTTGTCACAGGAGCTTAGAAAGAAAATTATAGACAAGCATGATAAAGGTAAAGGCTATAAGACCATCTCCAAATTGAGACCATCTCAGAAATTTAAGATCCATGGGACTGTAGCCAACCTCCCTGGACGTGGCCGCAGGAGAAAAATTGATGACAAATCAAAGAGACGGATAATCTGAATGGTAACAAAAGAGACCAGAAAGACTTCTAAAGAGATTCAAATTGAACTCCATGGTCAAGGAACATCAGTGTCAGATCGCACCATTTGTCTTTGTTTGAGCCAAAGTGGACTACATGGGAGACGACCAAGGAGGACACCATTGTTGAAAACAAATAATAAAAAAGCTAGACTAGAATATGCCAAACTACATGTTGACAGGCCACAAAGCTTCTGGGAGAATGTCCTGTGGACAGATGAGACAAAAATGGAACTTTTTGACAAGGCGCATCAGCTCTATGTGTCTTAAATTGGAAGACTATCAAGGGATTCTAGAGAGAAACGTGCTGGCCAGTGTCAGACAGCTTGGTCTCAGTCGCAGGTCATGGGTCTTGCAACAGGACAATGACCCAAAACACACAACTAAAAACACCCAAGAATGGTTAAGAGGAAAACAATGGACTATTCTAAAGTGGCCTTCTATGAGCCCTGACCTCAATCCTATTGAGCATCTTTGGAAGGAGCTGAAACATGCTGTCTGGAAAAGACACCCTTCAAACCAGAAACAACTGGAGTAGTTTGCTCATGAGGAGTGGGCCAAAATACCTACCGAGAGGTGCAAACGTCTCATTGACAGTTACAGGAATCGTGATTGCAGTGATAGCCTCAAAAGGTTGTGCAACAAAATATTAAGTTAGGGGTACAAACAATTTTGTCTAGGCCTGTTCCATGAGTTAATTTTTTTAAAATAATTCTGTTGAAGCATGGTTGAAAAGCAATGTCTGAATTTCATTGGTTAACATTCATAGAATTTTTATTTATTACTACTACTTATTATTACTTTTGTCAGAATAATTTTTTTTCTGTGACCATTGTGAGGTTTTTTTTTTCATTGACCGAAGGGTACCAACAATTTTGTCCCCGTGTTGTATGGTTGTGGCCAAAAAAATACATTTTAGTCTTATTACTCCAAATGACTTGAGTTTTGGCTTGTCTCTGTGCTGTTTGGTGTATTGTTAACAGGATGCTTTGTGGCATTTGAGTAGTAATGGCTTGACCATGCAGCCCATTTTTCTTCAAGTGCCTCCTTATTGTGCATTTTTAAACAAACACACCACTTTTTTTTCAGAGAGTCCTGCATTTTAGATGAAGTTATTTGTGGCTTTTTCTGCATTTTTGCATTTACTGGCAGCTGTGGCTGAAATTTTTGTTGGTCGAGCTGGCCTTTTCCTTTTTGAACACTGCTGTTTGGCCTTCATAATTCATTTTATATTTCTTTCCTCTTCAGACACATTTGAGGCTTCACAGGAGACACCAGATTCTTCCAGGTCATACACTTCGCCCTATCTCTAAGTGCTAATTCTATCCACTTGTACTTAACACCTCATTATTTCCATCACAACCTAAAGCTTGTGACCTAAGATGAGAGTGGAAAACGTGGACTGACCAATCAGCTCGCTCTACCATAACATTAAGTACCACACTGATTTGTCAGCCCTTGATAAATGACCTTGACTAATCGCACAGCTTTAACGGACTAACTACTGCGATAATGGCTTGTAATAAGGCGATTCACAAAACCACTACTCTGAGCAAATCTCTGTAGCAATGATATATTTTTAGGACAAAAGGGAGCTGTGCACACAATCAACCCTCTTGAGGCCAGTGGGAAGAGAAAGAGAGGTTTAAGGGTTTTTTTCTTTTTGTTTTTGGGGCTGTAAGACTGCATTGTTGTCGAATGTTGGTGATGGTAGATTCTACCCTAAACAGCCGGGGCAATAACAACTAGAAGTAACAACCTTTATTGTAAATGAATGACTTAATAGAAAGACATGATAATCTGGAAGAGAGTAAATCAGGTTTGACATCAGTGCTTAATTTGTAAAGCTGGAGGGACACAAAGAGAATATTTAGGGGAAGTATTTCTCCAACATCGAGAAGGAAAAAAAGGTTAAGAAACATTTGTTGTTATAAAGACTGCATCACAGCTTTTTGTCTAAATGATACAGTTTTAACAAACTAATGGGCAATGGCTAAAGGCTGAGTTATACGTCGGATTTAAAAATGTTTTAAAACAGGTCACATTAAATTTTACTGTAAAAAACTTCTCCCCACAGATTAAGCACTGTTTGACATGAAGTGAAAAGGTCTATGAAACCCTAGACAGGCAATTGTCAGCATGGCCCTAGTTTGGAGAAGCAGACAGAAGCTGTGACATAGGATTTGCGTTGTGCATGACTACTAATGGGCCAGTGAAAACATATTTTTAGAAAACAACAAACACAAGCACCATCTGAGCACTGACTGATTTTTATGTTCCTCATATAGAAAAAAACAACAACTTTGAACTTTCCAGTAACAGCTCCTCCTGTTGCATGTGTCTGTACATCATGTGGGCCATTCCAAAGAATTATTTTGAGTAAATGTGGCAATGCATATTTTAATCATCCTTGTGTTGTTCAGAAGTAAGTTCTGTACATTCTGGGCCAATCCCATTTCTACCCCATAGCCCTTTCTTGTAGCCCTTTCCCTGAGGTGAAGCAATATATCAATTTACTTTTAAACTGAAGGAAAAGGCGACAGACCCCTCCAATAAAGTGTGTTCACTGGCTCTGTGGCTATGAAAGAGATGCAAAAATGTAATTAAGATTTTAAATTCCAACAGCCCTGTTTTATCCTCCAAATAATAATTAATCATTTATATTTTATAATCAATTCACGCATGACTCATGCATTAGTATATGTATATGGTTAGGGTTAGGGATCTTTGTTTAGGGTTAGGATGAAAATATGATAAAAACATAATAATTCCATTTGATTCATGAGATTTTAATGTATGTACTAATGAATGAGTTGTGCATAAATTTATGAAAAAATGTGCCCCCTACAAGATCCGTTTTCAGCTCAAAAAGTTTCTGAAAAAATGCTAATGTTAGCGTCACAACAGGCCAAAGTCTGGTATTTGCAGAACTTTTTAACTGCTCGTCTGATATTAGCGAATGTCTGTTTTTTTAAATATCCAGTAATATGATGTCAAAGCACTTTTATATGCACTGTATTGACTACCTAAGGATGTATTAAATAAAACTTTTAAAGGTTATAATATACTTATATATAGAGAGAGACTTTGTAGTGTCTCATTTCTTAAGGAATTATTGTAGCCCTACCTTTTCCTTTACATGGAGAAGGGGTAGAACTCTGATAATGACATGACCATAATCTTACGACAGAAGGTTGCATAATTTCTATGGTGGAACCAACTCAAAGCACTGTAAAGTTCTGCTGGTGACTTTGTATAACCACATCAAGTCTCAACAACTCTCAGTCAACACGAGTGGGGGTATAGTTGCTGTGCTGTTGGTTCTATTGTGTGACTGGTGCTGTAAGCGGAGCAGTTTGTATATTATAACTATAATAGTTATAAGAATGTTGTACATTCATGTTGTTAAAATAGTTATTATGTTTGGCAAGAAATGAGATGATGCAGACAGCCCCACTTAGAATTTGTCAATTGATGGTCACATTATATTTTCTTGCAAGAGGAACACTTCGTACAGCATTTGGTGGTACAGCATGAAATGGTTCCATAAGCGTCACATACAGAGTATGTTTGAACAAATGGAGCATGAATATCTGCCTCCTGGTGTCATTGCTGCCTACTTCAAAAGATTTCATCCAGGTGTGTCATACCCCTGCTCCCTCATTCTCTACTTATTGCTCCTCTGTAAAACCCGCAGACATTGTCCTGACGTATTGAATGCAGGTACACAATCATTTTTAGGAGAAAGTCTGGGAGTGATTCTTATGACATCTTCCAAAGGGCATAATAGAGGTACTGTCTAATCGAGCTCTGTGCCTGCGGCTATTTTTTTCATCATTGTTTGAACTCAGGGCACAGGCTTTTTAAGGCTGATCATTGGATTAAAGAGACGGAATACCAGAAAATTTATTCTCTGTTTGTTGTAAAATTACTGCCTATATTACTGACTATGAAAACAATGAAAAACAAACAGGAGCATCACCTCGTTGTTGGTGTTCTCCTTTGGTTCTGACGGGGGTATAATAGCTGTGGTGGAATCATTGGAGCTCTCCTTTTCCTCCTGGATGAAAATTAAAAAAAAACAGAGAGATGTTAGCTTTAAATAAGGAAGCTGTCAATCATTAAAATAACAGCCATTTACTTTTGATGTTTTTTTGACATGAAACAAAATGCAACTGTTTTGACAGATCCTACATTAATTAGTTCTGAGTGACGGGGCACACTACCCTCTCACGAGAGCACAAAACTCACCAGGACCTGTCACATCACTGCAAATTTGCATCACAACTTAAAATGTATAAGATATTTAATTAGTCTTGTGTGCAACAACTTTTGTCGCCTTCAGTCCTTTAGTGGGTGGACTTCCTGTAAAGTTGTTAAAGTGTTGCTTTGAGCTATATTGTAAGGAAAAAAATGCAAATTTGCAAAAGTGCAGAGAAGTGCAGTGAACTAAACACAATTGGGACTGATTATACATTCAGCGACCGTACATGATTTGCTCTACATTGTGTGGAACAGACTCTACCAGGTGAGCCACCAAGGCGCCCACTAATTATATGTTTAAAAGTAAACTTAGGTTTTTAGCCCTACTTGGAACAGCCTTGTTTCTACTGGAGTGGTACAGTCTAGCTCAGTTTGGTTCAGATAACATCTAATTGCAACGTCTCCACCCATTCCCTGTCGTACACGCTTCTTCACCACTTTTCCACACACCCCAATGCTCTGGGCGGTTTAACCTAAGTACTTAAAATCCTGCATCCTTTTTTACCTCTTCTCCCTGTAACCTCACTGTTCCACTTGGATCCCTCTCATTCACACATACAGTTGTGCTCATAAGTTTACAGAATTTGTCATTTTTTATTTTTATATAAATATGAAAGATTATTCAAAAAACATTTTTTCACTCAGTTAGTTGTTGGGTGAAGCTATTTATTGTTAAATGTAAAACAACTGTATTTATTTTTTTTAAATCATAATGACAACAGAAACTACCCAAATGACCCTGATCAAAAGACATAACATGCACACACACTCCTCCTTGAAATGCCACCTTATGGTGGTGGAGGGGTTTGAGTGCCCGAATGATCCTAAGAGCTATGTTGTCGGGGGCTATATGCCACTGGTAGGATCTCCCAAGGCAAACAGGTCCTAGGTGACGGGTCAGACAAAGTGCGGTTCAAAACCTTTTATGAATAAAGAAATACCAAGGACCGTTACGTCGCTCGGTATGGTGCAACTGGGGCCTGACCTCCCGTGGGCCCACCACCTGCGGGAGGAACCGTAAGGGCGGCGGGCTGGTGTGGGCTTGCTCATAGCTCCCCAGCTCAGCCGCCATGTGTGGGAGTGCACCACAGTGAATGAGAGGGTCGCTCTGGGAAGACTTAGGACATGCTGGAGGGACTATGTCTCTCGGTTGGCCTGGGAACGCCTCAGTATCCCCCCCGGAAGAGCTGGAGGAAGTGTCTGGGGAGTCATGAAAAAAGCAAAAGAATTGTTAAAGGAACTGTGGGAAAAGGTAATTGAACTTATGGGATATAAAAAGTATTAAACAGGAAAGGGATATAAAAATATCCAAGGAACTGAGAATGCAAATTATCAGTGTTCAAACCTCAAATTAAGAAGTTGAAAATGAGGGATTCTGTTGAAATCAAACCAAGAACCAAAAACTTCAGCCACATCTGCCAAGAAAATTGTTCGGGATGCAAAGAAAAACCCACAAATAACTTCAGCTGAAATGCAGGACTCTCTGAAAAGAAGTGGTGTGGCTGTTTCAAGATGCACAACCAGAAGAAAGCCATTACTACGCAAAAATCACAAAGCATCCTGCCTACAACACGCCAAACAGCACAGAGACAAGCCTCAAATTTGGAAGGAGGAAAAATTTGCACTCATCAGCCCAGAAACTGCGTATGGGGCGCACTTGGACGTTCCAACATGACAACAATCCAAAGCAAATGTTCCAAGTCAACCTGTCATTGGCTACAGCAGCATAAAGTGAAGGTTCTGGACTAGCCATTTCAAACACGAAGTTCATGCAAGACAGCCCAAGAATTTACAGGAAATGGAGGCTTTTTGCCAAGAAGAATAGGCAGCTTTGATATCTGAGGAAACAAAGAGCCTCATCCACAACTATCACAAAAGACTTCAAGCTGTCATTGATGATAAAGGTGGCAATACACAGTACTAAGAACTGGGGTAAGTGAACCTTTGATCAGGGTCATTTGGGTAGTTTCTGTTGTCATTATTAGTTAAAAAGAGTAAACACAGTTGTTTGACAATAAATGGCTTCACCCAACCACTAACTATGAGTGAAAAAAAGTATTTTGTGTTATTCATATTCTCTAAAAAATGGCCTAAAACATTACAAATTCTGCCAGACTATGGATCAGAATACATACAGTTATGAGCACAACTGTATGTATTGCTCCGACTAACTTTCATTCCTCTTCTCTCCAGAGCAAACCTCCACCTCTCTAGACTTTCCTCCACCTGCTCTCTGCTCTCACTACAGATCGTAATGTCATCCGCAAACATCATAGTCCATAGAGATTCCTGTTTGACCTCATCTGTCAGGCTGTAACAACACCGCAAACAAGGCGGGGCTCAGAGACAATCTTTGATGTAGGTGTAAACTCCTCTTTCCCACCTACTGCACACCTTACTGCTGTCCTACTCTCATACGTATTCTGCACCCCTCGAACGTACTTCACCGCTGTCCTACTGCTCTTGTACATATTCTGCTCCACTCTAACATACTTCTCTGCCACTCCAGACCTCCTCATACAACACCACAGCTCCTCTCTTGGCACTCTGTTATATGCTTTCTCTAAATCTAAAAAGCCACAATGCAGCTCTTTCTGACCCTCTCTGTACTTTTCCATCAACATTCTCAAAGCAAATATTGCATCTGTAGTACTCTTTCTTGGCAGGAAACCATACTCCTGCTCACAGATGCTCACTTCTCCCCTTGGCCTAGCCTTTCCCACAACATTGTATGACTCATCAACTTAATACCTATGTAGTTTCCACAACTTTGCACATCTCCCTAATTAAAAAAAAAATCCTCAGGCATCCTCACTCTAAAACCTTGTTGAACAACCTAGTTAAAAAAAAGTGTGTTACCTGTGCAAGGCGAGGACTGGGCTGTGCTGATGGCTGAGACTCTGCAGGTTTAGGCTCCTCCACTTTGCCATTCTTCAGAGCGTCGACGGCCGTGGTGCTGGTGTCCAGACTGAGTTTGGGAGTGGAGCCGGGACACACCGGAGGATTGGGCTCATTGTTGTTGTTCTGCCTCAACAAATGACTCTTAAGTAAGTTGGGCGTTCTGGAAAAACACACACAAATGGGCCAGTATGAGTACAAGAGGTTCTGATACCAATAAATATCAGTTAAACTCGGAATTACAAGTAATCGTTCAATCCTTCTTCTGCTTGGTCCCGTAAGGGGTCGCAGGTGACTGGAGACTATTCCAGCAACTTTGGCCCTTAGGTGGGTACACCCTGGACAGTGGCAAGCTAGTCACAGGGCTGAGAGTTTGCCTGTTAACCTTTATATGCCTTTTGTCTTTGCACAGTGGGAGGAAGGCTTTTAACTTCCCCTTGAACATTGTTAAAGTTGAGGCTGTTTTTGCTGCATGAAACTTAAACACTGTTTTACCATGTTTAGTTTCTAAGTCTGGGCACGAGCAGAAGGCCTGTCCCAGATGTTCTCAGAGTCCGAGGAGGTTCTTAAGGAACTAGCATGTCAGGAATATATTCTGGTGCTAAAACATTAAGAGACTTGTAAACCTCTTAATGGTTTACAATAGTAAACCTTTAAAGTCTATTCTTTGAGCAACAGGAAGCCGGTGCAGAGATTTTAAAACTGGCTTAATGTGGTTGTACTTCCTGGTTTTAGTTAGAACCCGAGCATTTTTGAATAAGCTGCAGCTGTTTTAACCCTCATTTTGAGAGACCAGTAAGCAGTAATCTAACCTACTGGAGATAAAAGCATGTTCTATACAGTGACAAAGAGAATTGAATGGTCAATTTTCACTTGCTGTGAGAAAAATGTTAATCTGTATATGTGTCATCTGCATAATTATGATAGGATACGTCACAGCTGTGTATTAACTGGCCTAAAGAAAGCATTTTCAATGACTTTCCCTAAAACTGGCAGGTTTGATATGGGCCAATAGTTGTTGAGCACTGTAACATCAAGACTGCTCTTCTTCAGGAGAGGCTTGATGACAGCAGTTTTTAAGGCCATTGGAAATGTTCCAAACTGTAAGGAATTATTGACTATATCAGTGAGTTGTGGTAACAAACTACTTAGTACTGATTTTAGAAATCTAGTGGATAAAACATCGAGGCAGCAGGTGGATGAACTCAGGCTGGAGACATTTAACTAAATCGATAACTTCTACTTCTAGGCTTATAATGGTGTCAAGTTGACCTTTAATGGTCTTTTGATAGAATGTAGTTAATTTCCTATGCCTGATTGTAGTTACTTAAAAACAGACTGGATTCTAGAGTCTGTTGGGTGCCCGAGGCTGAAACTAGCAGGGGTCCGCTCCAACAACATCCATCAACATTATCTCAGAGGCTCCCCACTTGCCGGAGCCTAGAGCAGTTTCCTGGCTTCTACTACAACCACAGCCTCCATGCATCCATCAAGTTATTAAAGCTTTGAAAGTGAAGACCAAGGATAGCCTTTACAACAGCAGCATTTTCATATAAGTTTCTTATTTAAGTTTTAAGTTTAAAAATGAGTAGCTCGTTCATGTTTGAATTTTAGGAGAATTAAAAATTAAAATTATTCTCCATTAGGAGAATAATTTAATAACACAGACACAACTTAAAACAAAAACTTAAGGGTACATTCTCTAAAATATTAGGTGGTGAACAAAACAGAACACATCAGACAAAACTATATACATGAAGGGGACAGTTTAGTTTCTAGGTTTCTACAGTTACTATAGCTGTTCACATTCTCTAAAAAGGTGTGTGGAATTGCAGTCTTTCCCATTCATCTCCAGATGTTCCCAAAAAACAGCAAATAAATTATACTACCTGCTTTTAATTCATGGAGTGACAGGTCCTTTCTTCTACTGACGCTTCTGGGTTGCTTTCTATACTAACTTTTTCTATATCAACTCTGTACTCCTCCTGCTGGACAGGATTAGATTGCCCACTTTAATACTTCAATAACTGTAGATTTTTTTCAGCACAATTCCTGGATTCACACAATGGATGATTGGTGTTTTCAGATGTGATACTTAGTGTTCCTAGGCTTTCAATAATGCAGCAATCTCATCCTTGCCACTCTTTATAGTAAATGGGATTGACTGAATGCAATAACTAGAGTACTTGGTCGGGATTTGCTTGAACGTGAAGTAGGTGAAATGGAGTGGAGAATGGGAGCGTACCTGACCCCCTTCTTCTCCTTTTTCTCTGTTTTGTGCTTGGACACACGGCTCCTGGAGGCCAGAGAGATGTGCACGTACAGGACAGTCATGATGATGACCGGAAGGTAGAATGCCGCAATGGCTGTCCCGAACGTTACTGCAGGGTTCGACAGGAACTGGAGAGAAAACAGATGACATGAAATGTTCTCTTCAGGACACAATATATCACTGTGTTTCTTTAATTGATTGAGCTAGCAGTGGTAAATGATTTTTTTAAATGATTAAATCACCTAAAAGCATATTGTAACAAGAATGAAGAGAGAACTATTGCAATTCATTTACCTTCGGGAATTGTAATCTACACTGTGCCAACAGATGTGAGCAATGTTTTTAGTAAATTAATCTCTTGTATTTTACATTTATGATTCTCTGGAATATTGTGAAGGTATCTATTAAATATGTGCACTCCTTTGTTGTTTCTTTTGGAGTGTGCCTCCTACATCAAAACTATATACTACTGGCTATAGTTTATTCAAAGCCTGTGTAAACCCGCAGGAGAGGATGAGGCATGGGCTTTGAATGAAAAAAAGTAAACACTACATTACAAAAAACTAAAAAAATTATATTTGAGGCATGAAATGGACAAATAATAACATGCACAGTAATGGGACTCTGACATTGAGATTTTGCAAATGGATTCTCTCTTTTCAAATCTACAAGAGTGTTTTATGAACTGGATAGAAGTTAAGTATTATCAACTGTGCAAAAAAATAAAAAATAAGAAAAAAAATAAAAAAGTGATGTCCTTACCATAAAAGGACCAACTGATAAACTGAATTGTGCAGTTCATCCTCAGCTCTTAATCATCATACACCATTAATGTCAGTGGTTTTCAACCCCTTGGCTGCAGAATGGTCTATGAATCATTTGAGCCAAGAATATTTTTCACTCCATTTTTCCCATGGTAAGGGTTGAATAAGTGATACATTTTATTTAATTATTGGCAACAGCATGGTGGAAACACACCTCTTCAGATTTTACCTAAACTTAACCTTGCTAAAATGATCAAAAACAAGTTTGAAAGTGGTTTGAAAGAGTTCTTGCATAGCTTCCCAAAAGCAAGAGGCCTTGAGCCTGTGAAAGATAAAACTCAGCTAGGGTTTGTAAATGTGCCAAGAGTATCAACCTTGTCCCTGAAGGAAGACGACCAACTTCTTGAGATCACAATTGACAGTGGCCTTAGGCATTTTGTGTCTCCGCTGAAAAGGTAGAGAGACCGGGTCGTCTGAAGTGACTGCAGCCACAGTAATATCACAGACAGTGTTGGGAGTAACGCATTACAAAAGTAATGCATTACAGTAATATATTACTTTTTCCTGTAACGCAGTAGTGTAAGGCATTACAAATTATTTTTTAGTAATATTTTACTCGTTACATTTTCAGCAAAGCTTGCGTTACAAAAAAAAAAAAAAACTTTTGCGAGATTTCATTAATGTCCCTCTTGTTGGTGTAACTTTGTTATTGCGTGACAGGAGTGGCGCGAGGCATGATTTCTGCCCCTGCTGTGCTCGCGGGTTGCGCTTGCCAGTGGAAAAGCGGCTAATGAAGATGGCAGAAGACGACTGTACATTCACGAGGTGGACGTATGCTCCACCTCGTGAATGTTAGTCTTTAGAGGCAAAGGCCACGGTCCGAACCGAACCCGAGAGACTTTGATCTGGACCGCAAGACATTATTCATAATTACAAGCGCATTGTGTAAAACATATTTTTGAACCGGCACTTCTAGGGCAGCTAGGTCAACACTCGGGTCCTCAGGTTATTATGGGTTACGGACAGAGCGGCGGGAAATTCAACATGTTTAGCGTAGCCTCATAATGCGTTAGAAACGACTAAAATCTAAAAGTTGAGCCTTGGCAAAACATAACGAAGATTCACTGCCGTTATGGACGGAGAGGGAACGTTTATTTTAGTTTATTCATCTCCTAAGCTCCGTGTCAGAGTCAAAGCTGAACAACAGCCCTTTATCGTCCAGTCCAGGCTGCTTTGATAATCAGAATGAATCCAGAACTGAACCAGGACTGGACAGTTTTCATGTCTGGATTAAAAAGACTCAGAGGGAAGTGAGGACGTCTAATAATGTGGTGAGTTGTACATTTGTCTGTCATCTTCTCTATTGTGTTGTAAGTGTGGTACTTGACTCGTTTGTCGCATATTAGTAATAGTATTAGTAATAGCTCACGCTATTCGCGTTCATTTGAACCCAACACGTGTTCATTTGGGAGATTAAATACAGAATGTGTTAAAGGAGGGTTCGGAGATGAGTGACATGCTATTACAGCATTTAATTAAAATGTTACCCCACACGGCGAAAACAAAGGATAAAATACAGAATACAGTGGACATTCATCTCCAGATTGTTTAAGAGGCTGTAGGTGTGGAATAAATGAGACTTTACTTTAAAGAATTATATTCAAACCCATATCCTTTTATTAAAATTTTCCGGACCCCTCACTTGAGTAAAGTTAACTAAGTGGACTTCTGCTGATTTTAATTGAGGACCCCTGGCCTAAGGGTTTTTTCTTCTGTGTTATCTTACTAAGCAGTTGGGCTATGTTTAGCCTGTGGACTAAAACGACTGAGGCTAAGGTGGTCCTCCAAGTGCACTTTATACTTGAGAAAGAACAGCCTAAGCTATGTTCATCATGACAGTTTTGTGTTGTGAACCTCTTGAATTCAAAGAGAATAAAGTAAAACAGATGTGCATCTTGTCATGGCATTAGAGTTTACTTATGTTATGTCTAATATTAATAGACCCAAGCTATTGCCAGATAATAATTTTACCTCGACCATACTTTATACAGACTTTAATCATTTGTGATTTTGTCTGTCATTCTTTCTTGTCTTGAGCCTTCACTTTGCCAATTATATGCTTTATTGTTAGTAGCCTGATAGCCCACAGTCATTATGGAACATCAAATGTCTTCTACTGGATGTAAAATGCTCTGTATTACATTTTGTCATTTTCGAATTTTAAGTTCTACCTTATAGTTATTTTCGTGAAAGTAACTCAAAAGTAATACAGGAGTAATGTAATGTATTACAATTCTGAGACAGTAATATTGTAATGTAAAGTATTACATTTAAATAACAGTAATAAGTAATCTATAATATATTACAGTTTGGAAGTAACTTGCACAACACTGATCACAGAATAGACTAGGACATCTGGAACATGCTTCAGGTGACAACGTTTAAATGTTTAAATAGTACAGTCAAGTGTACATCCTCATGAACACATGTGAGTCTTTTCCAAAATATCTTTGTCCCTTCAATTCAACCCTAAACCCTTCCACAAGTTCTTAAAACCCCATCTAAGAACTGCCATTATTGTTTTTTTGTTGTTGCAATAGCTTGATATGTGATTATGTTTAAGAAAGCATGTGTTTTATATAATCTCTTACCTTGCCATGTCTGAGGTTTTAGATTGTGTTTACATATGTAATCCACTTTATTTAATTTGAACCAGAACAGATCAGTTAGATCCTAGGGTTCAGGATTTTTCAGCTCTGGATTAAATGACACATCAGAAGTAACTTTTCTACAGAGGCACAGGAGAAAGCGCAGTAGAGTATAGGGTAAAGGGCTCAGTCTGCTTGGACTGACGTCACTTTGTAACAGAACCAAAACAGTAATAGCAGTGGGCTGAACCCTACTGTTCCACAAAAAATCCACATTCCAGAAGATACATTGCTGTTTCTGTCGTCTGCAGAGACTCTACTGGCTTAAAGTTACAGAGTGCCTCTATAAGCTTAAGTCACAAGATTTCAGTAATACAGTGTTTTATCTACATGTACTGTACATTTGCTGGTGGAACTAAATCCTGTCTGTCGGATTGTACTGCAGAGAATCTTTATTCAAGCAAAAATTATATTTGAATAGAAAAACAAGACAATGGCAAATGAAGAGTCTCTTGTTGTTAGGATGAACATAATCGGAAAAAAAATGTGCTAAATGTACGTTTGGCTTGTGCTTCATAACTGTAGGAAATGTATGCATCTCTTTGAATTCAAGGTTCTGAATGCTGTGAAAATCTTCTACAGCTTATCTTTTATTGACGATTTCTTTGTTGCTTTATTCTAGTAAATGGCAACACATCTTAATTTTGGCTTCTGATACAATTTCTTTACTATGACTGCTTATTCTGCTCGTTATGTGGTGCATTCAGGAGCCCTCCATGTATCTGTACCACACCTGTATGTAGCACTCTCCGGGTGGCACTGTCCGCTGCCCGACGATGAACTGCCAAAACAAGATGGCCGGGGCCCAGAGGATAAACGACAGGATCCACGCTGCTGCAATCATGAGCCCTGCCATCTTTGTGGTCCTTCTGGTTGGATATGTCAGCGGCTTGGTCACGCAGAAGTACCGATCAAAACTAATGATCAACAAGTTCATGACCGACGCATTGGAGACCACATAATCTAAGGCCAGCCACAAATCACAGACCACCGGTCCCAGGGGCCAGTACCCCACGATGATGTAGACCGTGTACAGGTTCATGCTGAAGGCCCCGATGATCAAGTCCGCACACGCCAACGAGAATAAAAAGTAGTTATTGACAGTCTGTAGGTGACGGTTGACTTTGATGGAGAGCATGACTAAGATATTTCCCGTCACGGTCACAAAGCTGAGCGATCCGGTGACCAGAGCAATAAAGAACATCTCCACGGTCTTGTACGGACTTCCAAATCCAAGTCCATCGTCCAAGGCAGGACAGGACGCCGAGTCATTGGTGGACTGGTTACAGGAGCTGTTGGAGAACGGGTCCGTTGTTTGGTTGGCGAATGAGTCTGAGGAAGAGAAGAGGAGACATGTCGAATTAGCTATGTTAAATTTGAACAAAAATAACAGAGGTTCTTTTAATAAGGCAAAAACCCTTCTAAATGAAAAACACCCAAACCAGGTTAAAAAAGCAAACTATACGAAAAACAATGGTGGAGAATTTAAAGTGGTGATTTTGAATGCCCGTTTTAATCGTTGAAAAGGACATATTTCATCGTTGTGACTAAACTAAGGTTGGCGAGTACAGAAGGATTATGTGTGGGAGAGCCATGAAATTGATTATTGTATGAAAACATGTCTTGAACTTGAGAAGGAAGGGCTTTTACTTTACACAGCTATGAAGATCATTTAAATATGAGCCGGAGAAGATGATTGTGAAGACTGTGATCGATTGTGACATGATGGTGAATGGATTGATAAGTCCTAACCCAAGGCAAGGAAAGGAAAATTAAATAGCACAAATACACTGGGTTCTTCAAAGTGCTTTTTAAGCTATTCTACAGTATTAAAAAGAGTATATGTACATATTCAGTGATATAATAAATGAATAATAAAACCATGTTGCTGCTTTGAAAATTCATATATTTAATTGTTTTGTCTGTAGGCGATGTGTAGGTGTATTGTATTGTATCTCTGGATGTGTAATATAGAATAAGCCATCAAATCCACCATAGAGCTTTTCTCTTAAAAAAAAAATAATAATAAAGATATCCTCAAACCAGCCAAAAGATTTACTTATTTGTACAGATATATGCAGGCTTCAAGGAACCTATGTGTAACGCACATTTAAAAAAGAGAATGAATTATCCATGGGTTTAGGTGTACTTCAAACAAGATGCTCTGTGATCTGAGACCACACTGGTTGGCACACGAACTGTCCGACTTCACCACAGGCTATTTTTTTTAACCACTGCTGGGCCCGCCTGCTTTGTCTACTTTCTAAGTGATGTGCCTCACCTTTTGTGTCTGGCTTCACAATGAATCTGACTTTTCTTCTTAGCTGAGCTGATGATAGTAATCATAAGCGCAAGGCCTTCAACCTGTCATCTTCAACTGGTTAATAAATGTATTTTTTATGTGCATTGAATACCTACTTCAGACTGTAATTTTGTGCTGGTTTTGTGCTGTTGCCTTGGTGTAAAAATATGTTATATTAATAAAACTGCTTTTCCTGCCTAATTGGACTAAGTGAAGCAAGCAAAATAGCTGAAAGTGGAGATTCAGACCTTGTGGCTTGGAGTCATACATATTTGTGGCAAGCACAAGACTTATGACCTATATTTTTTATTAACTGAGTCACAGCTTTTATAATATACCAATGTCTTTTTGTCTTTTTGTGATACAAACCAAAGAACTTAGCAATGGGGATTGGCAATTAATCATTTCACCATTTGGGTTCCCCACAATTATGCTAATAATATGATAATACACAAGATAATCAACTCAAAATGATTATTGTGCATCACAACATGTTGTGGCAGATCGGAACAGCTAATGTCACAACTCGCAGCTGTGCTGTCAGCAGACAGTACTGTGCGGTGCGAGATGTGATGTACAGAGGTGATTCTAGTGGTACTAGGGCCCTTGGGCAAGAGGCAGCAGGGGTCCAACACACAAATCCTTATATATAATTTTTAATTCAGGAATCTGTCAATGTCAGTTATTATACAACGATAATTAATCATTTAAACGCAGAAAACCATGCTCAAATTACAACAATCTAAAAATATGCTCTCTGCTCTCCCTCTGTAATGTCACCAGTGTTGGATTTTACCATCTGTTTCTGACACTGGCATTTTCGGTTACCTTTCAGTTTTTGTGAATATAAATATTAAAGGTGTGACCAATAATACCTAGAGTTAATTAATTTTAGTGCCATAATCTGAGCCGGAACATTTCCCAGATTGCTTTACCCAACACATTTTGATGGAGCTGACCAAACACAAGCTGTTTCTTTGTTCTGTTTTTTGAAAATCTCATGTTTCTATTTTTAAACACTTTTATGCTAAATTATTCATTTGCATTTAATTATATATATATATATATATATATGAATTTTCTTCCATACAAATTATTATTTTTATTTTTTGTATATTATTTAAAAAATAGACCTGCAAGTATCATCTCTGTGCATTATCAAAACAATGTAAAAATAAATCGTCCCAATATCCAGCCTTGAGGAACTATCAGTTTTGTTGCACAGTGGAAACAAACAGGTTTGACATAGGTAGACAATGAGAGTTCTGTGGCTGAATGGATTGTTTCAGAATATTTGCTGCCTTTGATAGTTACATTTAATCTCTAATACATTTGTATGAACTGGACAGGTGTTGAGGAATAAGCATTTGTCCTTAAACAAAGAGTGTCTGATGAATACAATGTCATTATACGGTACATTAAATAAATTAATGAAAAGGAAAAATTCTGGTATTGTTAAAAAAAGTGTTGGTCATCTTACTTAAAAAAGGGATTAGTTAGTAACTCAGTTACCACATTGTAAAAGTAATTAGTTACTCAGAAAAGTAACTGAAGTAATTTTTTTATGTTCTATAACACTATTACGTTCTCTAACATCTTTATTATCAAAGATGTTTAAATTAACTGATTGAAGAATAAAAACACTATATACAGTATTTTAAAACATTTGGTATTTATTGAACTCAATAGATTGCAGCCTGCCATATGAATAAAAACATATAACAAATAAATATTAAAAATAAAATTTAAGTGCAAAATTAAGACACAAAAAGAAACAAAGACCTTTATTGCACAATAAACAGAACACAATCCATCTCTCTCTGTGGATTAACATGTTGTTCATTCTCAGTGAAAATTAACAATACCTTAATCTTTACTAAAATACTCCTCTCATCTAACAACTTAACCAGTGATTGTATCGTAGGACAAATAAGTGTTGTGTTAGCATGTGTTGATGTGAGGTGCTTCAAAAGGTTTGAGTTGCTTGAGGCAGATGTGGATAAAGTCTTTTTTCCTGGACATAGCGTGTTACAGTAACATTCTTGTACAAGAAGTAGTGCCGGTACTTCCAGTTTGAGAACGCTACCTTTGAATTTCCCCGGCTCCTCACCATTGTCGCTGATGCTGTCTTGTGTTTAGTGGAAGTTAGAGCGTGCAGTGAGACCGCGTGAGCAGGGCACCGCCTACACACCCTGCTCTCTCTGCAGCAGCTGATGTGTAGCCAAAGCATGACACCTCGCGCTTTATTCAACCAAAATGTAGTAATGCGACACTTTACATTCTCAGTAACAATAACGGCGTTACAACGATGGGAAAAGTAATTATTTAGATTACTCTGTTACTGAACACTGGTTACAACTGAGATTTGGATTTTAGGATATAGTTATGGATTTTAAAAAGCTGAAATGATTTCCTAATAGTAATGTCAAAGGTCCCAGCACTGACCCCTTGGGAACCCCAAGATTGAGACAAAGACATTTGTCATGCCTCTTGAATGATATGTTCAAATGATGCAGTGTAAATAGGTGTCACTAACTCTGGGGAACTCACAATTTTGTAATGAATGGAGATTAAAATGATTACTAATAATTCAAGTAAATTAGTTTTAAGGGCTGTCCCAGATATGTCAAGTCTGTTTTCTGGTCGAGAGATTGTCTGGTTCAAGGTTGCTGCATCAACAACTGCACTTTGTTATGAGCACAAAGACAGAACGCAGTTTATTGGCATCGCAGCTGGGAAAATATCAGAAAAACACAGGCTAATCATTGTCACCGCTGCCCCCCACTGCTCTTCAACGCCAGCATTAACAGACTCATTCCAGACTTCAGTGTGCATGCCACAACTGATTAGGCATTAACACACACAGGGAATTAAAGTCCTCTACTTGGCAGGCCATGGCACTTGGTAAATTCCTTCTTGTAAATCCTCATTTTGAGATGTATTTTGGGGTGTTGCGGAAGCAGTACCACAATTTTGCAGGCTGTTGAAACTTACATTACAAAAGTAACCTCCAAAAAATGATTATCATAAGCCATTTGCAGTAAACTCCATTGTAATAACCCCAAGTCTCCGTTGTTCCTATTGTTTCTGAAATAAAGGAGTGTGTGTATAGCCTTAAATATGTAAAAATAAGTAAATTCTGATTAGGTCCCACAAATAATATTAAGACTACACCATACAAGGTGCCCCTCAAGTAGTATAAATTACTATGGCTAGTACAATTTGTGCCAACATTTTGTAATCATTAAGTTAAAGGGTTTTCAAATATACCAATAACTTTAACTCATTTTGCATTGAAATTATGGAAAGAAAAGTTTGTCCTTAAGCAGTAACCAATCATCACCTATGGTCTCCAGCTCAACATAAAGTATTTGAATAGATGGATGACTAATTTGCTTGGCTGAATGACAAATGCTCATTATTTCTTAAATCTATAAAGAAGTATGGGTAAAGTATGGGAACTCATGGTAGCAGTGTATAAGTATATGTACAAACATAACTGACCCCAGTATAGACCCTTGTGGAACTCCTGCTGCATTTAGTGACATTTTTCAAAATGTACAACTTTAAACATGTTTGTATAAATTGTGTTCAAATTTAAATAAAAAACTTAAAGAACAACTAAGAGCTTTGACAAAGCAGTATAGTATATATGTTGGGCGGCAGTATAGGTCATTGGGTAGAGCAGCCGTCCTTCGACCGGTTCGTTCCCCGCTCGAAACATCCCAAAACATCATAACATCCTGCTCTCCCCCGCATACTGTTGTTGTGTCTTTGGGCAAGACACTTAACCTACATTGCCTCCAGTGAAGTTCTATAACACTGGTTCCCACCAAAGATTATTATTTTATATTATTATTATAAAGCTGTTAAAATTAACGACGGCTTGGTTGCACAGACAAGGTTTACATTTTTAACCGGTTCAAAATCTTAAACTGACATTGGAGGAGTGGCATAAAGCTTCACATTTAGACTAATTACACTAAGCTCAGTTTAACTAAACACTGCAAATAGTTCTAAGCAACACCACTTAAAAATAAACCTGGTTTAAACAGTTTAAAAAAGTCTTTCTGCTGCTCCCTTCAGGGGTCACCACAGTAAAGTGATTTGCATGTTTTAGTTTTGCAAGGTTATGAGCTTTGGGGCTGGAGTTGCTCTTCCAGGGATTCAAACCCCCAATCTCCCGCACCAAAGGCTTGAGTACTAGCCACTTCACCAAGAAGGAGCTTTGAGAGTCTTACTAAAAGTTGAAATTAAACCATATCAGTGTGCAAATGGGTATTTAAGATGCAATATGTATGATAAGTGAGTAAACAAACCTGTTACCCCCACCCTGAGTGAGCACTCTCAGCTCAAATGTGTGCCATATGTGTAAATATCACCACCAGAGAAGTTACAGCCTGTATATGCAAATGTTGAATATACTGCTTCAATTATACATTTTTTTTAGTGCCCCAGTGAGTGAAAACCAAACACGTGTATATTCTGGGTTATTAGCAAGCTGTGATTAGATTTAATTTACTATTCAATATACTTCTGAGCTGACTGCAATGCATGTACACATACGACTGATGGTGGGGATTCTCACAGATGATTAATATTAGTAATATTGTAGTTATAAATCGTGTCTGGGTAACTTAGAGATAGAAGACTGAACAAAGCCTGTTCTATTTTTAAACAGTAAATAACAAATCCCTGATTACAACAGATAACTTTGAAATAAATGCATGCAGTCCCCCAAGGCCGCGCTGTCCTCTGACTTTTCCACTGGTCTCAGGTGCTACTGTCTTTTTTATTTGGCTTCGTCAACAAGGGATTGGAGAGAAAGGACTTTGACAAAGGCCCTTCAGAGTGCACCTGTTTATTTCAAGGCACAGACCAAGACTCTTTAAAACACATCTTTTCAGGGTTTAAAATGTCTCGGTCACGCCTGTTCATCTTGTTAACAACTAATTACAGACGGATATTATTTTGGTCTCATTTGTGTGTCACAGTTGCTTCATCCTTTTCCTGATTACCTCAAACCCTGCTTTTCATATGTTGCTCAAAAGACAATTTTGTCTAGTTTCTGTAGAAATGTGAATAATTTCCGAGGCACAAATGATAGAAGAGCCTGTATTTTGTGGTCTCGTCTCATCAGCTCATAGCACAGCAGAGAGTATGCAGAGCAGAAAATGGTAGCTGTTATCATACTTTCATCATATTTTCAATCCTTGGTATCCTTTGAACCATAATAACGACAAGAAAGTGGTCATGTGGTGTCATAAACCATTCACCGGTGAGCTCAATTTATCGACTACCAGATACGCAAAAAAGAGTGGTGGTTGCTAGAAAGGCATAATAGACCATAGGCAAGAGGAGAACAGCATGACATGTCTTTAAACTGTTGAAGACTGATTGGATTAAATGAAACGAGACATAAGTTTGACTTTCTATGGCAACGTAAAATACATTTATTTGCCTTTACAGTTAATTGGTACTGATGATGTCATTACGTTGTAAAATCACTAACCTTAAATACCTTAGCTAGCATACACAGATACTGTATAATAATGCAGTCAGATTTACTGATTATGTGACAGGATGTTGGATGTAGTATGGATGTAAACCCCTCCTTTGTCATTTTTCTTTGTTAGTTTATTTGTTTCATCGAGTTGTGGTCATTAAGTCCATCCTCCTGGTCCTGCATTACACCTACGTCCAGATGATTTGAAACCATTTCTTGAATGCGTCCAAGATGACTGAGAACCTTTACACTACATCTTCAAAACCTAAAACACGGCCAGACCTGTCAGACCTGCAACACATCACTGGACAATAATGATCTTGTAAGGTCAGGGATTGTTCTGTTAATACTTTGCTTGGAGCAGTTCAAGGTGGATTTTTGTAAGTTTCTAAACTCGCAAATCTTGAGACTCAAGCTGCAACGCAAGGTTGAGAACCTCCGCAGACAGATAACAGGACTATGTAAAAAGAGAAAAAAAAATCTACGCTCAGTCCAGCAGATTGTTTAGCGTTATGTGATTATAGTCACATAGTGCCATGTACAAAACTGTCCACTATTGTCCACTGTAGTGCAACCGTATGTAGTGATTCTTTCTTTAAAGCTGCATCAACCTAGTGCAGTGGGCTCATGAGTCCACTGCACAGAGCCCTCCCACGGCCTGAACTCTCAGCTATAGACTCTACTTTAATCCAACGGAAAAGCTAGGGGACTAGCAATTACTGACCTCAAAGGGACCTTTGTCTTCATAAGCGGGCCCTGTGCAGATAGTCGCTGGTCACATAAGGAATATCAATTTTTATAATATCAAATTGATGAATTGATGAATAAACAAATGGTGTATAAATATATTTTATGGTATATTTGTGGCCACATGAGCTGTTTTTGGGGGACAACTTGCTGCTTGGAAATGCTTGATTTGCACTTACTGGCTGAGGGCGAGAAGTGTACAATGTGCTTGGAAGATGAAATAAAGCAGGTTTATTTGCAAATTGCCTTTAATCTATTTTTTTGATCTGTACTGTTATTGCTCTTCTTTTGTTGCTCAATTTCTAAATCAAAATCTTTCAATAAAATCTGTGAAGCTATAAAGTTTTCCTTGGTTGAACTTTTTGTTTTGACATATTTTCTTCAACTCTGCTAAAGAACGTGTTAACTCTGACTCAGACGGTCTTACATTCTACTGTCCATGGCCCGACGGGGGGCGTCTGCTGTTATGTTGTTTACTCCGTGAACAAAAGGCGGTGCTGTATTAATACATTCTGTGCATGTGGTGTTGTGCATCGCATTGTCACCCTCTGAGTCTGGCCAAAAGACCGTTCAAGCTCCACTCAATAACTCTATTTCTCACTCTTATCTCCCGCTGCACCAGTCCAGCCCATTATCCAGCAGAATATTGATATTAAACACAAACTCACATGCAATCATTTCAGGATGTTTTCTTCTGCTCGTTTCGGACCAAAAAACACTGGTTGTGACAATTCAAGCATGTGAATCCAGACCCTCTGCACCACGCCATCATCAGTCATGCCATATCATTTATTTTTCCAACGGATCATGTTTCACGAGAACGATTCTGGGCCGTTTTATTGGTGCATGAAATGTATAAAATTCATAAAGACTGCTGTTGATGTAAATGTGTGCAACATTATGAGACCCTTAAAAAAACTGACATTGTTATTCATCCGTGCATTAAGAAAACAGGCGGCCTTCATGTAACAGCGTTTAGCGTACCATGAAGTGGTCACTTTGTCCAAACGTTGGACGTGGGTTTATCAAATGAGACCTGGAGATAGCACAATGTCCCTAATTTATGGGTGTCCAAACTTATTGAAAAGCAGCCCGCATCTGATAAAAGGAAAATTTCTAAGGGACAACTTTTGATTCTTTTTTCACAAGTGCAAGTTTTAGTTGGATTTGAACGGGTTTTAGTTGGATTTGAATGAGTTTTTGTTGGATTTGAACAGGTTTTTGTTGGATTTGAATGGGTTTTGTATAAAGCTGCTGCTGTTGGGGCCATAAACAGTACATTTTATCTCTGAAGCTGAGGGCCACATGAAATCTCACCTAGTGCCATGATTGGCCCCCGGGCCGGACTTTGGGCATGTCTGCCCTAAATGATATCTAATAAAGATATTAGAAAATAAAGATGGAGTAACAGTGTTGGCTAAATTCACATGTTTGTGGGGGTGTTTCATGTAAAGCAAATATTTGAGTAAAGTTGAAGGAGCAGTGTATTTAAACACATTTAGTCCCATTCAAAAAAACACATTTAGTAATATAAAACCAACTCACAATTTATCATGAGGCACATTTTAACACATTGCTCTTCAGGTTCAGCCGGAAGAGCAGGAGCAAGACCAGGCTGTTCTGAGACCAGAACAGCCTGGTCCTATCAGAGATAGTTTCAGGTTACACCCCTCCCTCTAGTGTTATAAGCTCACCTCTCTAATAAGTTGATCTCAGAATTGAAAAAGTATTTTGGAGAATGTGTTGTCTATTGGAACAAGGCAGGTTTTATTTATTCTAGTGAGGATAATATTATCCAATCGGCACACTGCATTATTTAGCTCCACCTTTTCCAAAGCAGACAGTATACTCTGGACGAGGTTGGCCCCTTTCAATAATGCACCAAAATCCAAGAGGAAATGAGACTAGCATAAATCAATACAGCAAACACAGTAAATTAAACACTATTTGTGCTAAAGCTAAAAAGGCTAATGTCTTTGTATCCTGTGACACTGGACTCAGAAATAGTGCAGAGAACAAAAGAAAACATTGAAAGAATTTGGCTTAGTGACTACTTCAGTTTGAATAAAGTTACAGAATATAATACTTGTAATATTTGTATAATACCTAATAGTTAATGCCTGTGTGCAATAGGTTTATATGATTATGTCTGCTCTTTTCATAAACATTTGCCTGGAGCATGATAAGACTCTGGGATATTGATTTCCTGAGGTTTTTTGACATGTAGCTCAATAGCTGTAATTGAAGTGGAAGACGCACCCACACAGGCTTAAGGTTATGTGTGGTTGCTGAAGGGGTGACTGAAACTATGCTTTCACACAACTAACAAGGCTTATGTGAACTTTTTAGACTATTGTCAGATTCTGCCTGCTGCACCTTTTAAATGTGAAAGCTAAATTTAGTCTACAGCTCTCTTGGAGTCACTCGGGTGCAGTCCCTCTGTTTGGAGCCAACACTGTGCCTGTTTTACACCTTCAGCATTTAAATCGCTTGAGAAAGGCTTTACTCCTCGATCCACTCTGCCACAGTCCTGACTTACTTGACAGGAATTAACGTCTTATTTTATTTATTTTTTTCCAACATACCCCCGCAGGCTGACACTCACAAACCCCAAACCTGCGGGCCTGACTCTTTCCTCACATTTAAATTCTTGTTCGTGACCAGTGTCCACCTGGATCCACATAGGTCTTTGAATGAGAATGAGTTAAGATGACAAGTTAGTTGCACTAGACTTCTGAATGGTTTTATTATGAGCCTTTCACATTAGGTAGGCAGCCTAAAGATCCAGTCCGACTTCTTCTGACGTCACTGAACAGAATCAGAAATGGTATAGAATATATTTACAACAACTAAACCCTGCCTCTGTCCTGTATGTGTCATTAGGGAAAAAAACATATTTAAAGAGAAAAATATTAAATTCCTTTATTTCCAGGACTAAGATAAAACCGAGCAAAAACAGAGCAAAAACATATTCAGTTCCAAAAAGAGACTGGAGGAAATAGCTGCTCTTCAACAAACCATATACAATATATGTGTGTAAATGAGTGTACAACTGTGGTCTCTATCAAGCAGCTCCAGTTTTTGTCGATGTTTTGATCAGACTAGTTTCCATTCAATTTTCCAAAACTCAATAGCAGAGACAGCAGAGAGTGATGCAGTACAGATACAATTAGATTATTCAGGCGCACTCTGGTAAATGTTGTTTGAATGGCGTCCTGAGTGTAGCTGTTGTAGAACGTTGAGAAGGACAGCCCAGAGAATATGAGAAATAGCATTTAGCATATATATCTGAGCGCATTATGCAGTCTCCCAAAAAACAATAGATAAAGTAGGTAGTAGGCTATGCTTATAAAAAATGAAGGATTAAAAGAGAAAAAACAGAAAAACATATCACGTTAAGTTGGTAATTCAGCTTTATGGTCATGATTCTCCTCCAATAAATTATCATATGACGTTTTTAGGAGACTGCACAGCTCCACCTTAAATTTAGTGCTGCCTTGATGCTTTCACAGATCAACTGACTTTTTTTCCCCCACTTCCTGCTAAATAGCCAAGAGAGACAAAGACCACACATCTTTCAAACTGCAGGTACTCATATGATGTTCTGGGCCCTCATTCAGACTTCTCTCAGAAACAGTCTTACTCAGGGCTATTTCTGTCTTCCTCAGAAGCGGTGAATCAACTCTGTGTGCAGGATTTGCCCCCTCCCCCTGTTAAACTCCAGTGTTAACCCACCTGCTCTGTCAATGGGAGCTCACAGGCCTGATAGAATGCTCTGTGGCATTTGGTTTCATCACTAATCATCTGGAATGAGTCTGTGAGATGACTTAAAGAAGCTTTCACTCAAAACCTGCGGGAGTCTGTCTGGGGAATAGGTTGAGATCGTTTCATCCCCAAGACCTCAAATCAATGGCTTTACCAGACTGAACTATCCAATTGGAAAATTTGGAAAAAAGCAAACTGTAGACTGTATGTATCATATGTATCATTATCGGAATGTTTTTCTTTTGTAATACATTTTTGTTACATAAAGACAGGTTCATGATTTATTATCAATAAATGTTTGGAGATAACTGTCAGTGTAAATTAAGTTGATTCATATTAAGTTTATTTTTTTATTAGACAGATGTGGTAAATAAGGTCATATAATACCCTCCATTTACAAAAAATATATTTAATAAAAAAATAAAAATAAAATATTTCAAACATTTTAAGACCATAAATTATATATATCAAGGCCAGACTTGAAAGGCATCTGAATGCTTTAAACCAAAGCAAATTCTAGTGTTAAAATGCCCTTTTATTTAACACTAGGACCACCAGTGGGTCATTTTGACCCCCTACTGTATTTTTAAAATGCATAGACTCTAACGTGTCCCACTTAACTTTTTTCTTAAAGGGTTTGATTTATTATCCAGGATTGGCTCATATTCTACCGGAACAGCTGAATGTTGAATTTTTAGATCATTTACTGTTTTAGTCCATTTGATTTTGCTAAACTCAGTACAAGAGACAGAAGAGAGTGATACGTTACAGATAGAAGTGGATGTATTGACCTCACTCTGGTTATTTCGTTGTACTGAATGGCGTCAAGAGTGTACCTTTTTTGTAAATTGGTAGAAAGCAAGATTGCTTTGATTTTTTATTTTTATTTTTTTCTCAACGGCGGATGAAGTAGTTACAAAATGAATACTCGCTCCGGCTCCCAACCCACAGTGCACCAGTGGACCACCCCTCACTCCCTGCTCTAGTTTATTCTGACCATGAGTAATCCAAGTGCAATATTCATTCAAACATGTGCAATGCTCCGGTGTGCAATAAGGCACTGTTATTTTATTCATATCTGTGTGAATAAGCTCCAGCTCATTATAGCTGCTACATGCTGCTCTCAGACTTGGGAGATCTGGGGAGCGTTCAAGATCAATTGACTTTGACTAAGAGGCATTTCCCACTCATCAATCAATCAAATCTTCCAGGAAAACTTACTGGGCATCCTGAAATTTGTGCGTTGAGACCTCCTGCCAGGGCAATAAACACAATTTATACCTGATTAAAACCAGAAAACTAAACGATTGTTTTAGCCTTTTGTATCTTGGTCCGCTGTAACTATTTATACATAGACACCGAACAGACCTGTACAAAGAACAATGCAATATTCCTTCATGAATTTTCTATGGCTTATAAGCTGTTACAGTCACCACAGTTGATGATGTGAGTGATGCAGGTTTATGAATTTTCTAGGCTTATAACCTCTTACAGTAGCAGGGTCCACAGGTGCTTTGGCTATGAGGGTACATTCTGGACAATGGCCAGTTAATGGCAGGGCTAATGCTTACTGGAGCTTTACACTAACATATTTCTGTGTCAAAAAAATCTGATGTAATTAATTACACTTTAAATGCCTTAAATTAAACATTTAAACCAATAAAACAAACCCAATTCTAGGTGATGTAGAGTGACCATACCTTTACAGTCAAAATTTTATGCCCCTTGTCCTGTGTCCCGAAGGTTTCCTTCAAAAACACGGCAAATTTGTCTGTGTCAGTCACAGAGTTACCATGGCAACGGCAATATTAACACTATGAAAAAGATCAACAGTGTTCCTCATGTCCTTCTCCAGTGTGCACAGTTTGACCTGTCATCAGCCAAAAAGAAAGTTGTGATTTACAAAAGAGCTCCAGGAACAATACAACTTTCTCAGAAAAGTAGCGGCTAAAGAATATGCTGCGTTCTTTTTAAGTGTGACACTGTAGAAGTGTCACACTTAAAAACACTGTAGAGAAGCTGTATTTTTGTAATTGACTCAGTTCATGGTTTTTAATTGCATACTATGTTGTATAAGTTTTCTGCCTTGTCATTTTCCATTGGTTAAGATTGTGTCATTAGAGTTGCAATAAAATGAAAGGGTTCGGATTTTTAAGTTTGGTCACCCTGATTTAGATGTAAGTGAATGGAAAGGTTCTGAAGGCAGTAATGCCTGTAAAAGTAGAACCCGTAAAAGAAAAGTATAATGTAGCTCTGATTCTAGTTTAATTCTTGTAGAGTAATGATTGTCTATCGTCCAATCAACAGACCACATTATTTAGCTCCACCTTTTAGTAATTGCAGCTAAAATCAAGATTCATGTCAATTCTCTTAAACTGAATCTATAAAATGGTTTAAAGCGATTATTAGTTAAAAAAAAAAAAAAAAAAAAAAACTTTATGATCCCATGTACTGTTTTTTATAAGGGATTTTGTAAGTTACTAAGTAATGGTAGAATTTGGCCAATCACTTGTGCGCAAATCCCACACACAAAACGTCCATTGGTCTACACCGGCCTGTGATGTGATGTTCCAGGAAGTGTAATAGCTGCCAATAAAGTGTCAATTCAATCACATAATGTTTAACGAGCCGGAGATCATTGTCGTTTTGACACTAAAGTTGCAGCTAAGCTAACGCTAAGCACTAAACTTCAGTTTGGTTTAATGTATTAATATTTTTGGAGAAAAAATTGGTTCCGATTTGATTTTTTTTTATAAAAGAGAAGCAGAAGAGGTCCCTAGGCTACTTTTGGGGGAGAATGGAATATGTGGGGAAGAGCGGGATATTATGATGTTTTGGGATGTTTCGAGCGGGGATCGAACCGCCCACCCACCGGTCGAAGGACGGCCGCTCTACCCCACTTCAATAAAAAATGTTGTGCAAATAAAATTAATACAGTACATGTATCAAAGTGAATGTGTAGAATCAACACGACTGCTCTTATAAAAGATGATGGAAGATCAAAAGGCACAGTGAAGTTATGGAGCTGCCATGGCAACGCCGCTGACGTCGGACCCTTGACCTAAAAGTAACGGGAAGCATGTACAGTGTCCACAAAAGTGTCTACAGTGTGGAAAAACAGGGATAGTTGCACTAATCAGAAGACTATCCTCAAACATAACCCTTCTCCTAAATCGTCGGACACTCTGACCAAATTCAGACCTGGCATTAACATGTGTTATTAGATCTTACGTCTTTACTCAAAATGCTAATTCATAAATTAATGCAAAAAGAACATACAAAAATACAGAGGTCTCTCTTTATCTTTACAATGTCAAAAGTGTGACTGGACCATAACGTGCCTTTCAACTTCTGTAGCAGATAAAAACATTAGTTAGTATCCAGGTTTTGATTTTTGTTTTCATGCATGCAACCATCCATATTTCAAAAGAAAATAATCCTTTAAGCTAGTTTTGACAAACCTGTTTTTTTTTTTTTTGTTTCTGCTGGGGAACTTAACAAAAGGGGATACTTTGGCATGTATTAAGTTTATCCAGCATTCTGATATTGTTGACTAAAAGATCTTTTCACTGTGATCCGTTTAATTTGTAAACAAGAGATTCTAAATAAAACTGCAGACTTTAGAATACAGCCCACAAAGTGTTTTTGGTTGAACAACTAACTGTCAAGACAACAATGACCTCCCAGCCAGGTCCCAGACACTAATTGGCTGATGAAAACACACAGCAAGCAGAACAACAAAGACAAAAAACTATTTTGGACTTCATAAACTCATATTCTGATAAAACACCTGGATCTCAAAGCCTTTATCTTTCATCAATTTCTCCTCCACTTCTCTTCCTTCTCTTCATGCATTAGTCCCGCCCACAGAGAAGACACAGAGCAGATAGTTGCATGCAGTTAATTGCCTTTTTTCCCTCTACTTCTTGTACTTTAATTTTCAGCTACAAAACACAGGATGTGGCCTATGCCTTTTTTTCTGTATATATACCCAATATACTTGTTCAGAAATATCTCAGAAATTAACGCCTATCTCATTAATCAAATTGCCTTTTATGAGCTTAAAAAAATCAAATGTAATATTTGTAAAAATTGGGTGGTTGTGGAGGTATAGTGACTATACTCTAGTCTTCGTTTAAGTTCTGAGATTACTCATATTGTGCAACTCGTCACGACAGCCGTGAGTATTTCTCCTGAAGGAAGCTTCGGTGTGACCTCACTCATGTCGCCTACAAAAGCCTCCTCATTCTTTGGATAAGCGTTAAGAGATTTGGGACAGCAGTAATGATGGAGCAATAGGGTGCAAGTGAGGATTTGTGGCAGCAAGGAAGGACAATGTGCAATTACAATTTACAAGCCAGGCCATCCAGACCATTGGACTTTTACTTCACCCTTTCATGGAGATGTCATGGGGGCCTAGATCCTCTCACACTGACTGCAGTTTCCAACGAGTTCAATCTGACCTGACTGACCATAATCACTCATTTGAAATTGAACGGGGTTTGAGCATTTGTCTCTTGGTTTGTGATTTATAATTATTCCATTCAGAATCTACACTGCATCCAACAATACAAATATTTGTAACATCTAAAAGTGAGTGGCTCAATAGGGAAACAACCTATAACAATCTTCTGTTTTTACTGTTTATTGCAGTAGAATATGGTTAAGTACCTGAGTTGTACGGAGGCTTGCCTTTTAATCTATGCTTCCAACTGTTCTCGACCAAACACATTCTTTACAACTGACATACTTTGACCTCTTAGTCCAATAGTGTAACCTCTCTCCCATCTAACCAAACTCATTATTGCACTCATGCGCTCGACTACACCACCATTGCTTGAAGGACGCCCCATTCATCCAAGTTTTCTCTCCACTTACTGCTCTGACACCAATAAGTGACTTTGACTTGTATTTAGCTGCAGCATATGGAGAAGTCAGCTCACTCTGAACTCCGAGGCCACTTCTCTGTTTTTACTTTGATGTGCTCTTGATTTATGTCAAGTGATCATCAGTGTCCTGCAGCATCCGTCGTCCCCTGCTGTTACTGACTCAGGGCCTGTCCAGCTGCACCCACTGAACTACTTTTACAATATAAATATACCCAACATTAATGTAAGCACACACTGCTCAAATATCACAAAACTTACATCCTTTGCACAAAACAGAAACCAGATCAGGAATAATCAGTCATTTAAATTTTAAGTTGTCTCAGGTGCAAGTAGATAAAGAAAATCAAATGTAAAATGTGTAACATTATAAAAAATACGAATCAAATCAAATGATCACATTGTCTTTGCTCTTGGGATATAGAGAAGGTAATGTTGGTTCATATACTCCACGAAAGAACATTTTCCTGTCTTGTATAAGTGACATCCCCCCACTAAATCTAACTAGTACAAACCTGCTTGACCTCTCTAGTACAATCCAAAAAGGTGGAGTTCATGCAGGTGTGGGTCCCATAACTTTGCTTTGCTGGCGCTGCTGTAGCCTCGGTGCAGAGCAATGTTGTGGAAAAACTAACTATGGACTTTTTTTCCATGGACTGTGCTTGGCTGTTTGTTTGTTAATATTTTTTTTTGTGTGTTTTCTATTCATTTGTGATTTTTTTCTTGGTAAAAAAGTTGAAGTTAATCAATAAAAAAAAATATATATAAAAATATTCATCATATTTTATATTTTGTAATTGAAAAATAGTATTAGACACAATATCCACATCCATCCCTTCAATTAAAAGATATTACAAATAACAATAGTCTTTTCTCAAGAAACACACTTAGAGGGTGCCGTTTGGTCCCAAATGTTTTGTTGATGGACCTCTCTCATGAATGCTACGTAATTTAATATTTGCTTTTAATGACCTTCCTCCTTATTCCTGACAGTGGAAAAAAATGAACTAAAACACAACCCAAAGAACCATCTATTACTGCCGCTTCAATAACTGCATTAGTTATAAAATTGATTACTTATGATACATTAAAAAGAAACCTTTCAGACAGTGGATTGTAGCGGGTGCTGTCATTTTTTATGCGTAGCTCAGGTGTACCCTAGTTCACTTGCCTCCAGAGCATTTGCGTGCAGTTGTACCCTTTACTTTAACAATGACAATGTGAAATTAGCTTTTCCAAACTATTTCACAATCAAGTTTAAGATAGCATAAAGAAGTATTCTTTTTCTCCTTCTTAGCACACCCATAAATGTATTTTCAAGCCTAGAACTAGACTGTGTGCAAGTCAAATAAAAAGGAAAAAAAATGAGTGAATTGCGCTTTCATATAATCTTATTTACTCGTACGACCCTTCATCACTTTGACACGTGTTATCTCCAGAGTTCATAAAATCCAACTCATCTACTGTGTCTCCTGCCAGCGTCCCTCCCATTTCCGTCTTTAAAATGGAATAAAGTGCGGGAAATTCTTCTTCAACTCCCTCCAAAGCTGTGAGTGAATCCTTTAACATCAGAACCCTATGCAAATGTTGCTGCAATTGACTTCAAAATGTGCCAGTTTTTGAAGCTAGTGAGGAATCACGAGGTGCGAATCATTTGTTTGGGAGCCGTCTCTCGATCAGTATTTCAAAGACTTTCTGCCATAAGCTTCAAAAGAACCTGCTGCATAATAAATGTTCAACCAAATACACATAGGGTAACCCACCGCACCAGGAATCCGCTCTTTCAGAGAAATAGAGAAAACAAAAATGAGGCTGGAAAGTTGAGAAAAGACACGGCTGTTATGGCCCGCTTTTACAAAGTGACAATAGGATTTTACACAGTTACAGAGCTAATACAAAAGAGCAATACCGTGAAGCGTTTTACCTTCAAATAATGGCTTCTAAACTGTTTTGGAGGCTCTGAGTTGAAGTAAAAGAAATAGCCTGAATTTCAAAGATAGTGAACTCCATGAGGGAAAAGATACACAAACAATCTTAACAAAACACTGCAGCCCAGCAAAAAGTTTTTCTAGTCCGTCTTATGTTCAGTTGGAAAAGCAACAACATGACGCAGAAATTATCTAATAACATATTGTTATAATCGATAAATTTTTATAGATGTGTATCATACCAAGACTATCCTGGATAAATAAAGGTTAAATAAAAAAAAATCAAAAACAATGTTTTAACGCAATGTTTAACGAGATGGAGATAAGTGCAAGATCACAGTGGTCTGACACTGAACTTGGAGCTAAAGGTTTAAGGTCAGCTCTAACCTTTGGTTTGGTGTAACGTATTAGTATTTTGTGTTGGAATACAAAAAAAAGAGAATAAAATAAAAGAAGGAAAGGTCTCTCGGCCGCTGTTGGGGGTGGGTATTGCCACAATGACAGAGGAAAGGGTAAAGTGTTAAAAATATGTTAAAGAAATCGCCACAGAATGTGTGCACTTTAACTAATGAGTTTCAGTCCCCCTGTGGTTTTACCAAGGTATTAATCACATTTTTTACCAACTCTCTTCATAGAGTGTGTCTTGTGCCTGTGAGTTCTTTTACCATGGGACAGCTCTCATGAACACAGAAAACTAATTCTGAATCTAATGGATAGACATGCAACCAGCCTGAAAACTGAAGCATTGATTGGGCAGTATTTCTACAGAGTGGAAACAGTTGTTAAGTGATTCCGGACCAATCTTACAACAGGCCAAGCTAATTGAGATTGGCGAAATTCAAATTATTGCTTTGTCTGAAAACTGGACTTTTTTTGGACATCACAATAATTGAAGTTTTTCATGGCAAAGCTAGTTGGACTGGAGTTGGACCAAGCCTAATGGAGGAGAAGGCAGCTAATGACAATGCTACAGCAAAGCCAAACATTTTTAGACTAATGAGGAGACAAAATGTATTCTACTGCACCACTGGTTCATTTGTTTGTTGGTGGTTTGGGTCTCTCTAGGAATAAAAAGGTCAAGGGAAAAGGTCCCTCTATTGTAGCAGAAGCAGGGAACAGAATAGAGCAGACTAAATAAACTATTCCCTGTGCATGTTGCAACACTTTGTGTGTGTGGTAGGTGAAGGACGCTAGCAATGATTGGCTAATTAGCATCTAGTTTCAGAATAACTTTGCGGAATGACAGCAGAGTGACTTAACTTTAGTAAAATAACAATAGACGCAACTCCAATCTTATT
The DNA here is from genome assembly GCA_024349245.1 of Neodontobutis hainanensis. Taxonomy (NCBI): domain Eukaryota; kingdom Metazoa; phylum Chordata; class Actinopteri; order Gobiiformes; family Odontobutidae; genus Neodontobutis; species Neodontobutis hainanensis. Next base: position 3,816,082 of record JALDNG010000001.1, on the reverse strand, counting down.
CCAGACATCTGAGATAACACTATATTTAAAATCAACATTAATCAACAGAGAGGAATAAATAAACAGCCTGGTTAACCTTTTTTAATGGCAGTGCAAACCTTTGATTGGGTTCAGGTCACAGAACCACAGATCTTGTCTTGGATCTACTTGCAAAAAAGTTATTAAAAAAATAATTTTCAGCGTGCAGCAGCACATGTAAGAGACCCTATTTTGACATGTCTGGCTCATTTTGTTGTAATTTAAGTTTCATAAAACAGGCTCAACTTGAGTCAGGCTCAATCACCAGGGCCCAGTATTTCAGAACTTGAAAATTATCTAAATAATCTGGATTTCTAAATCCCCCTATCCAGATCTATGAATCAAAAATAATTTATTGTGGTATTTCAAAACTTTAAACTTTCAAAACAGCAGTGGGACGGGAGAAATGACTGAGTCGGACAGTTTATGAACGAGATCACGCAGCCTCTCGTCCAAAGTACAGATCTCGCGTGTGTTGAGTGTATTTTCTCAAAAAAGCTACATTTATGAACCTACTTCTGCACACATCACTGAATCTATTTATGACCTAGCAGATGTACTCTTTTAATTGTTCAGTCGGCTTTGAAAGCATTAAGTTTGAAATAAGATGAATCCATCTCATCAAGTGGATTTTAATAATGTGTTCTGTATATTTGATAAAAGCCTGAACAGTTTCCACTGGTTTGTAGTCAGCTATTTTTCTAGAAAAGATTAAAATGAATGAAGGCGTGGCTGAAGGAAAGGAGGTTAGTGAAGTGTACAGGCGAGCGCTTTGATCTCACGAGATCAGGATCCTTTTATTTAATAATTTTCTTCCACTTAGTCCCATTAGGGGTCGCAGGTGACTGGAGCCCATCCCAGCAGCTTTAAGCCTTAGGTTCACCCTGGACAATGGCTAGTTAATCGCAGGACTAACATTTAGAGACAGTGACAATCATTCACTCACTAGGAACACTTTAAAAAACTTGGCCTAGGAAATCTACGCAGGCAGTTTTGTTATGGTCCGAGGCAGGTTAATGGTAATTTCAAAAGCCAGAGACCAAATTAAGTGGAAAAGCAATCACTATACAAATGTGTCTAATGTTGTTTAAATTGTCATAGACTTAAACTGTAGACCAAAAAATAAATCTTTAGCTAACTGAAAAAAATTACAAAATTGTCCTCAGGGATTACTATTTTAAAACTTAAAATCCTGGTTTGGAAGCAGAAGTGCATTCATAAATTTAGTTTTATTGAGCAAATACTCTCAACATGAGATCTGTACTTTGGACACGAGGCTGTGTCATCTACAATTCAGGCGAGGCGCAGATCATCTCAAACACAAACGCAAAGGTACTGCCTTTGTTAACAAGCTTAACATGTCTCTAATGACTTATATTTTAGGAACTAAATAGGTTTGAATAGATTCTCAATTTTACCAAAAATTAAACACTTTGTTTGTATTTAAGTCTCGTGGGTGCAGCATACTTTCATTTGTTATTTAAATTTGTAAATATTGATTTACAGATTGTTTGAGTAGAAGCCTTTAACAGTTTGTGTACAACATATACATTTGTTAGTCTAATCTGTAATCAGATTTTGTATCTAAACGTGAACATAACGTGTTCCAAGTAATATCTTTATTTTTATCAAAAGCATCACAGCCTTGTTATTGTCTTTTGTCATTTCTACAATAATAATAATAATATACTTGGTATTGTTGGTGGTGAAAATTCACAGGCTCTGCAAGGCATTGTGGACGCTTGTGCAGGGAATCCACCGAACCCCTTCATCTGTGTACCATCACCCTCATCCCCATTGAGCCTGATGAGACCGGCACCAGTCAGAACTTGCTCTCTGAGGAGCTGATACTACCATTTGCACCTCCAACCCCTGCTCCTCCATCACCAGGGCCTCCACCCCAGCACGTCTTTAAAAGAGGCAATTTAATGAGCAAGATCAAACAGATTGTTTTAACTAAGGAACAAATTAAACAAACATTGCTTAAACAAGAGGGTTTCAGTTTAATGGATTGTTACTTGAAAAGCAGATGGATGACTAATTAAATCTAGTTTTGTTCAATATCATGTGAATCTATTTTGAGTTGATTTGGCAATTTATATGACCCTGTTTGTGTTGCTCTAGTAAAAGTCTGCTGAAACTCCTAAATTCTTGTGTGACACTGATTTACTGATGTTCGAGCCATAAAAGCTACAACATTTGTATGTATGACTTTTTATTAGTCCTATGATTTATTTACTTTAACTATAATTTATTTAATTTATTTATTTAGACTATTTCAGTGGGTTTTTAATTGTAGAATTACAATGGTACTTGTCTTTATAATTAGTAGAGAAGGGTCCTCGAGTAACTTTGTGAGGAAACAAATACAAATGCATGGGATCTGGTTTGAAATATCCAATTTTGGATTAAATCAGAGAAAATCTAATTCACCAGGATTATTCCTGTAGGATTATATTTGAAATACTAGGCCGAGGGGATTCAAGTTAAAATATTGAATGATATACACCTAAATAATAATTGTCTTTTACATGTTTTGTGCATTACTTTTTTTATTACTTGTTACTGTTTTTGATAATTTTATTTAGAAACAAAACACTCATTAGGAAATGGTTGTCTTCACAGGCGTCTTCTTCTTAAAACAACGTAATCCATGTGTTTTTAAACCTGACTGATATCTGTTATGCCTGTTGCCTCTTCCATCTGCTCTTCTTTGTGTGTTTAATTGGTCGTGACGTCCTGCATTTGGTCCAAAGGTCTTAACTATTTGCAAACACCCTTGCACACAACAAATGAACCAGACCGTGGTTCAGTTTGGTCTGAACCGAGACTAAAGAACAGCTGTTTGGGCTGAACCCCGTTCCACTAGCACTTTCCCACATGAGGATTTGATTTGGACCAAACAGTGCAGCTGTGAAAGGACCCTGAATCAGTCCCACTACCGTTAGTTCGGATGCTGAAGTCCACAATAGTCTTTAGATTATGCTCTTTCTCTGACTTACTGCATATACGTTCACACTATCACAAGCTAGAATTCGGGTTGTGAGCCTCATTTTAAGTTTTATGGAATGGATTACAACGTTTGGCCCCCATTTCTCTTAAAAAACAGTTACTTAAAACCAAAAACCTGTATCTCAAATGTAACAGTTATTTGCCTATCATGACACCATTCTCATTTACACTCAAAACTGATTTTCCCTTTTTTGTGTAAACAGTGTAATGAAAAAGTATGTGAACCTTTTGGAATTTCACAGTTTTCCAAATAAATTTGTCTTAAAATGTGATCTGATCTTCAGCTAAGTCAAGGGTATTAACAAACATAATGTGTCTAAAAATAATTACACAAAACAAATCAGATTTTTCATGTCTTTCATGTGACTCATTCAACATTAAAACATCCTCACATTATCCTAAACAATAGTCTGATATCCTTGGGAATTTATCTTCTCCTCAATGATTGAAGTTGGTCAGGCTACACTTTTAGCGCTGTGTGTTTTTTCCAAATAGTTCAACCTTAGTTTCATCAGTCCACAAAACATATTGCCAATACAGCTGTGGAGTGTCATTGTGCTCTTTTGCAAACAGGCGTGCAGCAGTGGCTTCCTTCGTGGTGTCCTGCCGTGGATACCCTGCTTGTTCAGTGTTTTACGTATTGTAGACTCATGAACAGAGATGTTAGCTTCAAGTTCCAATGATGCCTTCAAATCTTTGGCTGTCATTGGGGGTTGTTTCTTTACCTCATTGATGAGTCTTTGTTGTGGGGCGGCAGTGGCTCAGTGGTAGAGCGGCCGTCCTTCAACTGGAAGGTAGTAGGTTCGATTCCCGCTCTCCCCACAGTGCATACTGTCGTTGTGTCCTTGGGCAAGACACTTAACCCACCTTGCCTCCAGTGTCCATAGCACTGGTGTATGAATGTGTGTGACTGTGGAGGTGTGTTTGGTGGTGGTAGGAGAAGGTTGAGCGCCGTTTGTGTGGCAGCCCCCCTCTCTGTCTGCCCCAGGAGTGGATGTGTGTGAATGGGGTGAGTGGAAGCACGATGTAAAGCGCTTTGGGTGCCTGAGAAGGGTGCAGGAAAGCGCTATATAAATGCATGCCATTTACCATTTACCATTTGTGTTCTTGGTGTCATTTTGACTGAGCGCTCACTTCTTGGTAAAGTAGCAACAGTCCCAAAGAGTCTCCATTTATAGATTGTTTGCCAAACTGCAGACTGCTAAATTTCTAAAGTCTTTGAAATAAGTTTGAAACTTTTTTATGTAAAGCAACAATTCTTGATTATAGCTTCTCTGAAAGCTCTTTTTGTCGAGGCATGGCTCACATAAGCGTGTTCTTCTTGTGCAGAGCAAACTCCAAAAGTTTGAGGGTTTTTATCGGTCAAAGTAACTGTAGTCCACGTCTCCAAACTATTATCTTAATAAGACTGCAGGTCTGCTAAAACCTGACTCCAATTAGCTTTATTGAAGTCCTTAACTCAAGGGTTCACATACTTTTTCCACAAACACTATGAGGTTGTTTGGTTGTTCTCAACAAGACAACAAATATCAGAATTTGTTTAGTGTATTTATTTTTAGATACATGTTTGTCAATTCCCTTGACATAGATAAAGATCAGATCACATTTTAAGACATATTTATTCAGAAAACCATGAAATTCCAAAAGGTTCACATACTTTTTCTCGCCACTGTATTTTTGTTATGCTATATTTGCTGTCACTATATGAATGTACTTTATAATAATAGGAAGTGCCATCTAGTTTATTTGGTATTACTATAACTACACACATAATATGGTTGTTACAGTTGATGCTGAGATAATGACATAAACAAAGCAGCTTTCCCAGCTGTTGAAAGCCAGTATTTTTTAACAAGGAGGGATGCACTTACAGTAATAGTTTTATTGCACTGAAGAATATCCCCCTGTCTCCATTTCTTTCTCTACACCTGCTCTTATATTCTCTAAAAAGATGAAACACTTTTTAATCTTGTCTCTCTTTCTTGTGTTTTCCGCTACAGTGGTTAAAAGTTGTAGGAAGGATCTCAAATGGGAAATGCATTTATAGGATTTCTAGATCTCTTTCACCCGCTGCTCATCAAAGTAATGTAAAAAGTCACTGCTAGTATATCTTTAATTACATGTAGACATAGGAAGATTTGGACAGAGTACTTTTGAAATATAAAGTGCTCCCAAATATGCAAAAACATGGGAGACTGGTCCTTCGTCTAATGTTATACCCCTCTCTCTCGTTTCCTGCAACCTACTGTCTGCTGTCAATAAAGGTAAAAAGGTCTGAAAAATATCTTTTTATCTTTATATATCTTTTTTTTTAAAGAAATATAAAGACTGACACTTGAAAGTTCTGTGTGGAAGTAAATCTGAACAGGAACCCCCGGTGAGTGCTTCAAAATGGCGGCTTAAATTTCAAAACTGTCCAAAAAAGCGTCATATTTTTCTCAAAATGGCATACACTGCGTGAAGTTAGATGTATACAGACATAGGCTAATTTTAAAACACATCAAAAACAAATCAAGAACTGAACAACTTCAAAACCACAGCTCCACACCTCTTCTTTCTATTGCATGTGAACAGCTATGGTAGCCCTGCAGGGACACTGTTGTCTATGAACAAACCCATGTTTTTTTTGCGTTGATGCAGGTACTTTGTCAAACTGAAATCAAGCCCATAAACTGTAGGCTACATCAATGGTTTGACCCGGTTGTGAGTAGACACTTTGTCCGATAAAAACAGCAACAATTTCTTCCGGCTGCTCCCTTTAGGGGTCGCCACAGCAAATCATCGAGTGGTTTTCATATTTATTCTGACATAGGTTTTAGGAATGCGCTTCCTAATGCAGCCCTATCCATTTATCTGGGATTGGGACCAGTACAAAGTTACACTGGCTTGTGATCCCTTGGGGCTGAAGTTCATCAAGCCCCAGTCTCCTTACAGGCGGGGCTCACCACTGTATTAACGAGAAGCCTCCAAAACAAAATTCAAATATAGTCAGATAAAATAATCCATCTGCTCGAGATGAAACCATAATATATTGTTGGAAATCTCAAAGCACATACATTCTAAGACACAGTAATTGTTTATGTATCAAAATTTTAGTCCATGTTAGTAAAGGTTCTCTGCCATCCAGGACATATTTAAGAAACAGTTTCAAAGAATGCATCTGGACGTAGGTTTGTAGGTGAAGACATTTCATCCGTCATCCAAAGCGCTTTGTCTGAGTTTAACTGATAAAAAAGCTAGGTTTATTATCCCTCAGAGGGAGGGGTTTTACCTGAAACTACTGCGATTGGACCAGACCCTGGTCTCAGTGTTGTTAGTGCTTGTTTGGGCTGTGTTTGTGCTGGTGAGGGGGTCATTAGGCTCATGTGACTTATTAGCACAACTCCGCCCTACAGGTGTTAAGGTCCATTTAGGGTGAGGCTGCCTGGATTTTGGTTTTACTCTTTTGTAAAAAAAATTTTTGGAAAGATTGTGTCTCAGTCCACCACATATAAAAGAGTTGTTCCAGAGTTGTTCCATTTTAACAAACCACCTGTTGTTCCTGGTCAAAGCCACACTGCTGTCCTCAAAGGAATGCCCTATCTCTTTGAGATGGAGGTGTAGGGCAGACTCAGGTCTGTTTGGATTGGCCCTTTGGTGTTGATAAAGCCATTCTCCAGAGAATTTCAGGGCATGTCAACAAGAATGTAATATATATATATATATATATATATATATATATATATATATATATATATATATATATATATATATATATATATATATATATACTCTTAAATTCTTTAAAATTAAAATTTTTAATCTGTTTTACAGAATGTCACTGAAAACACTGTCCAACAAATGCACAGGATTTTGGGTCTGTTTTTTTCTTCCAAAAAAACTTAACAAAAACAGTTCTACCATTCCAGTGGAACAATTTTAACAAATATCACACTAATATTCATAATTGGGATAACAATATGATATTAGTGTAAACATATATTCCCTCAGTTTGACAAAGGCACAACCTATTAGTTGTGGAATCAAAAGTGGTGGCTGCTGCTAATATAGATGTACAAGTAAGACTCCAGCATTAACGAGAATATTAAATATGATCCGCCCGCCATAACAGATAAAAAACGCACACATCACCGAGCATGTAAATTGGATGGAATTATGAGGGAAAAAAAGAAAAGGGAGGAAAGCACAGGCGACAGAAAATGAGGATTCACATCAACGTTATTTTCACCCCTTGAACATTTTAAGCCCTCAAACATCAGTGGATCAGATGATGTATATATGTATACAGTTTCGATGGGTTCATTATTTTCCCAGTCCTTATCACATTTGGGTTAAAAGTAAAGGAAACAGGGAATTAGGAAGAGGGGGTTTCTGAATCTGCTAAAAGAACTAATTCTGTTGCTCTGGCGCGTCCGTGCCGTAATCCTCTTCAGAGCGTGCCCTGATTTTTCACTCTCTTCTGTTTGCGCTTCCAACCCACTACAGACCTGTTCCCAGTGCCTCCAGCTGCAAACGCACAGCCCTTCCACCAGATTTTGCACTGACCCGGGCAAATAGAACAGTATTTTTCAGATGAGCGCCACGGTATAAAAATCTGTACATTTGAAAATGCATCATGTTTTCTACATGTTTGTTCGGATGAGTTTGGTCGAAGTGGTGGATGGAATATAAAACCTAGGATTTTCTCATTTTAGACCCTGGTTTGCTGTTAAGTTGAGACATTTATTTACTCATATGTTACAGCATAGTATAACAGTATAATATTTTCTAAGCTATATTATTAACTATAGAAAACTAATGAGTATACAATAGGCAATAGTTAAGCATTTATTGTTTATTTTGATATTATAAAACATTTGCCTAACCTTAACCAAACATGTGAAAACACAAGCATTTAGTTATGAGTAATGAAGAGAAGAGTATTACATGTTTTTTATTACCTTTATTATTACATTTATTATATTTTGCATATCTATTTCTATATCACACAACTTTGCCTAACCTTAACTAGAAATGTTTCTATTTAAACCAAGTATGTACATTTAATTCAAGTTATTTGAAATACATTTTCTAATTTCTACATTTTCTTTTAACTAAGTTAGATAAAAAAATTATGATAAAACTAAACGTTTGTCTAACTTTAACCAGACACGTTTATTAAGTTTATAAACTAAATGGTGCATGATCCTTTAGTTGAAAAATAATTTATGTTTTTGAATATTACTTAAACTTGAGTTGCCTATTTATTGTTTTTTGCACAACTATTTGTAGATTACATAGCTTTATTTAACCTTAACCAGATATGTTACTATCTAAATTTGTCACAAACATTTAAATCAAAAATTTGCCCCATGTTATTTTAATAAATATCATAATTTCAGTCCAACTAAACTGTGCCTAATCTTAACCAGACATGTTTCTTGCCTAAACCTAACATAAGCATTTAAAGTTAGGCCATAAATATTACATGTTCCTTCAATATTAATTAACTTGAGCTATTGCTTGATCTAATTTGCATGGATTACACAGATATATTTCATGCCTAAACATAACCATTTCATCTTATACAGCCTAATCTCAATTTATGATAAATAACTGTATTAGCAGCATTTGTGTGGTTTATTTTTTTTCATGTTTTTCAAATTTAAATCTAGATTTTACCTCTTTGTCTAAACTTAACCAGACGTGTTTAGTGTCTAAACGTGACCCTTAACGAATCACACACAACACGCCCATTTCCTAATTTTACTCAGAAGGCAACTAGAGGGGGAGGGGCAAATGAAGATGACAAACTTATTCATAACAGTAATAAAAATGCACAAAGATAGAGCACCTCTTTCGAGTGATTTAAATTCTTGAGACTGTCACTTTGGGGACGGCACCTGACGACCTCCACTGTGCGTTATGTAACTCCTTATTGCTTAGTTATATATCGCTTTTGGGATGTATCCAATTTACACTTGCCTTGTTAAATGAGACCTCTTCATTAGATGTAGCTGTAGTATTAGTTAGAGCTGACCTGGAGCTCTCTTTTTAATCTCATCAGCTGTTGGAGAAGACTTACCGCTGAAGTTCCACAGAGGCTGGAGAGCCATCACTCCGCTGCTCTGGTTCCTCATTTCGCTTCAAACAACGCACCAACAGCAGTCCACTCCGCTTTTCTCCCCAAGTTACCCCCCACAAAAATGACTCTTGGTTACGCTCCCCTTCTCATCCGAGCCTCACTGTGCGCGCGTTAAGCTGTCCGTCCTTTTCTATCCAACACCACAGTTGGCACATGCATCTTTGTCCACTTTGTGAGGAGGAATCAAAAGCAGGAGCTGCGTTGACACAAACTGATGAAAAGAGGTAAGTAGACTAATGTGTGTGTAAGTGTGTGTGTGTGAGTGTGTGTGTGAGAGTGTGTGATCAGGAACACGTGAAAGTGGCAGGTGGTTTGTTGGAGAAGCGGAGAGAGAAGAGCGGAGACGCGCAGAGAGCGAGAGAGAGGCGTGATGTCATTTCTTCAGCCAATCCACATTCCCCCAAATCCCGCTGGGCCACTTGGATAGTCCTGGGATTATTACAGAATAGGAATATGTTTAAATGACTTAACCAATTACAGGTGGACTGGTTTTGTCAAGCAAAATATAATCAAAACATTTAAGAAGAAGGATTTCCAGGTTTATGTTATTATGTCATAAAACATTTTGGGAATAACAGGTTCTCTGAGCATTTTGGTGAGATAAAATAGACATAACACAAATTGAAATGAACAAAAGCTGCTAAATCTGCTTGATGATTACAGCAAATGACTGCATGTGTGTGCTGTTGATGAGTGGGTAGAGAGCATTAGCCAGTGGCTATTAAGAGGTGTTTTAAAGGATACAGGTGTTTAGGGATGTTTTACAGAATGTAACGTCCATATCAAGCACCACATGGAGGCGCCAGAGTGTGCTTCCTCATCAAAGCTTTGTTTGTCAGATGGGAAAAAAAATACATTTCACCAAACTGAAGCTTCACTTCTGTTTCTGAGTTCAGCTCCATTCATTCATTTTCTACCGCTCTGTCCCGTTAGGGGTCATAGGTGACTAGAGCCTATCCCAGCAGCTTTGGGCCTGAGGCGGGGTACACCCTGGACAATGGCCAGTTAGTCGCAGGGCTGACATTTAGAGACAGACAGTGACAGACAACCATTAGAGTTGCCAATTAACCTGTACATGCATGTCTTTGGACGGTGGGAGGAAGCCGGAGTACCCGGAGAGAACCCACAGTCACACGTGGAGGACATACAGACTCCTCACAGAAAGACCGGAGTCGGCCGAGAATGTTTGTGTCGGCCGGGTTTCGAACTCACAACTTCTGGCTGTGAGGCAGGAGTGCTAGAGTTCAGCCTCAGAGCGATGCAAATGTATTTGTCTCTGCCTTAAACATTCTCAATAGTTCCCTCTGCTTCCCTTTTCTCTATATTTTATATTTTTTGGTTGTTGTTTCTTTGTGTATAAAGATGTATCCAGCGCTGAATAACCACTCTGCTTTATTGTGGCCGTTACTTCCTTCTTGACATTGGTGTTGAATAATGAGAGTGTTGCTTATTCAGAAGCGAGCATTGAACAAAGACCTTCTCATCTGTGTCTAGATGACATTATGGTTCGTTTGTTTATTTTATTCACAAATTTATCAAATTATTAGTGCTTTTTCCTTTACAAAGGCATTAAAGGCATTTTATTTCTCATCTTTCATTCAGTGTCAAGACTAAACACCAGCTAGTCTGAGTAGCTCTATGAGTCAAACAACAAAAAGTAAAAAGTATTATAAATTACGTTTGTTTAAACAGTTGATGTCTAATATGCAAATTAATAGTTTAAAGTTAGGGTCCACATTTGTTTTAATAGTTTATATCCTGACCTGGGCAGGTGTTCATTTATTTTGCAACTCATTTTTCTGTCTGTCATAGCCCTGCTGCACATAATGAACAATATAAGAAAGACACAACAAAAACAGTTCACAGGCAACACATTCATAACAATAAAACAGTACTTTAAACTCAAACAAGATTACGTCCTATAATTTTCTACAGAAGCTTATAAGGGAATTAAAGATTTAATAAATAAAACATAAAAAAAGGCTTGAAGGCTACTCGAGTTTTGTAGAAAAAAATGTTTTTGGTGCGTAGCATTCTAACAAAAACGTATTGCAACTCATGTTGTTAGCAAAGGCTCTATCGATTCCCTTGAACAATGTTTTACACGTCTCACCGATGGATATTTATATTTATATTCTTTTATGTAGCTTCATCAAAAAGTCCGCTCAGTTTTAAAGCAGTTCTCTCAAAACCTGTGTTACCTGAAGTGGACTGAGCCATTATGTCCTCACACAACCCACTCCACTGAAGAGTCTGACAGTTCTCCTGCAGTCCTCTATACCCTCACACATCTACCACATTTACACACAGATGAAAAGTCTAATTCTCTGCCATAATAACTGATAATGTATGCATATTTTCATGACACATGGTTATAGGATTCAGCTTTATGTAGCAACTTGAGCTTTCACACGGATGCAAATGATCAAATAGAGCACTGGAGTTAACAATTTCTCTTTGTGTTAATATCATGGTTTTATTAATTACACAAGACAGAGGGAAAACTTTAAGTAACATATTCTTTTTCACGCTTTGTCATTCCCCGCTCCCATGCAGACGGTGTGACGAGACCGACGGCAGATGGTCATTGTCTTCTCCTGTCTTCGTTTTTGCACTCGCGCATGAGCTGCGCAGTGAGATGGAGCAGCCTTCTGTGAAGCCCTGATATGAGACTCAATGTACAGTATGTGACAAAACACATTCATTTTGCATAGCAGGCACATTTAATAGTATCATGATGGCTGTTCAATCAGTTTGAATATGTACAGCCGTGATGCAAAATATATGAGAAGCTGTGGTTGTTAAAGTATGGCACAGAGCTGGCTGTGTGAAGTGGAAGTGTTGCCCCGCTCTTTGGAAGGGTAAGGCCAGCTGATGTCCCAGGCGAACGAGCTGACAGCATCTCTGCGGGGGTCTCCAGTAGGGGGCTGTCCAACTGACGACGTGTCCTTCCCTCCGGTCTCACAGATTTCACCGGCGTCTGCACAAAGAGTGGATTCAAACAAACCAACCTTTTACTATTACAACAGTAATGTCTGACAGAAACGTTCTACAGTAATGCACGAGGCCGGGGTCAAGGACAAAGCATGCTTTCTCCACAGTCAAATCTGAAAAATGTAGACTCTGGATTTCTTAATATAATCAAAGTTATGAAACGTTTCTCTTCAGTATCAAAAATGACTCTTTTTATGTGTATAGTTAATATGATTGCAAGAATGACACACGGTGTTCAATGTAGTGGGAGATTGTCTTTCTGCTGAGCTGCTCTAGTTTAATTTACTCAAGTTGCCAGATTGTAAGATGTGAGTCAGTCATCAGTGAGTCCAATAAGGGATTCTGGACGCCCTTTGTGTTGTTTTCTGAGAACACTAGAGTCTAGACTTGTTTAGTTCAGAAACAAAAGACTCGAAAACAGATTACTGTAATCTTTGGCGTCTTCATCTTCATTGTCTTCATACTGAATTCAGAATTAAGTTCAATAACCTCCTCTCTTTTTAGTGCTGTATTGTCCTAACAGAGTGTTTTCTTTTCTAAATGCAGGGTTACTAGTGTTTTTTAATACATATACATTGCACATAAATACATTGTTATATGGTTAAGCATTGCATTATGTAACTGTCTGACTATGCTGCTGTCTTGGCCATGACACTCTTGCAATCAGTTGAGTTTTTATCCTGGTTACATTAAAATAAATAACAAAAAACAATTGCCATTTTTTTAGGTCTCAGTCATGATATATGAAGTTTAAAATACACTTTTAACTTGTAATTCCATTTATCCAGTTGACAATGGGACTCATTATTTTGTACAGGAACAAATAACGTTTAATGTTGTACATATTTCATAAACTAGTTTTAAGTTAATCAGATTTATCATCCATTAATGTTTCAGGGGCTATGGTTATTTTAATTGGGTTTGTCATTTTCAGTGTTTTGAAGAGGCGGAGTATGAGAGGTTTTTTAATGTCGGCCCAATTAGTGCTGTCATTTTGTGTCATTCTGCTGTGATTGTAGCCTTTATCAAAAAGGCTGCAAGATGTAGACAAGCCTGTCAATTATTCTTGTCAAATTAAGAGTAGATTTGTGACTGAAATCTTAAAATTGATTAATTATTTCCAGAGAGATCATTTGATTTGTGTCTGGGATCTTACCTATTCCGCTCTGGCCGTCAATGGTGTCTGGGTAGAGACAGGTCTCAGCACCTTCCCGTCCCATTATGACGTCCTCGGAGACCTGTAAGTTCTTCAGGAGGAAGTATGTGGTCATGAGGCCTTTGCCTTTCACCTCAATCTGACCTCGCTCTGCTATGTCGAAGCCAGCGTTCTTCAACTCACTGAGAGACAAGAACATGGTCAAATATTAATTTATTAGAACGTTTGATATAAAATACTTAATGTCCAAAACAAAGAAGAAGGGGACTTATTATTAAAACATAGCCTGGCCATTTGTTTTTATTCTATACAAAGAATTAGTCTGGTCTTGGTGGATTTCAGTTAGATTTCTAGGAGGTAATACCAACAGATGCAAAAAAAACAAAAACAAAACAAACAAAAAAACACTCCAGACGTAATTGGATAGAAAAGCAACCAATCAGAGAAATCAAGCATTACATAAAGCCCTTCCAAATTTAGAAAATGATTTTATCAAGTGACAATTTCTATAAAGGGAGGGGATTCCAGGCCCATTTCACTTCACAAAATGAGTGGCTGGGCAGGCTAATGATAACAGACTATAAAAACATAAAACATGTGCTATATAATATTGTGAGAAAATATTATTGCAGGCTATTCTACCCTCTTTAGAGACTATTTGGTTTTATATATTATGCCATGGTCTACAATGCTATCCTGCTTATTCGTCATGTCTCAAAATGATCATAAATATTGTTGCCTGGAACAACATTTGTCCATGAGTCCTAGAGTTGATTGGTAACATTTTGTTGAAATGATTAGTGTATTTTCTACATGACTACCAAGTAAGAAATACTTGGTAGTCATGTAGCAACTAGCTAAATGGCATGCTAGTAGATAGATTTTGTTTTTGCATATTAGTTTTCCATCTGTTTTTATGTGTTAATACAGTTTTCCAGCAAAGGGTCACAACAAAATAAGCAAGAAAAGTTAAGATTGTTGACTTTTAGCTAGGTAGCATTAAAAAAAGGCCGACTCATTGCGAGGACAGCAGACAGGTGTGCACTTTAGAAGTGTTTGTTGTCCGACGTTAATCGTTAAAAAGCATTAATTATCATATAATATATGTTTACATTTGTATGTATCCTGGTTAAATGCTTGACATTTTAGAATAAAATAATAATATATAATAATAATATTGTATTATATAATTGTACCATGAAAGGACGGTGTTGGGAAATGTCTAATATCTTTCATACAGGTATTCCATGTTTCTGATGATTGTAGCCAAATTTACCAACAGCAGCGTTGGCTCACACACACAGGACAGCCCAAAAACCATGGGCTGCAGCTTGTTTAAATGAAAGAAAAGTGGGCCAAAAAGGGAGCCCTGTGTAACTCCTCGGGTCACAAACTGTGTCCGACACAAAATGATGATGGAAATGAGACGTCCCTGTTGGATATAGGCAAGTAAGGAGCCAATTTAAAACTAGGACAGGCAATGTAGTGTAGTCTGATGAACAAGAGCACATGATAGACAAAGAAAAGGAGAGGATTATGAGTTTGCTTGACCTAAAACCTGATAGGAAGACAAAAATGACAAAACAAAACCCATATCACAAATGATTACAAACTTATTCTTGCCGGATAGATGCATATACTAACTATATTTCTAATGCCATAACCCAATATTGATCTCAGCTTTAAGCCTTGATTTGCACATACTTAAAATTATTTTTGTGGCTTTTTCATAACACTTGCAAAAATATGTTGCTTCAAGAATATGACCAAGTATAGTAAATTATAGACATTGAACTGTCCAAGGATGTGAATTCCAGACTATATGATTTATTACAGTAGTCATAAATGCTGGACTATTATATGCATTACTTTTAGCTCCCATTCTTAATTGTTAATAAATGGTTATATTTGGTACCAGTGTCACTGGAAATCCTAAAGCCATATATAGCTCTGTGTGCATTTAAAAATGCACAAGAGACATCAGTGAGTAGTGGAGGCAGTTTTTCATGTGGAGTGACAGAGATTAGCTATCAGTGTTTCAAGGGCGCCCCACAGTGGACTTAGTTTGTACTACTGAATTTGTAGAAAAGGTTTGAGTAAAAACCTTCAAGATGTCCTGGATGACTGAGAACCTTCACAGACATTATAAATAAAATTTACTTTGTTATTTTACAATATGTATGTAAATGGAGATCCTTATAATTGTAAAGACAAATGGAGAACCTTAAATAAAGAAATATTGTCCCATCCTGTCTCCTTCTGCAAAATAATGTGTGACATTTACTGACAATTAACTACTACTTACTAAAATGACTTTTTCAAAACACAGGACTAGCCTATCCCTCTAAGTCAGTCAGAGATGGTCCCACCATAATGGCAGCATGCTAATATGTCTGTTTAAAATAATATCACAATAAAGAAACTAAAATCAGACCAAAAACTTACTTTGTTCCAGGCATAGTGCATGTTTAAATGTTTAGTGTTAAAGTCGGATCACACTGGTTATTACGGAGGGTTGCGGAGTTTGTGTAGACATACCTGTAGGTGGAGGTGCTGAGGTGGATGTGGTCAGGGACACTGTGACTCTCCATCCTGGAGGCCGTGTTGACAGTGTCACCAAACAGGCAGTAACGGGGCATCTTTTGTCCCACCACACCTGCCAGAACTGGCCCGGTGTGCAGACCCACACGAATCTGGACACACACGTGAGCAGTTTGGGACAGGAATAAAAACTAGTGACTCATTTTGCAGTTAAGTACCTGGATGGGTTTACCAGTGACAGGGTTGGTGACGTCTCTGGCAGCTATCCTCATTCCCAGAGCAAAATTTGCCACTTTGTGAGCGTGAGTGCGTGTGGGGACTGGGACACCGCCAACTACCATGTAAGCATCACCGATCGTCTCCACCTGAAAAAAAAGTACATATAACTATCTAATAAAGTATACGTGATAAATAGAACATTTTGTTTTTATAAAATAGCTTGTATTTGAATTATTTATGCATCTTCTGATGCTCAGTCGCAAACCTGACAAGAGCCTGTCCGTGCTGCTTTGGGCCTGAGTAAGGGTACATCTAGACAATGGCCAATTAGTTACAGGGCTAGTTTATTTATATATTTAATAAAAATATAGTTGTTTGAAAGTGGCTTGACCTCAAGATGTCTGAATATTGACAAAACAGATACTAACTTTTAAAACAGTGCTCAAAGTCAATGTGGAGAGGGGCCACAACAGTTAATAAAAATCCCTTCAGGGGCAGGAGACTGCTACATTAAGAAGCTTTAGAAACTTTAGATGTGAGGTATTATCTTCGTTTGAGTCAAGTTATCTTTAACATTAATTTCCTCCTTTTATAAAAACTGGTTTTATTTGGATTTAAACAGGTAATAGATGGATTTGATTATATGTTATATATCTGTAGCAAAAACTGGCTCAACCTATAAATTTTTTAAAACAAACAAATCTGATTCAAATCCATTTAAGACGATGTGATAAAATTATCACCAATTAAATTTATTGGTGGGCCACATAAAACATTGCAAAGGGCCACATTTGGCCCCGGGGCCTTGAGTTTGACATGTGTGCTTTAAAATGTCATTATATAATGTGGCCATATTGTTCACACATTTTAAGCAATTATAAAAACTTTGCATGTGTATACTATATGTCAGACTATAATCCATATTGAAAAAAATCACTATTGTCTAGTGCTTTCAATGTTCAATTATTATTAGTATTGATTGTTGCTTCTATAGTCAACAATTGTGAACAGTGGTAACAGAACAAGTTTGTAATCAACCTGAAAAGAGTGCTGGCAGAAATAGAAAATAGTAACAGTAAAAGTGAGTATAACGTTTTCTTGATTAAACCATTTTTTTTACGTATATTTTTTCTGAGAAAGAGCCTGAACCTGTCGTGATATCGGACAGTATAGATGAACTTGTAATGAAATACATGTTTAGATTACATGAGTATTTATTCATAAAAAGGGTTTTATGCTTTTGGACATTACCGTGGAACCAAAAGTACCTTGTAGACGTCATGTATGTTGGTGAGTCGGTCGAACTTGGAGTACATAGAGTTGAGCATGTGAACTATTTTGATTGGCTCGCAGGCTGCACAGATGTTAGTGAAGGTTACCACATCACTGAACAGGATGGTGCACACATCAAACTCTCCTGAAAGAAAACACCAGAGTTGTATGGGTTAAGCTAATGCAAAAACTATCTCTTGGGCCAGCTTGGATTTTCTTCAAACTTTCAGTCCATAAAACCAGTAGCATATATGTGAACTTTTTAGTTTGGGAAATACTAAAGTTTTGAAAAGGTTGACAATCAAGGCCACAATCAAAACTTCTGCAAAATTACAAAGTTCTATGGGCCAGTGTCTTTGAACCATTAGCACCAGCAAAAGAAAACTTTTAGACATTGTGTTCTTTTACTTGTTCAGAAAGCGTGGGAGTGTGTTAGTAAATGAGAAACATCTTTGTTGGTTCCTTGGTGAAAACCTCACACAGAGTAGAATAATGTTGGAAAGTAAAATTTTGCTGGCACAAGAAGTTCAGAAGTTATGGCTCGTGGAACTTTAAAGAGTTCTGAAGAAGCCCTAATTTAGGCTCTGAATTGCAAACGTTTTTAAACCTTAATATCTCACAAACAAAAAGATTTCAAGCTCCAAATGTTGTCCATATAGACAGTGATTACAAAAGATATGTAGCAAATTCAAGATGGCCCTGGATGGCAGGATTTTTTTTGTTATTTTCAGAAATCTGTTGATTTTACACAGGAAGAAAAATGTCTGTATTAAGGCTTTCCAAAGATGGCCACAGTCTCCAGACCTGCTTCAACACTCTTCCCATCTTTAAGCTGATTGGCGATGTGGCGTGGCAGCATCGCATAAAGAAGCATCTCTGTCTTCTTCTTTTCCACCTCAAGGTAATGTGACAGAATCCTCAACTCCTCCTGTCAACAATAATAACTTGTCATAACCCGTAATTTATTTCCATAAGTTATTGTAAAAGAACCTGGTGTCACTTTTTTGCGCTCCAGCTGGTTGGTGAGCTCCATTTCAGCCAGACGCTGTTGGTTGAGCAGAACCAAGTCTCGGGTGACATCATGCTGGGCGAGGTCGGCGAGGTGAAGGCCGGCATCCTGCAACTCCTGGAGGCTCCGGAGTTTAGGAGAACATAGGTACAACATGCAGCCCAGGGAGTCCATCCACACCATCTGACCTGGAGATATAGGGAAGTATGGGGTTCCATTTGTGCCAAAAAAATAGTGCATATGTAAACTGAGGATTTAATTTAATGTAAATGGAACTTTGAGCGTTTATTTTGGCTGCATTATTACACTTCCTGAAATTAGCCTACAGTTCTTGCCATCAGGTGGCACTCAGCATGTTTTGATGTTGGTGGAAGAAACTGGAGTATCAGGAAAAAACCACCTAAGCATGAGGAGAGCAAACCCCACTCCAGCACCGGGATTTAAACCATTGACCTTATAATAATAATAATAATAATAATAATAATAATAATAATAATAATAATAATAATAATAATAATAATAATAATAATAATAATAATTATTATAATGGGTTCTATTAATTTTTTTTTCTCATAAGGGACCAGGGGACTCAAAGCGTTTACAGGCTATCCATTATTTATTCACTCCACAGTCACACACTGGTGGTGGTAAGCTACGTCTGTGCCTATGTGCCCTCCGACCACCACAGAACACACTCACACATTCATACACCAGTGCCACAGACACCCTCTTGCTGTGCTAACCACTGTGCAAATACATATTTTGTCTTTTTTTTACCAATAAATATAAACTCATATTAAAACTATATTAAAATGGTCACGTCAACTGTTGTTGTGATGAACGCTGTATGTTGTAGAAAGGGGGAAAAAAAGTATTTTTTCAAACTTTATTAAAAAAATCTAAAAACAAATACATTTGCAGTGATATAAAAAGATAAAAATATTTTTCTTCATTAACATTTTTGCTTTTAATCCTCTACAATAAATGTATAAATTAAAAAATTATAAACTCAACTATATATACTGTAGCAGTTCTTGTTGTGCTCAAACATTGTTTGTCACAGTCTAACGACAAAAAGTTCAATGCTGACATTTTAAATTGCTCATGCTGACAACGTGCTCTCAAAAATATTTTTTTCCATATTTGGAATTCCATAGAATAAAAAAACAGTAGAGGGACTGTAGATTGCAAACTCGGTTTTAGGGGAACATCAGCCAGCTGACGTTTCTGCAGAGTGCAGAGTTATAAATGCAGTGTGGGTTTTAGTGTGGACCTGTTGACACTCACCTCGGAGTTTGATTGTAGTCTTACTGTCTCTGATGCTCTTTAAGACAAACTGACTGTTGATGAACTGTCTGATGCTCTCAATGGTAAAGGTTACCTGGAGGGAGACATAAGGCCTTTGTTTTTGTGCCCTTTTTTCTTATAATTAAACTGCAATACATACAATTAAATCTTACAAAACATTTGAGAGTTACCCAAAAATAAATGTATACCATTTATTGATTTATTTTATTTATTTGTGTAATCCAGAAGTTGCTCCAGTAGATCAAACTTTTAAATTTATAAAAACTGTGTAGGTATGTACATATGCAACAAACACACATACAAACACAGGACTGTGTATTTTCAGCTTTCACCTTTATAAAACTGTATTTACCTGTGGGTGTTCCAGAGCAAAGTTCTGGTCCATTGTGGCATCTTCAATGAGGAGACCTGGAAAAAACTTCTGAGTGTTCACCCCTGTCTGCCACACCTTTAGCTGAAGAGCACATCGTGTCCATTTGGTTAAAAACAGTGGTCCCTCTTTACACTAAGGCTTCCAGTGGGCTTTTTTTATAATGAACCTAAAACTGTAATAAGAGCCACCCACCCTTTAAAATACACAACTACTTACGCTGGCATCAAACACAATGTGAAAGGGGAAAGCGTTACAGAAAGATTTCTCCTCGATCCACAGCTTGTCGGGGTAACATGGACTACAGGAGCGCTCAGGGCGGACTGAATGGAACAAAAAATTATACCAATCAAGCAAAAAATATAACAAAAGTGGATGTTTAAAGCATCATGACATGACTTGGGAGTTCACCCTTCTCTGACAGAACTGCCAGTCTGATCAGATCCCAGCCTTGCTTCTTCACTCCCGACTGGCACCTCTCCCTCATTCTTGTAAACAACACCTCCTGAAAAAAAAACCCCGACAAACACAACCGTGACAAGAACAACAGAGGCTCTGTAACTGTATTTTGTTTGTAAGTCCATTAAACTGACCTCATGAGAATTCAACCCTAACTGCTCTGGGCTGCTCTTGTTTGACTGGACCAGAAAGACCACATGTTCCTTTTTCCCCGTCCTCTCTTCTTCTTCCGTTTGCTCCTGAATCAACATATTCACGCTGCTGTCGAAAAACTCTCGTGCAACTGCCTCCATAATCCCTATTGAGATACAACATATTGCACTATATATAAATATGTTCAGTATAGCAAAAACATTTAAAATACTGAATATAACACTGGTTCTTTAATATTACACAGTAAGAATAAGCTCATAAAATAACTTTCTCTAAAAACAAGCATAAGAATATTGTTATTATAAACAATTTGTTTTTATAATTGTTATTATATTGTTATTAGAAACAATTTTGCTCCAAAAGCGTAAATAAAAGGAGAACCCAATGGCCACTTTACAAGTGTAAAAATCATGTTTTTCAGCCTGGTACAAAAGATGGCTCTGGTCTCTAGAGCTAAGTTTTTACTACATGACAACTCTTTTGATTAATACGTCTGTTTATACCATCTGTTGTTTACCTATTCAGTAAAAAACAAAAAGTGCGGATATAACCACTATTTTATTGCCCTGTTGTAATGACAATATCGGTGAATAGGAGAGCAATGGGCGGGAGACATCCATATTTTTAGAGTCATTGATTTAGCACAAAAAATGATCCATGAACCTGCAGCAGGATGAAGGAGGAACACAGCAGAACTAAAACTAGTCACAATGAACATTACAAACCTGTACAGAAAGAAACAAAGCCTTACATTTACTGTGTGAAAGAAGAAGGAGGTTTAGAGTAGGATGTTACTGGAATAATGGATTTGTATCACATCTTGTGACACGGGTAAAATTTCAAGTTAACTTTATTGTGCAGTTGGTGTAGTATTTTTTTCCTTCTGTTTTAAAGTTTGTTATCATTGACAAGTCACTTGGTCAGTGGATATATATATATATATACATTGGCAATGAGGCCAACCACAACATCTCCCATGTCCATACATTTTATGATCCAAACTGTGCTGTTGTCCTTTAATATATATGACAAGTGCCATTTTTTGCAGCAACAACAGGTTTTGCAATGGCACTAAGCTTGAGTAGATCTGGGCTTTATTCTGTTGGCAGCAGTACACTAATGTCAACATTAACGTAACCGCGCTGCTTCATCATTTTAACCCTTCTTTTCTATAGAGCTGATTTCCATCTGGATAATTTACTTTCTAATGTCAGTTTGAGTTAGTGATCACTTGAGAAAAACATGTCTAAATAAATAAATATTTGTATTTTATGTGAGATTTCAAGTGGATCTATTGAAAAAAGAAGAGGTTATAGCAAATAATTACTGTATATTACTGGCGTCTTTACCTGGAACTATATGGTAAAGGCCTTTTCTATCTGAATAATAGTGAAGAAGCATGGCCCCCTCCTCTGTCACCTCCACACGGAAAGACGGTGCATTCATTTCCTACAATCACAACACACACGTTATGAGCATATCACTCAGTGTCCCATAAGTTTTTTTGAATTTTTATTTCTCTCTCCAGACCTGGTAGGACAGAGCCAGGTAACTGTGCAGCGCGTCCAGATTTTCAATGAACTCCACCAGGTTCCCCCCGAGCGTCCGCAGCATGGTGTCATATCCCGCCTGCTTACAAAACTTGAAGAAGTGCTCCCCGAAAAGTTTGAGGAGAACATCAGCTGGGACGTCTATGAAAACAAACAGGACATAATCATATGGGTTATTATTTACCAACAGGCCGATGTAAATGTGTCTGTGTTCATCAGGGAGCACAAAAACACATTAAATTAGACTTTAGCCCCAGGAGATGGAAGGTAATTAAAGCCTAGGGACTGCCCTGGAACAAAGCATTGTGTAAAGCCCCATTTTAGACAAACTGTTACGATCGTTCGGGTGGGATTGTTCTAGTTGGAAATAAGTAAGTAACAACTGTGTAAAATACCTATTTGTTTAGTTGGTGACCTTTGACCTATTACAAGTCCCTTTGCATCTATTTCTGTTTAGGTTAATGATTAAAATACACAAACAAAAAGACATGTAATAATAAAACATGCATTCTACAAATAGAGTTAAAAAAATAAATAGAAGAAACAAATAGACAAATAGAGAACTTTGAGAAATTGTACGGCGAGTCCTTTGGGTCAATTTCTTGTGGATCTTATTAACCCTTCTACTGTCTCATGCTCACACACCACAATAGTATGAATTTAACAAATACTACCTAAGGTTTGTACTACACAATAATTTGGATTATTCAATTTTCTGATGAAACCAATTCAGATTTTTGTCTGTAAAACCTTCCACAGAATGTTTTTGTTTTAATGAAGTGGACCCAGGCTAATAGAAATGCAAAAATACATAAATAATAATAATAATAATTATTATTATTATTATTTACCTCACCTGGTAAATAGCTGTGTTGTAATTACATGGCTATATTATTTTCAAATTGACAGGACATAAAGAAAGATGAAATTTTACTTAGAAGAGCACAGGCCTCTTGAACCAGTCGCAGGGTCACGGCGTCGTCATACACAGTGTAGGTCATAAAGGGGTCACGGAGCCCGGCCGCAGAGCTGGACAACAAAATATCAAGACAAATAATATTCATAAATAATCAGTGATTTCAGTATGTTGTACAGTATTTAATGTGGACTGACAGACCTCAGTGTGTCCCATGTCACCTGCCCATAGCGCTCCATCACCAGAGACTGGAGGCAGCTGTTGATAAAGCCATACTGCAGCAACAACACATGTTTTTGAATAAAGTGAAACAGGATGAACTGATGGAACATCTATAATCCTACAAACACTTCTTACCTCAGCTCCATTGATTGTCTTATAATATGGCAAGCACTTTGGATCTATTTTTTTTTTTAATTGTAAGATAAATTTACTCATGCACAATTGTTGTGACTACTACTTTAACATTTTCCCTTTTTATTGTTTTTGTATTTCATTTGACATTGTAGATGGGGATCCAAATACCTAAAGAAAATATGTATGTATGAGACCATTACAAATGAAACTCAGCTATAAACGCTGTAGTGTGAGACACGGTGAATGGAACATACTCGTCGCTATCAAATAAACAAAAAAATATATAAAAAAATTTAATAGTGTCAACAGTTGCAAATCTGCAAATCTGTATGTCATGAGATTTTAATCTAAGGAAACAAAAATATCAGTAAATCTTTCAACTGATGAAAACATTTTATAGAATTCAGTCACTAGCTTGTTAAAAATCCTGTTGAGTGCAGGACGAGTTAGTGTCGACAGAGGTTTGAATATAGTTTTCTACAGGGATATAGTTAACACCTGAAGCACAGCTCACTCTGCAGGGACTGACCTCACCTCTATTAATCCCATTGTTTTACTCATATGGTTATAACAATTCCAATGACAACAATCAAATTTCCTGAAATGTACTGACCATAGAATAAAGATTTTATAGGCTAAACTATTAAAGTGATAACCCAGGCCTTTTGGAGTGGTTCTTAAGACAATTTTAAACTAAAACAAGTCAATATGCATTTAGAAGTACAATATTTTGAAAAAAAAAAAAAAATAAATAAATAAAAATACTGTACAAAAAGACAGTTCTATGTTGAAAAGGAATGTTTGTCTTTTTTTCTGACACTTGAATGATATATAGCTGAACACTGCTTCTTTGATCTTTGAGATAAAACTCTCTGGTATCTGTAAAACTGCAGTAGAGAACACTGCATTTAACGGTCACAAGACACATTTTTCTGGGACAAAAGGAACTCAGAGCTCACTGTCCCCCTCAAAAAGTGGTTTCAATATAAAAGCCACCCACGGAATTTGTCATAAAACGTACTGGACAAGCAATGGTTTACCTAATCAGTGACTAATAAAACTCTATAGAGGCGTAAACATGAATTTCTTTCGGACATTACTGAATATGCCCATGAATCAGTTAAAGAAGAAACAAACAGATAAGACAGGGAACATGTAACTCACCATGATGTGTTCTTCTTCAGCTCTCCTTGGCCAAATGACCACTCCTTACACAGGTAATGCACACAGGGGTAAAGACACTGATGAGGGCAGGGGTTTGTCCTCACCTGGGTTTACCAACACCAGGTGGGATTAAGGGACTGGGTGGCACTTATAAACCTGGTCTGTTGAGCTACAAGTAGTACCAAGAGGTCTTATGCTAGAAAAGACCACCTAGGACCAAATATAACATCAAATTCATAGTGTAATATTTGTCTGAACACAAGAAAATTGCTGAAATATTCAAGTTTTATCAAGAGATATTCTTCAGTTGAGTCGTGACCTCATGGTGGACCTGGAGGAAACTTATGCAGACACGGGAAGGACATCCAAACTCCACACAGAAGGACCCTGCCCTGGCCGGGAATCGAACCAAGGAACTTCTTGCTGTGACTAGTGACTCCACTTGTGAACCTGATCATGAATAACGTATAACAACAGAGCAGCTGCACTGTTATGTGCTTGCATTTTAACTTTACTATCACTTTGGTCAAAGCCTAAATTAGAAAATGTAAATCCTGGAATGGGATGCATGGTGGCAGAGTGGTTAGTGCTCCTTGCTTCCAGCAAGAAAGTTCAATCCCCAGCAGGCCTACTTCTCCATCCTCAGCCAACTCCGACCCTTCTGTGAGAAGTCTGCATGTTATTACTTTTATTTTATTACTGTTCATTCATAGTTAGTGGTTGGGTGAAGCCATTTATTATGAAACAACTGGTTTTACTCTTTTTAAATCCTAATGACAACAGAAATTACCCAAATTACCCTACCCTGGTGATTTTGGCCTGATAACATGCACAAGTTGATGGAACCACCTTGGCTATTAAAGGTAACCATCCTCACCTGTGACCTGTTTTCTTGTAATCAGTGTGTTTAAAAGGTCAGTGAGTTTCTGGGTTCCTGACAGACCCTTGCATCTTTCATCCAGTGCTGCACTGACGGTTCTGTCTGAGTCATGGGAAGAATTGTCAAAGAAACTGCAGGAAAGGGTAATGGAATTGTATTAAACAGGAAAAGGATATATTAAAAAAAGATATCCAAAGAATTTAGAATGCCAATCAGCAGTTAAAACTTAAAGTGGGGAAAATTATGGATTCTGATGAAACCAAACCACCGTCAAGTAGACCAACAAAGTAGTCACAACTGCCAGGAATATTGTTCGGGATGCAAAGAAAAACCCACAAATAACTTAAGATGAAATACAGACTAAAATTTAACTTTTTAGCCACAACCATAAACGTTACATTTGGAGAGGAGTCAACAAGGTCTATGATGAAAGGTACACCATTCCTGCTGTGAAACGTGGAGGTGGATCTGATGTTTTGGGGATGTGTGAGCTTCAAAAGCAAAGGAAAAGATGAATGCAGCATGTTTTCAGAAAATACTGGAGGAAAGTTTGCACTCATCAACCCAGAAGCTGCACTTGGACGTTCTAACAAGACAACAACCTAAAGCACAAGGCCAAGTCGACCTGTCATTGGCTACAGCAGCATAAAGTGAAGGTTCTGGACTGGCCTCAGTCTCCTGACTTCAGTATCACTGAGCCACTCAAACATGCAGTTCATGCAAGACAGACCAGAATTTTACAGAAAATGGAGGCTTTTTGCCAAGAAGAATGGGCAGCTTTACCATCTGAGAAAATTAAGTGCCTCACTTACAACTACCACTAAAGTCTTCAAGCTATCATTGATGTTAAAGGTGGCAATACACTGTATTAAGAACTGGGGTATGTCAACTTTTGGGTAGTTTCTTTTGTCATTATGATTTAAAAGAGTAAACACAATTGTTTAACAATAAATGGATTTACCCCACCACTAACCGACTATGTGAAAAGGGTTTTTGTGTTATCCTTTATATTCTCTGAAAAATGGCCAAATAAAATCACAAATTCAGCCAGGGAACTTATGAGCACAACTGTATTGCCATGTATATTGGCAGATTGACAAATCTAAAGTGCCCCTACTGAGTGAATGGTTGTCTGTTAGTGTCAGCCCTGCTGCTAACTGGCAACTGTCCAGGGTGTACCCCGCCTCTGGATAGGCTACAGTCACCCGCGACCCCAAACGGGACCGAGCAGAAGAAAATAAATGAATAAAAAAAAAAATATATATATATATATATTTTTTTTAACATTTCCCTTATTACTGAATCTAAATCTGTTGATGAGCACTCCACCATAACATGAAGTAACCGGTGGTGTCCCACAAGGGTCAATGTTATTACCATTTTCCAATGTGTTTCTTAACTGTGCATGTTGTCAGAACAAAGTTTGACTGATTGGTGTTAGCAAGGAATTTAAAGACAAGAAACGTCTAATATTTAAACAATATAAATATTCTCTTTATTTGTGTTTGCACACTTTTCAAAAGCTCCTTAAAGTTCAGAGCTTTTTGAATGAGCTCAGCCACACAAGTAACACAAGAAACAGAAGCATGGCGTACCTATGAGACACATATTTACATAACTCTGTACTAAACACAATTAAACCCACTTAAGTTTTGTGAATATACTGTTTTAAATCACTATTGGTCAGAACATTTAAAAAAATCTACTACATATGATACATTCTGTTCTGTACAAAAATCATATGACTTTATGATACTCGGTTTATGTACAGTTTTTGTGATGCTATTGATGAAATGTTAGTTAGTACAATTTTTCTTGAAAACTTCAATTGTCCCAAAATAATTGGGTCAGCAGCGTGAGACAGTGTGCTTCTCTGATTATGTAGAGAACAGGGGCCCAGTGGAGGCAGCAGTGAAGACGGGGCCCGTGTACAGTCCTGGTCCATCAACAGGAACCTGACAACATACAAAATACATTATTATCATAAAGAAAAGAATAATCAGTACCTCACTTCAACAATACAAAAACTTGTATGGCTCAAAGGGGATGTCCTAATTGATAAGAATGGAAACTCCCCGGGCTTTGAAAAGATGATTAATAAAACTTTACGGACCGGTGATACTAGACGGTTAGAGTTCAAGCTGCGAACATGGGTTTCTTGTAAGAAAGCTTTCTCCACCTCTTTCTCCTTTAGATAGGATAGTTGAGGCCCTTGACATTCATGGTTATACTGGATGGCAAGGTAAAAAAGTTAAAAAGTGAATGCAGTGACCTACTGGGCGAAAAGAGAAATCAGAGGGACTAGTACAATTTGTTTCATTTGTAGCTGTTTGACTATCTTCAAAGTCAACCTAGCACCAAAAAAAAAAAAAAAAAAAGTCATAACTGCGCTCAAGTATACCACCTTTGGAAGATACAAGATCTCAATTTTAAACTTCATTTAAGGGAATATATTAAGCTGCCCTTGGAACAGAGAGTCAATTAGAAAGACCGAGACTTTATTGGATAGGTTTATTGACCAAGAGTACGGGCCCGGGAGACAGTGGACACTCAACACAGTGTAGTATTGAAAGTACAAGTCTAGTATGCTTCCAGAGTAATAAGACTATATAGCCTTGGATTGCGTCAATGTCCATGCAATGCCAGAGTGTTTACCAAAAGTGTCCAAAAGTGGACTTGGAGCACCTGTCTAAGCTGAAACACAAGCAAAGACACTTCAGCTACAGCCTTAGTGCAGGAGGAACTCTCTCTCACGGGGTGTGCTGACCTAAATGAATAGACCGGTCAATTGAGGTTAAGGACACTATCCAGTTGAAGAAGTCTACATCTAAAAGTATATCTAAAATTCCCCAAGGAAGAGGAGAGCAACGTGAGTGTAACTGCAAACGTCTTTTCTGAAACTATATTCATATGGACAGACATTAGCTTTCGCTAAGGACACTTGATAACAACATTAATGGTAGAGCATTTTTAAGGCTACCTCCATCCTCCGTTATGATAGGACGAGCCTCACTGCAGCCTCACTCTCAGACATTAGTGACTGACAGTCCCAGACTCTGTTGTGACTTCAGCCTATTTTAACTCTGTCAGTCTGTAGCTTCTGCTTTGTCTGAGTTTTTGTACTTATCCTTAATTTTGTCTCACAGTGCAGTCATAGTACTATTATTTTTATGATTCCATGATATTTACTTATCTCCACAAACAAGTTTCTAATTAAGAAGCCCTTATTTTTACAATCCAAGCATGTTTTTGAAGAAAGACCTTAAATGTATTTATTCACTCGCACTCGCTGAGCTCTTCTGTGGCAACAGAGCAGAAGGAGCAGAAGTGGCGCCGGCACTAGTGGCTGTTGTTGCAAACCATTATGCTCTTGTAGATTGACTGGGGCACTATAGTATATCGGTGGGCTATTAATAATGGAAGTATTGCACGGATCTGAGTTTTTGAATAAGATTAGAGTGACTGCCTCTGTGTGTTTTCATGACGCACGAGCAGGAGCTGTGTAGTAGGAGCGATGATAAAATAGCTGTCTAAAGCACTTTTCTTCTGCTCAGCTACAACTAATTAGTGTTGACTTTGGAATATCACCGAGAATTTTACTTCTCATTTCAATCTTAAAATCTTTCTCCACAACAAATATTGGATGTGCTGCAAGATCTATGTGTAGTTTCTTAAACAATCCAGATGACAATGTTGTAAAATCTTTCAGTTATTTCTTTTGGGTTGTGTAAAGGTGCAAGACAAACTCATCAAATCCATAATCTAATACCGTATATCAAAAACTGAAATGTTTAGATATACTATAAGCATAACTAAAAAAGCAATTTTTCTTAATTTTGTGATTTCTTAACTATTCCTAGACCCGAGGTTGTGAAGTAGCTGTATGTGATGTGTATTGTACCTCGCCCAAAGCCTGCAGGGCGACTGTAGCTGCCATTGCCTTGGCGTGTTTCTTATTGGGACTCGGGGTTTGAGGCTGGTAGTCCACACCATCAACTGTCACCTGCACCAGACATATTAAACATTAGCATGAAGCATTAGTGTTAATATTTCTTTGACATAATTTGACTGTAGCTAATGAAATAAAATATTAGACACTGTCCAACCTTGAAAAGAAAATTCTTGCGATGATCCGGACCACTGTGGTGAACCATGACAAAGTCTGGCTGCATTATCTTCTTCTTTGTGCACAACTCAATGAGAGCAGACACTGGGTGTTTCCCTGAAAACAGAAAAAGAACAGAGCAAAAAAATAAAATCAAAAATTGACAGCACTGTGCTTAATATTTATTTTATAATCTTTTGTCAGAAAGAGCCGAGAGACAAGGCAATAAAACATTTTTAAGTTACTGCTATTGTTAATTTATCCACTGGGGGTTGCACAGTTTTAGTAAGAGTAGAAGACACTGAGACCCAGAACTGAACAGCAGATGGCATTACACATTCTGGTTTCATAAATAACGATTTGGCTTTACTCCTCTTACTCTTTACTCAATTGTGAGCAAAATAGCATTAGCATCAAAGCCATATAGTGAGGATGAGTAAGTGAACACATGCTGAAGCCTGCAGAAGCAACAGCATTTTGCCAACATTAGCCTTTAACTTATTTGCACTAAAACAAAGTAAAAGAACTGGAGTTGTCCGTCCCACTTCAAAACAACTTGGGCTGTATGTCCCCTGAACTAAAATGATACCCCCTGGTCTCCCGCTCTTTTCGAAAGAATATTTTCAAGGAGATTTCAAAAAAGTTTCCGGGATAGACTTTCTTTTTTCACACAGACCCAGTTATTATCTTGCAGATTTCATGGGTAGCTATTAGCTAGAATTATGTCTATTTCTTTCTAATCTCCAAGTTTAATTCAACCTCAGTTGAAACACTTTAAATTAAAATTAAAATTCCAAATGAGCGTATGGAGTTTGTCCAAAAGTAATAGATTTAGAATAATAGATTTATTCAACAATTAAAACCTTTGAATCTGGCCAAGAATACTGTGTAATCTACAAGCAAGCTGTTGGCTGCTGGATACACACAAGTAGAACAACCAAACATTAAACACTGAACACACATCTGTAGGTCATTTTTATTATGGTAAAACTATTCTCGAAATTACCAGGACATGTTTGAATCCTGTACAAAGTGTCTTACCCATTAGGTCCTTGGTCACGACCAGTCCTCCGGTCTGCTTCTGTGGCTTCTCTCCTTCAGCCACTAGTCCTAAAAACACCAAGAGCATTTCTGTACATTTCAACATCTTGCTGTCAGTCTGGTGATTTATGGCTGGGCTGGACTTAGCAACAATTACAAAGATGCTGTAATAATCGACAGTGTTCCAAGAGTCATACCTTTGCGGTCCACCTTAAAGTCGATGATAATTGGCTCCACTGTGCCTTCGCGGTTCCTACCCAGGCCCTCGCCGGTTTTCCAGCCCATCTTCCTCATGAGGAACTCGCCGACGCCCCCTGACACCGGCGCTGCTCGGAGGAACTGGTCCTAAAAGACACAGGCACAATGTTCTCATTTTATGAAGCAGCTGTGCGTCAACGTAAGAAGTGTTACTCTCCAAACACTGCTGATCATACTGAACGTCCTTTGTCCTTTCTCTTGACTGTTTATGAAGTTTAAAGAATATTGTTCTGGACAGGACTATTTTTTACAATCCGAATCAACCAAAGTTTATTGCATTACTTCTGATATTATTTGAATTCAAAGTGTCCCGCGCGTTTATATATCCTGTCAGACCTAGCACTGGAAAGGCCATTTTGTATGCAAACAAAGATCATTATTTTTGCATTTCCCTCCAATTTCCTACATATAACATATAACATAACATAACATATTCTAGTATGCTTGACTGCAGGTTAAGACTGTCTTAAACTGAGTTGAATATATTTTACAAATGCAGTAATTTTGTTTTATTATTATTAAATGTGAATATAACATGAGACATGACTGGGTTACCCCGGAGGCGGTTGCGGACAATGACTTTCCCCACAAAGATAATAAGGAGATATTTTTTTAAAGAATAAAAAGTGTTGTTTTATTTATTTTACCTATTGCCACATTAGGTTAGATCTTACTACAAATGGCAAGTAAACTGAACTGAACGTGAGTGTAGGAAGTTCCTGACCTTCTTCAGCCAGGCTTGAGGTCCAGTTGATGACAGTTCCTCGGAGGTGAGTACCTGGGCTCCGGTCGAACCAGTAAAGAGACCCGGGACAGTATTAGACTGAGCCCAAGCATCCACCTGGAAAAACAATAATACAGAAACAGATCAGATTTGTCGATTTCTTTCATGTTCAGTGCTTAATAGCTCCTTAATACTGTTACATTTTGTCTAACCTGCTCCTGTGCCCTGTTTAGCATACACATGGCACTGACGTCATAAGGGTTCTCAGCTAATCGTCTTTGAGCCTTGATCCGTTCACTTACAGCTTGGGAGATATCAACAGGCTGGAATGATAAAAAAAACAAATTCAAACTGTGTAAAATAAAAGGATTAGGAGAATTATGTTAAAGTATAGTATAAAACCTTTTACAATGCTAGGTTAAATATTGACCTGCAGCGGAGGTTCGGGGAAAACACTGTCGTTATCGGCTCCCGCTGGCTCCAGGCCGACGTCAGACGGTGCGCTGCTTGTAACCGTTTCACCCGACGACTTGGCAGCAGCAGCAGCTGAGCTCTTTTTGGAATTAGCTGCCGTTTTGTCGTTTGATTTTTCGACAGGGACCCATTCTCCGTAAGCGCCCTGTGTCTCGCCCTCCTGGATGGAGAAATACGTACAACACATTAATGCAACAAATGTCACAAAGGGAAATATAGACTTAGCGCTAAGATCAAACATTGCAACATTTAGCAAAAAAAAGGTAGCACCTGAGTTCCCAAAAATGAAAAATACCTCATCATTCAATTTTAATAAAGAAAATAAAGGTACACTGTCAATAAGGTGATATTAATCCTTGCTTATGTTGCCATTCATTTATTATTTCAGTATAACTCTTCTATGAGGAGTGAAAAAACATTTGAATAAACCTTTTTTCGATGCTGACACCCTGAGGACACTGGAAACTCTTTGGCGATGCCCGCGTCACTTCGCACCAGCGGACGAACGGCCATGTTCTGAGAAGTTAGGGTTTACAAAAGCAAATGTTAATGTTATACATTTATGACATTAAAAACGTTTCTCAGGTAAATCCAAGAGCTCATTGCAAGGCAGCACTGGAAGATGTCGACCATAAATCTTAGTTTTTGTTTGTATCAGTATACACAACACATTTTTTTTTCCTATTCTGATGTCTTAGTAATGGGTTTCTTGCTGCAACTTGGCCCTCTCACTTCCACTGTTACTTGCTTTTGCCATCATATCTTGAATAATAAATATATCGCACAGCCCTATTGTTAAGAAAATATGTTGACGAATGATAAACATTCAACTACATCTTAGCTTAAATGCAAATTTGACTTGTTAAGTATGTAAAAAATGCTAAAGGGGACAGTTATATTCTTACATTGAGGCTGAACCGAATAGCTTTCTGCTCTCGAACAGCTGCCGCCCCGAACGGTTTTCCTTCATCCTCTTCATCAGAGACGTGAGGCACAGCCACTGGGAGCTCCCCTTTACTGTCCACGATCATCTTGCATTTCTACAAACAAAAAATCAACGTCTGCATTTCCTGAAAGAGCTAAATTTGCAAAGAGATGAAACGGTAGTGGCCTTACATCCGTGAACTCTTTGATGCTGATAATGTTGGCCTGCTTCTCCACCTTCTTCTTGACTTCCTCCAGAGCCGAGTTGAGCGAGGTCGAGCCGGAGGTTTGTTTGTTGGTGATGGAGGGCAGTAGGTTGCTCATGTTAGACAAGGCTGCTGTCATGGTGGCTGTAAAAGCCGAGGAGACAGAAAAACACATTTACATTTTTGTTTTACAGAGGTTTCATGAGGCAAGTCAGGTTGTAATTTATCATCGTCTCTTTAGACAGATGCTGGCTGTGAGGTCATTGGTGGTACTCTGAGCACTGACCAGATTTATACAAATATTCACTTTTAAACACTACTCTTTGAGACAGATTTACTAAAGATTTACGAGTACTAAGTCTGCGCAAAAAAACATGCAAACCATTTGTGGAGAAAAGACTGCTGTTCTTTGTGCACAGGAAATAAAAAAGTATCATTTAAAAAAAACAATACAACAATACAACAATAATTGGCTGATCTTAAACTGGTCACACTGGTCACTTAACCTGCCATGCTTTGTCCAACAATACATGTGGATTATTGGCAACAGCTGATTCTGATTCAGATAACGTTTGGGCCTCACTCCGTAAATTTAAACATTCCATTTAACAGGAGCAGAACTACTCACAATAAATAGTAAATTCCTAAAAAGTAGAAAACTGGCACAGCTCTGTGAGTTTAATGTTCTGAAATCTGAATAAACTGGTAGTATACGGCTGTTCCTTCAGACTCTCTCATCACTTCACAACAGGAGTTATAAACGATTTTAAGTACTGTGTTAAAGACATGTTAAAGTTATGAATATATGAGCTATAAATTCTGTTCAAATAGAATTTATAGCTCATATATTAAGACAACAGACCAAACAGTGCCGTGACACTTGAGGGTCAAGTTTGACTACAGTCCAGTACACTGCCCTCTACATATTTCACAGCGTATACTATAACAGAAGAGACCTACAGTAGTCAGTCTTCTCATGCATCTCACCTGCAGTCATGCTGGCCATGGCGGCGTTCATGGCCATACTGGGCAGGTTCAGAGCAGTGGTGGCAGACCTCAGGCTGGCAGGGATCGGCATGCCTGCTTTAGTGCACATGGCCGCCGCATTAGCCTTGGCGATTTCCAACAGCTGTTCCTTATCTGAAGAAAGACAGAACATTATTCATACATAACGTTCTCCATTGTACACTGGGATAAGCTAGAAATGAAGACTCCAAAGTTTTGCGAGGAATCTGACCCAGTTCGCTGATGCGCTGGGGGCTGCCAGGGTTCCCATGTTTCCTCGAGGGGGATCTATTTTTGCGGAGGATGAGGACCGGGGAGTGACTGGGCTCCCTCCTCCATCTGTCCCTCTGGCTGTACGTGGTCCTTTTTCGACGCTCCTTTGACGCAGAGCGACTGCGAGAGCGCTGGGACCTCCGAGTCCTCGACCTGCACCGAAAACGAGTACAGTTTACAAAAACAGGCTGTGTGCTTTTGAGCAATTTCATATATTGGCCTTCAATGATGTAAATGTAATCCACTTTGAAGGTCAGTGGTATCTGTATCCTCTACAATAAAATATTACAAACACTCAATTCAAATATTAAAGTTAAACGTAGGAAATCTCTGCCTTAAATGCTGCCTGTGATATGCTGGGAATTAATTTTAAGGCATCAGAAATGAATAATAAATAAATTCAAAAGTGTATTGCACCCTGCAATCATACAGTGTTCATTTTCCAACAATATTGATATGTTTTCAAGATTTATCTGGAATTTTACAGAAATATCCCAAAAATAAATATTTGTTAGTTTCTGCAATCTATTTAATGTTGCTATGGTTGCAGGTATAAACGTGTTTTATATAGATTGAGAATTGAGCCAGACCCCTACAATAAAATAAAATAAGCCATTTTATTTCTCTCAAAAACAAACACAAAGTCTGTAGAGGGATTTGCGCCCCTAGTGGCTGGTTATGCAGTCCAGCTTTAAAACAGATGTAATTACTTCCTATAAAAGCAGAAATATTTTTTTCTTGTTAAAATAGAACTCTTTTAATTTATTTTTTTACTTTGTTAATCAAGTGAAAATAAATGTGGTTAAAAATCTACATCGTAGATTTGGCAGAAGGCGTTGTTTCACCTGGATCTAGACCTTTTCCTCCTGACTGGACTCCTGGTCCTGGACCTCCTTCTGCGGCTCGTGGACCCAGAGCGGGACCTCCTGTTTCTTTTGGAGGACTTGGAATCTTTCCTCCTCTGGGGGGAGCGGGTGCTTTTCCGTCGGTGTTTGGACGGTGAATCAGCAGCAGTCGCTGGTGCTTCTGTGGAAGAACTTTTCTCAGCAGATAAAGACTTGGTGGTGGTCGACAGGGACGCACTAGGTCCTGTAAAATAACATTAAACATTGTTACTCTCATATTGCCAGCAGTTTACAATCACAAGAAAACCTACCTAGACTTTTTGGCGTTTCTTTAGTTCTTTCTTCCGTTTTATCAGCAGTCTTTTCTTTTTGGTCAGTCTTGAGTGGCTCTATACTTGATTCTTGCTGTTTCTGACTGTCACTGTTTTGATCAACGGAGCTGGAAGTCTTCTCAGAACAAAGGCGGTCGCTTGAGGAGTTCTCCACAGGCTGAATGGACTCACTTACAGCTTGTGTTTTCTCTGAGGATCTATTAATACAGAACATGAATACACAGACTTTACCAGTCATTGTATTTGATCTGGGTTGATCTAAACTGAGAAATTATAGCTTTTAACTTAATTTGTTGCAGCCATCTATGAGCTATGCCTTTGGTTGCAAAAACCTATGCTGCAGGTTGGGCAGTTAATCAAATTTTAAATCATGATTATAAAGTTTATTCTACTCAAACTGATGGTATAGTCCCCTGTAATGAGCAGCTGTACCTGGATCGGGTCCTTGATCTCCGGTGGAGTCCCGACTGGGAATGAGAGTCCTTCCTCAGAGGACAGGAATGTGAGTGAGAAGAAGAATGGGACCGAGACTTGGATCTAGACCTGGATCGGGATCTGGAGGACTTCCTGCTGTGTTTAGGCTCCTGTCCTCTGTCTATGTTACTGGAGCTTTCCTTTAAAACCACACACAGACTCACTTTACACATGAGCCAACACACAGCCTCTTTTCACGGCTGAGATCATATCTACCTGTTTGGGGATGATATCTGGTAACTCCTCTTGTCGCTGTGGTAACTGGCTGGGCCCGTTCATCCTCTCCCTCGTTGTCCTATTCTCAGAGTCCGACTCTGACATCTCTCTCTCTTTACTTTTTTTTTTCCTCTTCTTCCTCCGGTCGTCCTCTGGGGACTGTAGTCGATGGCGGCTGGACGTCCTGCCATTGTCTGCATCTGGACATCACAATGACATTTTGAATTTGAATATAACCAATAAATAAATCAAGTGTTAACCATGTCAAGAGTAAAGGTTTGTCACAACAGTTCAGGAGGAATTTACCAAAACTTTTAGTTTAGTTATCACAAGCTGTTTATTGTGACAGAAACTTTGTCAATCATTTATTTATTCACTTCCTCTTTTAAAGCAACTTTAAACCTTAGGCGGGGTACAGACACTTTGTCAGAGCTATCACACTTTACCAATTCAAGACCCAACAAAGCTGGATTAGGACGAGGTTAACTCTGGGTTTTTAGGTATAACAATGCTGGTTCAAAAGCAAGGTAGGTCACCATGGTAACTTGGGCTGCATGACTAACCTGCTCTGGAGCAGGTTAAGTTGCAGGTAGACGATAGAAATAACCAACCAGGAATGAAAAACAAGCTGCCGGTGTGGAGGAAGAAGGGAAAGAGACAGGAAACAGAGATGTCTGCACAAGTGCCAGGCTGACTAGAGCACAAATGTACAGTAAACAAGTGACACTGTAAAGTCATGTCATATCCAATTAGTCACCTGAATGACATTGTGCTCACAATGGATTTAATGGCCAGTCATGTTGAGATTAACAAATAAAGATAGATATTTATTTTAAATGCGCAATCAAAACGTAGATGCCACACTTCCGTTGTTGTTAGTCTTTATCTCTTTGTGAGTCTGTGGGGCTCATTCGATCTCTGGTGCTGTTCCTTTAGCAGGAGTTTAGTGCAGCGCACTTTTGTGTTTCTGGAAATAATTTTTGGGATGAATTGAAAATTTTCATTATTAAAAAAATAAATAAAAATAAATAGTCCCTATTGAATCCCCCCGCGTGTTTAAGTCCCATTAAAAAATTTTTTTTTTCAATACAGTACTATTGCAACAATTTTTCCCTTGCTGTTGAAGTGTCTTTGTGTTTCCATAGCAACCATTTAAAAACAACTTTGAGCAAAATCTAGTAACCAGCTACCCTTTTAACTGCTGTGAGCCACAATGACAGAATGTTTTGTGAAGCACTTTTCTCATTTGAAAATTGAGCCCAAGTGAACAATACAAACTGGAAATCAATGTCAAAACTGGACAGGAACCCATGCTAGGAGGAATATTATAGACACTGAGGTTTACCTTGTTCCTTACATGATCCTGCTTCTGTTTCTCTGTGAAGCAAAGTCAAAAAGGAAAAGAATTGAAAAAGTAGATTTGACTGTGTTATTAATAAAAAAAGACACGTCAATAAAGCTGCAATGTTTGTAAGGACTCCTTATGCAAATTATTTCATTAAATTAGAGTATACATTTTGTATTTTCTGCAGCTTGTTTGTGTAGTGCAGCTTCAGAAGTCTCACCTTGGTTGGTGTTGTTTGGCACGACAGTCGGAGTCTGCCTCAGACTCACTGCTGTCCTTGCCTCTGCTCCTCTTCTTTTTCTTACTTTTGTGTTTTTTGCTCTTTTTTTTATGCTTTTTGTGCGGACTGCAGCCTCGGGAACTTTGGTGTTTGCTCCTCTCCGGGGACGTCCTTCCGCATGTCTCCTGGCGAACGCCCTCTGTCACAGCGACTCTGAGGCACACAGAAAAGAATCATTTAGAAAACATATAAAAGTCAACTTACAACAAACAGCACTAACAAAGGTCTCTGTTAAACAATCGTTCAGAAAAATATATAATAATATTATAATTTTTTTTAAAGAATAAAAAAAAGAACAGAGGGGAAAACAACTCTTATAAATCACTTTTAATTAAGTCTGAAACAATTCATTGTATAAATCAAGTAATTTGATAATTAACAATCATCGAGGCATTGAGAATGATTTGAGGCAACAAAAGAGGCCCGCCAATTGAATTCTGGATGAACAAAATCTCCGCAACTTTCTCAAAGGTGATGTGCGTCCTTGCATGTTCCAATACCTGTCATTTAATTTTCATTAGTGCAAGAATCACTGTATGGTGTTACGCTATTTTTCCAAAAACACAATTAATCACACCAATAATAAATATATTACTTGATTACTAAAATAATCAAAAGCTGCAGCACCAATTTATAATAAAACACCTGCAAAATTATTTTCTTTAATTGAAAAAGACAACCAAACTGTTCCAGTACATTCATTCATTCATTTTCTACCGCTTAGTCCCGTTAGGGGTCACAGGTTCAATACAAGCATGGATATATATAACAACATAGGACAAATAATTAGTACACAAAAAAATATATGTTATAGTAAGATGCTAAGATAATGTTTAAAAGCTAAGATTATTTTAAGTTAAATGTTTTGAATTAGGTCTGCACTACACAATCCTGGTCTAGTCTTTCAAATTGATTTAGCTCCTGTTTGGACGAGTGATATTGCAGGTTTTTCTAATATTGTGCAGCCCTTAAAATATAACTTAATTCACTGCATATTAAGCTTTAACTATAGCTTTATTTATTTATGTTGTAGTGTAGCAGAGTGAAACCAACTTCCTTTTCCGTGCTCCTTCTTTGGTGAATACAGGCCATTTAGTTATAATTTAGTCCTGTTTAGAGCTGGTTTTGTCCAACATGAGGTCTTGCTACATTTAATACAGGTCTAGTCCAACATTTAGGTATAGTCCTGTTAAGACATAACATTTAGGTGTAATTTAATCCTACATTAAGTCATAGTTTAGATTTGTTGAGTCCAAGTTTAGCCAAGGTGTTGTCCTACATTTAGTAGTGGTGTAGTCATAGTTTAGTCATACTATAGTCCAGTCCTACATTTGGCCCTAGCTAAGACCAGAGTCTTCTGTATATGTATTCATTTTTTCTGCCAATGGGACCATTACATTACTTACAGGGGACAATAATACTGCAATATTCACTTATTGCATTTTTCCAAGATATTCTGCTGTCCAACAATCTAGAATAACACGGGTTTCAAAGTATAACCATATGGGATTTGATGCCATAATGCAATAATGGTAAGAGATTGTATTTCAGCTCTGCTTGACTGGGACCAGGTTGAAATACAGGATGTAAAGTGAGAGCAAAAATTAGGGAACAAATGTACAGCTTAGTAAAATAGATTTGCCCTGAATTATTAGATAAGCGCACCGTGCCATACACAAAGTTAACAAGCTTCACAAAAGAAAGCAGCAAAGTGTCAAGCTGGAAAAGTCTACACACTTTAAATCACCTCTGACATCATATAATTATTCTTATGTCATATGAAATAGCTCTGAAGCGCGATAAGGCCAGTTTACTGCTGTTCTGCATTTTATTCCGAAAAAAAAAAACGGTTAATGGTGCATTTTAATAAACCTGCTGCGGATTATTGTGGCAGTGTACGGCGCTGACTCCAAATACTAACCCAAATCAAAGAGGCGACTTACGTTTCGTCTCCTTTTTGTTCTTCAATTTCTTTGATTTTGTTTAAAATAAAATCTTGAAAGATTTGCTCTATGTTGGCCGCCATGTTTTTTTTTCTGTGCGTCTATCTTTATCATCCGGGTAGAAACGAGTAACTCTACATCGATGTGCAGCACAGTCGCAGTTAAAAGGAAAGTCATTTTACGATTCCCAGAAAACTAAATTCAACAAATTTCGGCTTAGAAATGTAAATAGTATATGTCAGCCTTTGTGGCCTGAATGTATGTATCTGTAAAGTGTCAGGTAAACTTTATAGCAACATGATTTTGTTAGGATATACTGCCGCCTAGTGGATCTCTTAGTAATGTTCTTTTCTGTTGTATATGCATTATAACTTTAATAGCTAACCTATTTGCATATTATTTATCAATACAATAACAGAATTGATGGGACTCTGGAAATACCCTATAGCCAGAGGCTCCCTATATAACTTTGGCCATATTACTAAAGCATAGGATGCCTTAGTTTTTGTAGTTTAGTTTTCAAAATTATATTTTCAGCTTTTGACAAGGGGCACATTTGACAAATATTTTCAGACAAAAAAGAGATATATCTAAACATTAACCTTTTTTATGTAATTGTTTTGTTTTGAATAAACCCTAGGCTAGTAGTTACCTTTATGGCAGCACTAGCACTTTATAGCCATGTTGCTAAATAATTGCACTTTATTTGTAGTCATTCGGTTGTGAATATGCTTCTTTTATTTTGTCAAAAAAAGGATCGTTTCGTTTCGTTTAATACATTTTTTTTCTAGTTTTATTTATTGTACATTAAACTTTTCGTGTCGTCTGTTGTCACGCGCTCTGTAATGCTACAGATAGGTCACGAGAGGCTACAATAAAACGAACGTGAGTACTCTTCCAGCCCCACACCTTTATCACCACACTCCACCTGCTCCATCACCTTTAATTAGTATAAAATACATTAAATGCGTGTTCATTCAGGACCATTAAAGACATAAAAATATATTAAGTTATTTCTAAAATACACTACTTTGTCAATCTTGTTAATAAAATTAAAGTTTAATTAGTTATTTTGAGTCAGCCCTGTGACTAACTGGCCACTGTCCAGTATATACCCCGCCTCAGGCCCAAAGCTGGGATATAGGCTCCAGTCACCCACGACCCCTAACTGGACTAAGTGGTAGAAAATGAATAAATAAAGAAATGAATAGTTATTTTGAAGTTAAACCGTGTTCGAACCACGGTCTGCTACTATGTCTTACAATAAAAATACATTTATTTTTACGTTATTAATAGTATAATTGTGTAAAAATATGTTTTACTTACAATTTAGCTATTTTCTAATCTTAGGAGTCAGCTTACAATCTTAAGTAGCCGTTAGCTGGACAACTTTTTAAGGACAAAAACCTTGGAACTAATCAACATATTTTAGCTAGTAAATCCTGCTGTTTGATAACTACATGTTTTGGGTTAAGTTATGGCTTATTCTTAATTGTATAAATGTTCTGCTTGTGATAAATGCATTGATTATAGTATACTATAGTATATAGTATTTAGTAGCTTATAGCATAGGTTACATGGAACATAAATAATGTATAAAAGTATGTATATAATTTTTTTCATATGCAGGTGCTGTCTACAGGAAGTCCTGTGTAACCTGTTGCTGAGAATCCCCCTGAGCCCTGAGGAGATGGTACGACCTTGCGGACCCCCCCCTCCCTGAGTGAGTCACATGGTGCCAACCCCCTCTCCCCCAGAGCCTCTGAATGAATGGGATAAAGGCACACTCATTCAGAAGAGAGAGGGATTCCAAGAGAGAAACTCAGCGACAACGGCATTCCTCGCTCCTATTCAGCTCTGCAGCATTGAACCAGGACTACACCAGGGCCGGACCGGGGTCTAGACCCAGAACGGAACCAGGACTAAAGCTGCGTAAGTACTACTTCATATAGCAACCCTTTACATCTCGGTCTCTTAACTTTTGTTGTTTGTGAGTTTTTTGCATTCAAACAAAACTTGCAGCCATAATGCACAACTTTCCCAAATGCACAAATGTCCCTTCTTTAATGCTTTTTTCTCATTCCTTTATCTTTTTCTTTTACAAACCAGGCCCAGGTTTTGGAAGATGAAGCTGCTACTGCTGTTGGTGCAGCTGGTGCTGGGAGTGGAGGCCCGGGAGAGAGGTCAGTACCATTTATCATTTTAATCAACAAAAACTGTGCTGTTTGGGGGCTTGTCATTTTGTTTAATCTAAAAATTAGCTGTTTTTTGTAATTAACACTGTTTAGTTTTAGGTTTAAAGAAGATATACTGTACGTCATATATTATTAACAACATAATTGTTTAATAAAAGCCATATATTCTTTCAAACATCACTGTTGTGGACTTCAAAATATTGCAGTCCCAGTCCTTATGCTTTGAAACAAACTTTTTATTTTGTCATGATGTTAGGCGTACTTCTTTAAGTTGAATGAACTACTGCTCTCCATTAATGTCTTGGCCAGTAGTGACATGCTAACTGCAAAGAGTCACAGCAACAAGGAGTGGTTCTAAAAACACTAGACTGAGTCCTATAAGTGGGTCGCCAGAGATTTGATTCTAGAAAATTCTCTCATGAAAAAAAAATGCAAAGGCTGTTTTTTAAGAAAGATTACGAGCAAAAAAAACAATGACGATGCTAAGAATCACCAAAAGAACACAAAATCATGATGACCAAATTAGCAGTTAAGCTAAAAAATAACACAAAAAAGTTCAATATGTTTATTACATCACACAGGTGTGTATGTCCTGGTCACAATGAAAGCAAACTGCCTCAAAGAGAACCTGTCTTTATTTATGACTATGTAAAGTTTGTCCATCCATTGATTAGGCCTATTTAAATGACCTCTGTGAAGCTTAGGTTTACTCCATAATAAAGGTCTTTGTTTAAAATAA
Organism: Neodontobutis hainanensis; assembly: GCA_024349245.1. Classification (NCBI taxonomy): domain Eukaryota; kingdom Metazoa; phylum Chordata; class Actinopteri; order Gobiiformes; family Odontobutidae; genus Neodontobutis; species Neodontobutis hainanensis. Next base: position 3,773,201 of record JALDNG010000001.1, on the reverse strand, counting down.
AAAACATTTTAGACCTTTGATTATTGGGCAGACTCTTTCATTAGCATCCTGCCTTAAATTTGTCTGCAAGAAGAAATGACAGTTTAATTTAACTTTTCTAAAGTGCAATGAGTTTCACAATTTGAACTCTGACCCTTGTCCAAGAGCAAAATCTCTTCATTCAATCAAGAAGAGTACACTTGTGTGACTTGGCGGCTTTGGGGGCAGAAGGTGCGAACTGCCCGGTGCATTGTGGGAACTGTTTGTTGTGATAAGACTTACACCCATCCTCCTGATAATAGCCCCCTATGCCTTCTGCCTCCCCTCTGTTATTAGCCCCTGTGTCGCTCTGTCCCTCCAAAAGAAAGTGCAGTACCCCCCGGGGCTCAACCGGAGCCAGTGGAGGGGACAGTACAGTCAGGGGGGAGGGGACTAATAAATGAAGTAAATAAAAGGAAGAAGGGTAGAGACCACACACAAACTTCACACTGGGACCACACAGCTGAACACACAGGAGACAAGGGGACACTCACCTCAGACACAGTTTACAGACACTGAAGACACACAGTCTGGCCAATTCTCTGTGGTCTGGGCCCAGCATCATCCTCTCTCTGTCGGCATTTGTCACATTTATCCACAGATCGGACAAAGACACTAACATGTCGATCCACTGGGAGCCGTTTTGACACAAAGATTATATTAAAAAGTTCAAATTTATAAAATACAAAACATTACAAAAGAACCAAGCAGGCAAAATTATCAGGGCTGCGTAATATATTGATCATTTCTTGTTATTATTTTTATTTTGTAATTGCAATAAATAGTACATCAATCAAATAAATTAAACAAGTATAAATCAAACATGGCAGTTCATTTAGCTAGGACCATGAGATAATGTCTTGTACATTGGTCATTGTAATTAATACACAATACAATAAATAGTTTTTTATTAATTGTATTTTATTTAATTTTATTGTTATTGCAGTATCAGCAAACTATTTAAAACTGTTGAATTGCAAAAATACTGACACTGACATTTACACTTATGTTAAAATATTTGACTAGTATTTTTTCACATATTTAAACTGAACCTTATCATTTTGTCAATCAGTTATATCATTATTAATACATTATTATACAGTGCAGTTTTATTGGATACATTATGTTTTCTACAGACATTATTATAAAGCTTTAGGTAGATGTCTAGTACTGTTAGTATTATGTATAATGTCACTGGACCTCACTTCTCATTTCTAAACCCTGGCTATAATATCAATACCACTAACAACTGCTTCAACTGGAATAATGTTATGGCAGTAAAAGTTAGTGCTGAGATTGTGTCTTCCATTTGAAGTAAGACGGGTCAAATCATTACCGTGTATTGCATGTTTTCCTAATTGTTCATCATTAACATATTTTTATGATCGAGAAAGTACTGAGAATGTAGTTAGTTCAATGCATTATCACAGTATAATTTTAAATGTACATAGGCATACATTTGTACAATAATAAAACATATAGGAAACTAAACAGCGCACAGACCCATGAAGGCAACAAGGCAAACACACAACATTAGCTACTTACCAAACACCTTTGTCATTTTTTTTATTTGGTAGTGAATAGGTCAGTTTGTAATATTAATTAAAAAAAAAGGTATTTTATTTAAGTATAATAACAGTTGAATTTTAAACCATATTTCTTTATGATCCAACTCAAACTTATTGATTAAAAATATTAAAAACTCAATAAATATTTTTGACTAGTGCATGTGTATTTGTATGTGTGACAGGTAAATAAATATTTAATTCTAAAATATAAAGCAAACAAACTGTTTATGCTTCATACCAAAAAACTTTGTTGAATCCTCAGCCTTGTGAACTTCCACCAGCAGTTCTAAACCCCCTCTAATTATGAGTCTATGGTTACTTCCTTTGGGTCCTGACCTTGCCTCTGACCTCTGACCCCTACGCTAGGCCTGTTCCCTGCCATCCTGAACCTGGCGTCCAACGCGGAGATCACCGCCAACGCCACGTGCGGCGACCCCCACCCGGAGGTGTACTGTAAACTGGTGGAGCACGTCCCGGGACGGAGGATCAAGAACCCGCACTGCCCCCGTTGCGACAGCCGCTCCGCCTCACACAAAGGTAATAGTCTCCACCTGCTGTGACCACACGAGACCCCTGCACAAAGGTTACTATTCTCACAGACTCACATCCTGTAAAGTACATCCTTTCACTGAGTTATAAACTCCCTGCATTGTTTGTAATGTCAGAACGCCACCCGATCACCAACTCCATTGATGGAACCAACCAGTGGTGGCAGAGTCCCAGCATCAAGAACGGGCGGCAGTTCCACTGGGTCACTATCACCCTGGACATGAAACAGGTAAAAATTACATATTCACATTTTTACTTAAACCTTATGTTTTTGGATTTCAACAATGTTTTAATTTTTTTTCTTTTGGAGGAACTACTCCCAAGTAGAGGCTGAAACACTTTTATAAATATTAAGTTTTTAAGATAACAATAATAAATGATAGAATGGATTATGCATAAGTCATAAACATTACACACTTTCTAAGCTTCCAGCAACAGACAGTTATTGCCACGGATTCTGTTTCTGCAGTGGAGCTCCTCTGTTTGGTCTGTATGGTCTGACCTGGACGTAGTGATGCATCCTACCTAGACCCTTCTTTTAGAGTCTCCCAGAAGAACATTTTAGGAGCTTCTGTAGGCATATAAATAGAATAGTATTTAAGTGGCTTTGAAGGAAAAATATGGGAAACATAAGTCCCTTTCAGACCTTGCATTGTTGTGTGAACAGATGTGCTCAGCTCCACTTGTTGTATTCATACCTGGTGTTTACAAGACTCCTTCTGAGTCCACATTAGATCACTTCTCACTTTCCTGCTTCAGACCCAATACTACTCTGGCTTCTGATTGGTTAGAACCACACTTTTCTGTTTGTTTACATCTATTACCTTTATTGTATTGAGAAATAATTCATTTCTTTGTTTGTTATTCACCAGCGTATGCTCCACTTTCTGTTGTTCAATTTATTATAAGTCAACTTTTTAAACGTTAAAGTCTATGGTACAACTGTCTGTGGTACATGTTAAGAGGTTAAATACAACACTGTGCTGCTCTGACATGCGTTGCTTTGGCTAGAGTCACTGATGAAGGAGGTCTCTAGCTCCACAAAAACACAAATCCAGGCAAGGAGATTTCTTTATGCTGTAGTGGATTCTGCTCCGTTGTCGTATAAAATGTGAAGATGGCGTCCTCAAAGAAAATGATGACAGCTGAGCATACCTACATGAATATATCATTTTTGGTTAAGGTTACAGGCCAATATTTGTGCTTTGGTGTTGTGTAAATGACCTCCAGTGGGAGCCAGGACACATACACATTGAGCGTTCTTGGATCCGTTTGTACTTGATACACACTGACACTTCCGAAACAGCTGGATGAAAGCAGACTGTAGTATAGTGTGTGTGGAGTGCATGGCCTCAGGGCTGTGTCTAGTCAGTGTCTGACTGTAGACACAGGTTCACGCTCAGAACACCGGAGCAGTGTGTGGCCTCGGGCTGTGTCTAGAAGGAGTCACACTGTACAGACCAGTTCAAACTCAGTAATGGAGCAGTGTGGGATGAGTGTTTAGCCTTGGGCTGTGTGCAGCTGCTGTGAGTGGAGACCAAACACTGGAACACTGTCATTAGATATTAGTGAAGCCACTTTTCTTGATACATTAGAGGAGTAGCTTAAAGTGCATATCAATTGTTTAAGAAATTACAGACTTATTTGATTGTTCAGAGATAACCTTTTGACCAAGAATATTACTGTGGTTTTAATAAAAATAAAAAATAAAAGATACATATGCCTCAAATTCAACCAAAATGTCTCCTTTCCTCTTGTTTTTCAGTCCTTATTATTGTGCTTTGCACTTTTATGTTACCTACTTTTCCTAAACTGTTTTCATCATTTATGTCTTTCTTTTCAGATTTTCCAAGTGGCTTACATCATCATCAAAGCAGCCAACTCACCTCGACCAGGTCAGTCCAACACCTGTCCTTAAACTCTAAAAGAATTTCACTTTTTAATACTTTTTAACTCTAGGGGACATCATAAGTAATCATATAATTAAATGTGTTCACGTAGGTAACTGGATCCTGGAGCGTTCATTGGACGGTGTGAGGTACGAGCCCTGGCAGTTCTACGCCCTTAGCGACAGCGAGTGTCTGACGCGGTACAACATCACACCTCGACTTGGATCCCCGACCTACAAGTTTGACACGGAGGTCATCTGCACTTCTTACTACAGCCGCCTGAACCCACTGGAGCACGGAGAGGTTTGCCATTACTCTTCTCTGATCTTTAACTCTCTATTATGATCCTCAGAGCCAAACCTAACACGCTCTGTTTGCTCCAGATCCACACCTCACTGATCAACGGCCGTCCTGGAGCAGACGACCTGACCTCTGAGCTCCTGAACTTCACCTCTGCTCGGTACATCAGACTCAGGCTCCAAAGAATCAGGACACTGAACGCGGACCTCATGACGCTGAGCACTCACGACCCGAGAGAGGTGGACCCTATTGTTACTCGGCGGGTAAGACGTTTAAACACTATTCTGTGGGACAGCTGCCACATGGGGCTCCACACAGACAGGTTCAAAATAGTTTTCATATTTAACCCTTTTCACAAATTTAGCCTGGACGTTAACAGGTAATCAGGGTTATTTCAACAGGACTCTTTCCTGATTTTCTTTTGTGGTGGTGCATGCCATGAACAGTCCTGGTGGTTTTACTGAGAAGCGTGGGGAGAGAACTAGACCGAGCTAATGGACAAATGAGCAAACTCATTCGCAGTGACAGTGAATGCACCGATTTTGTACTCCAGTTATTTGAACATGTGCAACTTAACTAAACAGTAGAAAGTAAAGTACAAACAGCTGCAGAAAGTACAAGGCTTTAGCTTACGCTAGAGGCTGTTTACACGACAGCGCGATTTAAGTATTTAGGGTGGCTCTGTGTGAATGTGGATTATGTCGTAACAAATCGGCTACAGCATGACTGAGGTTTCCTGACCTGTGTTCTCATGTAAATGGCCCCTAATATAGAGTATCCTCTAGTTTACATCAGCATTTAGAAATAACAACACTGACTATATAGGGATGTGACGTTTTTATCAACACAGCCAACATATAAAGATACAAATCCTCTCTAATCACCTGATGTTAAAGAAAATAAATCACATTTATCTAAATATTTTCCTGTTGTGGCTTTCTGTAAACAATAATAGTTATGTTATATTTTATGCTAAACACTTTATAATCCCCAACAAATCCATTGTTCATTGTGTAAGTTTCTTACTGCTGTAATTACTGTAGTTCACCTGAATCATTATAATGACTCATAGTTTTGGATCACTGTTGTATAAAAGATGGAGCTGAAATACTGTATTCAATAGGTTAGAAGGGATATCTAAATGCCTACATGTACAGTTGTTGAGTACAGTACATGTACAGTTGATAAAGTGAGAGCATTAACCGTGACTGCCCATGTTTGTCCTCCAGTATTTCTACTCCATAAAGGACATCTCAGTTGGAGGGATGTGCATCTGCTACGGACACGCTCAGAGCTGCCCCCTGGACCCTGCCACCAAGGTAACCACACACACAAGTCACTATACTAATACTATTATTGTAAATAATGTCACTAAGAATTCTCTCTGATGCTGCGTTATCAGAAACTACGGTGTGTCTGTGAACACAACACCTGTGGAGAGAACTGTAACGAGTGCTGTCCAGGATACCACCAGCTGTCATGGCAACCGGGGACCATTACTGAGGGGAACACCTGTGAGAGTACGGGACCAACAAAAAATATAAAAAGGCAGCATATCTCAATAGTGTCACCTCTACAAGTGCTTTAGTGCGTATTAAATTTGGAAGTGATTTGTGTTGTTAGAGTGTAACTGCCACGGTAAAGCCGAGGACTGCTTCTACAACCAGACTGTGGCAGACCTCCGCCTGAGTCTGAACACTGTAGGAGTCAGACTGGGAGGTGGAGTCTGCATCAGCTGTCAGCAGAACACGGCCGGGGTCAACTGTGAGACGTGTGCCGACGGCTTCTACAGGCCACAAGGGGTAAGGGCTTCTAGTACCAGAAGACACCAGTGGCATTAGTACATTAGATCATGTGATGGGACTCTTTTTCTGTGTATTTCAGGTCTCTCCATACTCTGACTCTCCCTGTGTGCCATGTGGCTGTGACCTCAGAGGATCCCACTCCTCCGTTTGTGTCAGAGATAACTCCAATCCTGGTCAGTTTCTCTTTGTCACTAACTTATGCTCACTAACTCATGTTTTGAGAATGTGATCTATATAACAAGACAGAATTGATAAAGTCTCTTGGAATTAGGGACAAAATGTCTTCACCTTGAAAACTGAGCCGAGATGCTTTTGCTTCTGAGAACATATATATATATATATATATATATATATATATATATATATATATATATATATATATATATATATATATATATATATATATATAGTTTGTCATGAAGGAGGTCAAAATGAGGAGTGTGTACTAAAGATAATCTTCATAATACTATATGTGTGTATTCTCAGGTGTGTCTGCAGGTCATTGCCAGTGTAAGGAAGGGTTCACAGGTCGACAGTGCGACCGCTGTGCGTTTGGATACAGGGACTTCCCTCTGTGCACTCGGTGTGAGTGTAACCTGTCGGGGAGCACAAACACTGACCCCTGTGAAGAATGTGTGTGCAAAGTAAGAAGTTTTTAAGAGAGGAAAAGTGAAGTTGTATTTTCTGTTCACAGAGTGGAGTGTTGTTTATTTTGTCATTTTGTGTTGTGTTTAGAAAAACGTGATGGGTTTCAACTGTGACCTGTGTAAACCTGGCTTCTACAACCTTCAGCCTGATAACCCTCTGGGCTGCACTGACTGCTTCTGCTTCGGCGTGTCGGACGTCTGCGAGAGCTCACCTTGGGCCATCAGTCAGGTAAAATAACAACTGTAGTTAGAACCTTCAAACACTTAAGCCTGGAAACAACACTTGTTTCCAACAACAACTCCATCTTGTTTCTTAGGTGACATTCTCTAACGCCTGGCTCCAACCTCTTGACCGGCTCCACCCACTTTCCGTCGTCCATGACAACAACTTCCTTCTGCCCAACCACTCGTTAGCGCATACCCCGCAGCACGAGATGTCATGGGACGCACCCAGCAGTTTCCGTGGTAACAAGGTCAGTCCCAACACTTTCTGCTCAAAGGAACAGGAAATTTATTAAAAGTCCCAATTTAACCTAACCTTTGACCTATTTTGACTTCTACAGCTGGCATCCTACAGAGGAACCCTGAACTACTCTCTTGTTTATGACGTCCCATTGGACAATGTAGACCGCTCTCTGCCCGCCCACTCTGATGTCATCATACAGGTATCAGTTGGCGTTTTAGATTGATTTAAAGATTTTCTTTTAGAATTTGAAAAGGTTTTAGTTAGGGGTGGGACTTTAACGTGTTTTATTACAATTTACAAAACCACAAATTACAAAAAAATGTACACAGTTTGCAGTTTCCAAACAACGTCAGTGCATGGTTTCCTGGTTTCATGGTTACCGATTACACTGATGTGCACGGCTAACGGCTCCCAGGGCTGGACTGGCAATTCAGTGAATTCCCTGGTGGGCTGGTGGGTTGGCTGTTTGTCGGCCTGTAGTGGTGCTGCTGCGCTCGGCCCACTGTCATGCTCCTATTTATTTAGAGGTGGTGCTGCGTAGCCCTCTGCTTCTCCTTCCCTCCAGTCAGGCATCCCTTGAGGTGCGTGGCCTTGGCGTGAACATACAACATGAGACATGGAGCAGTTGAGAGCAGAAAAAAAATCCACGGGTGTTGTCCATTGAGCGACGCCCCGACCCGTAACACAAGTCCCCTCTGGGCCTGGGGTGCTTATCGTGATTTTCTGAGGGAGTACCTCCTTACAAATGCATAGAGTAAAGGGTTCGCACACAAGTTTGTGCTCACACTGTCTATACCACAGGGAGCCTGTGAAAGAATCTTTTCCTAAAATGAATCAAAAACAGGTTTATGTGCTCTCTTTTACAACAGCAACAACACCTGGAGGCTTAATGCTTATGGTTACTGGGCCAAAATATTATAGATGGTGTAGCAGAAAAAAGTTAGTTGTTGCGGAGGTTACTCATTGAGTGAACAATGTAGGTTTACTAATACATTAGCCTTTCAGGTTTTTTTTGTTTTTGTTTTTATAAGGTTTAAATTGATACGTTTTAAAGTTATATTATTAAAAAGTTGCCTAAGCAATTATGTGGCTTTGTTACAGTTTTTTTTTTTCTTTAAACAAAAAGGTTTTCAATGGATTTGAAAACGTTTTAGTTGGATTTGAAAAGTCTTTAGATAGATTTAAAAAGGTTTAAGATAGATTTCAACAAGTTTTAGTTGGATTTGAAAAGCATTTAGATGGATTTGAAAAGGGTTTAGTTGGATTTGAAAAGGTTTAAGTAGGATATTAACAGGTTTTAGTTGGATTTGGAAAAGATTTTAGTTAGATTTTAGTTTAACTAAGATTCAGATGGGTCTTATGTATCAGATTGGTTTTATGTATTAAAAACAGATGAAGGATTTGAAAAAAGCTTTAGTCAGTTTAACATTTAAACAAATCTATGAGTTTAAATGGATGTTGTCTTTTTTTCCTCAGGGAAGTAGCCGCTCCATACGCCTGTCAGCCCCTCTCATCGTGTCCTTGTCCCCTTTGTCTGAGCGTGCCGTTTCCGTGGTGATAGACCCTCTCCAGTTTGTGGACGACATCAGGGGTGGACACGTGACCCGGGACGAGCTGCTGACAGTCCTGAGTGACATTAGTACACTGAGGGTCAGGGTCCTCCTCAACTCCTCGGCGGTGGGGCCCATTCGGTCAGGACACAACTTATACTTCATTTGGTGGACAACAAAAAATAATGTTCAGATTATTTAAGGTATGTTTTTCTTGTATCAGGCTGAGCTCTGTGTCTCTGGACTGGGCTGATGCAGTGTCTGTCTCCGGGGACAAGGCGGTGGCTGTGGAGTCGTGTGAGTGTCCGTGGGGCTACAACGGCACGTCCTGCGAGGTCAGTGGTCTTTCTAGACATCCATCATACGACAATAAATCTGTATAGAAGAAACAGACAGTAGAGAATGCTTTGTGTTCATTAGCATAAAACTCAAAACTGTAAGTAAAACAAGCCCTTTTTATATTATGGTTTTAGGTAAATAACTTTTAGATGGGTTTGAAAAGTCTTAAAATGGATTTGTACAGGCAGAACAGGGTAGTAATGAGTTACATTTACTACATTACCTTTATTTGAGTAACGTTTAGAAGAAAAAAAAGACTAGAGAGTAGTTTTACTGCACCATACTGGAGGCATAGTGGCCCAAATTCTTCACATGTAGCAGACGCTGAATGAAAAATGACTGAGGCTACTGTCTCCAGTGTTGAAAGTAAAGAGGATGTGCAGCCCTGGCTTCATTTCACTCACACACAGGCCTCCTGTAGGGATTAGTTTCAAAAGTTTTATGTTGGGATTTTCTATTTTTTTTAATAAATCAGACATAATGATCAATCAGTTATTGAGTAGTCTTTTAACCAAATTCTTTTTTACTCTTACTTGAGCAATGTTTTGGAGGACCACTTTTTGCTTCTACTTGAGTAAAATAATTTTTACGCTAATCTTACTTGAGTACAATATTAGACTACTCTACCCACCTCTGTGTACAGGTTCTGTTTAATAAGGATCTAGATACATTTCAAAAGGTTTTAGTTGGGTCTGAATTGTTTTTTGATAGATTTTAACATGTTTAGGATTTTAAGGCCTTAGGTGGATTTAAACAGGTTTTTAGTAAGATCTGTTTAGGTTCTAGATGGATTTCAAAAGGTTTTATTGGGATTGGAATTTTTTTTACATTAATTTAAAATAACTTTTAGTAAGATTTAAATCCATAAATGGATTTAAACAAGTTTTAGTTTGTTTTGATTCTTTTAACAGGTTTAAGTTTAATATGGAAAAGTTTTAGATCAATCTGAAATTAGATGGTTGTGAACGGCTTTAAATTGATTTAGTTGGATTGAGCGTTTTCCTCCAATCTCTCCCTGTTTCATCTGTGTTTTCTTGTCTGTAGTCTTGTCTGCCAGGTTTCTACCGCGTCGGAGGAGTGCTGTTCGGAGGGAACTGTCTCCAGTGCGAGTGTAACGACCACTCTTCTTCCTGCGACATCCACGGATTGTGTCTGGTTAGTCCAAGATCTCTCTCAAACCTGTTTTAGTCGAGCCCATTGGTTCGTGTTTCTCTAAATGTGTCTGCTCTTTCCCTCAGTCTTGTTCCCACAACACCTCTGGGCCTCATTGTGAACATTGTCTGCCTGGTTTCTATGGCGATGCCACCGAGGGGACGCCAGGCGACTGTAAGAAGTGCCCCTGCCCTCTGACCGCTCCGTCTAACAGGTTAGTTTATGGATAAAAACATGCTGTGCTTCACGATTCTTTAAGATAAAACCAAGGTCCACAAATATTAATTTACTGGAATACATGGGATACAATAATGGCTACTTTTTATAATTCATCTGTAACTTGTTTTAGAAAATAATCATCATTTGTAAGGTCTAATCACCAAGCCAAATAGTCACATATTAATCATTACTTTATAAAAACTGCTTGAGTTTTGCCAATACGTTTAATCCAGGATAAATGTTAAAATAGGCTAAAATGTATTATCTTAAATGAAACCATTTTCTGCATTTCTTATCTCACCTGTGGCACGTGTTCCAGTTTCAGCCCGACCTGTGTGCTCCAGACTGACAGACAGGTGGCGTGTGACCGGTGTCAGGAGGGCTACACCGGAAACAACTGTGAGAGGTTGGTCTGGGTCGAACATTTATAATAACAGTACCCTCAGAGATCAATCGTATGTAGCAGACACTCGAAAAAACATTTGTTATATTTGACCATTCTTTTCAGTTTTTAAACTCCTAAACCTGGTCTGATTACTTCAGATTCGATTATTGTCCATTAAGTGTTAAAGCCATGTTTCTGCTGGAGCAGTGTGGCATGAGTCAGTAAAGGTCCGTTTCTACTGTCAGACAGAAAATGTTTAGTGTTAAGCATATTTTAGTTGTACGGCTTTATATTCTTGGTTTGAAAAGTGTGGCGTGGATATAAAAAGATGGAGCTAAACACTTTGTCTGTAGAATCCTTACTTTGGCAAAAATGACAAGTGAAAAAAAACAAAAAACATTTCCAATTCTTGTTTTAAAAATAACCATATTCCAAGAAGACACATTGTTACCTGTTGTACTTTTCTTTTTTTATTCTTTATTAGCATCAGCCATTTTTCACAGGCTTTTAATTCCTTTGAATGATGTTATTTTATGAACTGAACTGATTTTAATTAAAGCCTCCTTCTCCTCTTTTTCCAGGTGTGCCAATGGTTTCTATGGGAACCCTCAGGTGCTGGGCGGGACTTGCGTTCGGTGTGAGTGTAATGGAAATGTGAACGTGGAAGAGGCAGGGCACTGCGACTCAGTGACGGGCGAGTGTCTGCTGTGCGCCGGGAACACGGCAGGACGCCACTGTGAGCGCTGCCGGGGCGGTTACTACGGTGACGCTGTGCACGCCAAGAACTGCACAGGTGAAGAACGCACACAGCGCTTTATTTTCTAACCTTTAGGACTAATGAGTGGAGATGTGTCGAGTGTAGCTGAAGGCCAGTGTAAAGCTTTAGTTTAGTCTGCTACATCCAGCTGGAGGTCACTTTTGTGTCAGAGTATAAATAAAGTTGCATGTGATAGTTCACACTGTGGGTGTGTGTCAGGATGTTCCTTGTGCGTCTGGAGGCTGCACAAAAGGTTTACATCAGTCTGAAGGTCACCACAGTATGTTTGGTTTTAACTAAGATCTAGCTTTTTATCCAGTTCAGAAGTGCCACCAGTCTAGCCTTCAATAAAATCTTTAGATCTCACAATAACGTCTCACAGGAGGCATATGATACACTATCAGTCATTAGATGTCACAGTTTTTATCCAATCCTGAGCAAAGGGCACTTTAAATTATCTTTGGTTAAAGTTACAGAAATAATCTAATATCTACTCTTTCATTCATTTTGTTTTTCTGGTCATGTCTATGCCCTTGTTTTAGCCTAAAACTCATTTTTACATACCAAGAAGATGGTTCACATCATTCGTATGATTGGATAAAACCATCCATAATTTAAAAGGATACTATTCATTAAAATATTCTCTTTAAATTTTGTTTCTTTTATTAAATACTAACCTTCCTAGACTGGATTAGACTGTTTGGATTGTGTATCATACGTTGGTTTTGATCTTGTCTCGGTCTCAAAGTGGTCTTGTCATGGTCTTGTCCTTGGACTCTTTGATCTCAGACATGACTTGATCTTGACTAGAACACAATGTACAGTTGTACTAATAAGTTTACATACCCTACAGATTTTTTTTTTTCATTTTTCAGCGAATATGAATGATAACACAAAAACTTTTCTTTTACTCATAGTTAGTGGTTGGGTGAAGCCATTTATTGTCAAACCGCTGTGTTCACTCTTTTTAAATCATAATGACAACAGAAGAAAAGGTTTAAATAAAATCATCTGGACTCAGTTTTCAAGGTAAAGACTTTTTGTCTCTAATTCCAAGAGACAATTCTAGCAGAATTGATAAAGTCTCTTAGAATTATATAATCAAACTTAAAATTTTAGCTAAACTGAAATGGTGCAGGCTTATTTTGTCTCCCCTTATCTCCCTTATGAAGCACCCAGCCTCAGGCTCTAGCAGATGGGATAGACCCCTGCCCCTGGGACCTCTTACAGGATAAGCAGTAGAAGAAGAATTATACACATTCTATCAGAAGATTATATTATTTATAGCCTCCTTACACTCAACCATTCAGATTTTTTTTTGTAGGAGACATGGTTTTACTCATGTCTCTCACTCTCTGCTGTGACTCAAAGAGTGTGGGGTTCCATTTCCTGCCTTTGCAAAATGGCTCCTCTTTAGTGGACATTTGGACATTGTTGTCTGCTTTTGCATGTTTTTATCGATTTTTTTATTTCAGAGAATGAGGTAATTTACGGCCCACCTTAAATTCTAAATTATGAGAGGCACATGCTTTTGTCTCAGGAGGATTTTAAACATTTTCTCTGAGTGATTTGTTTGGAGTCTGGTTTCAGAGTTAGTTTAGTCTCCTAAAGGGGCTCTGTTTAATCTCTGACGCTGGAGGCCATCCCTGCTTCCACCGGAGGACCGTGGAGGAATGTGGATTTGTCTAATCCACATCACGCCTGACCTCTGACCTCATTGTTCCCCCTCGGTCACATGACTCTATTCACACACTGACCAGTGGAAACAGCCCTTTGTGTCTCCGGGGGAAAAGGGGGCCAAAGAGGGCAGGCCGAGGGATTAAAAAAACACAACCCCCCACAATCACATGGAGGTCCTGTCCACTTCCTGTTACACTGTGATGTAGATAAGTAACTGACTGTGTGTTGTCTCTCAGAGTGTGGCTGTAACGCACAAGGCTCCCTGTCTCTGGTGTGTGACATCTCAGCGGGACGGTGTGAATGTAAAGCCAATGTGACGGGACGGACATGTGACCACTGCCAGGTAACGCACCCTCCCTCTGATTGGTTGGTGCAAGTTCTCTGCACCAATTACATTTGAAGAAGACAGTATATAATACATAACTCAATATGACAAAATATTGTATCTAACAAAATATATATTATATATTTTAAATGTGTCACAATAAGCTTGTTAATAACATCTCTGTTTATGTATTGCAGCCTGGCTACTATGGAATACAAAGCAGTCAAGGCTGTATTCCCTGCAGCTGCAGCCAACCAGGCTCAGTGTCAGACACATGTGACTCTGAGGGGAGGTGCCAGTGTGTAAAGGGTGTGGCCGGGGACAAGTGTGACCGATGTGACCGGGGTTACTATGACTACGGGGGCAGAAAGTGCATTGGTACGACACATTCCTTGACTTGTTTTGCACATGTCAGCCTTAAGGCATTAATAAGCTATTATCAATAAAAAAGACAAAACAATCATTACTTACTACATAAATAAAAATAAATCTGAATTGCCACAGCGAAAATAAAATGAAATAAATGTTAGTTTTGTCAAAACAAATAGTTTAACAAAGGTTGAAACACTTAAAGTGGCAGAAAATTTAGTGGGCTTATTAGTTATACCTCCTCCTAAATAAATAAAATGAAACCATATGGCTTCTCAGTGGTGAAGTGGTTAGTACCCTGTCCAGGAGGAGTAAACTCCAGCCACAGAGGGTACCTTTGTGCCAGTCCCTAGCCTGGATCAAACTGTTGATCAGGATGGGTGTGTGGCATAAAGATATATGCCAGGTTTAATATGAGAACCACCTTTTTTCAGGGACTAATATTTCAAAATACCAAATGAAACATGCCCTGGACTATTTTAACATAATAATTGTTTAAATATATATTTCTCTTTTCTTTCTTTCTAGTTCCTTTTAATTGATTTTAAAGCTTTTTTGGTATATTCGCTCCTTTTTAGCATCCTTTAAATTATTATTTGCATAGTCTCTTTCCTGACCAATAAAAAACAGTCATATAATTAAATGCCTTTGACTTTCACAAACATTACTCAGATTTTTTTATATGATTGAGTTCCCCCTGTAACCCTCTTTTGGGTCCCAGTGTTTGGGAACCACTGCACTAGATGATGTGCTATAATGACCTCAGAAAGCAGCAGCAGCATTGATTGTGCTGGTTTATTATGTATACTGTATATGTGTATATAAAAAAATATATGTGTAACTATAGATCAATACAAGCCAGTACAATATTAATGTAGTTCAAGTGAAATATCTTCAACATTTTACACATACTCATGTGACATATTTGGGCAAATGAAAATCCTGACGAGTATTATAGCAATAAACTGAATTAGTTTTAAAGAACTAGTTCAGAGGGTCAAAACCTGCTGGCTAATGTTATATTTCTAAATATTAAATATAGTTTTAGATGTAAATACTAGATTTTTGTGCAAACCTGATGACCCCCCTCATCTCCAGCTAAAACACTAAGCCCAACCCAGATGCTTCTTATTGTATCGAACCCAAACAGTCTTCATCAGCAGATACATGATGACAGTTACTTTATTGTGTTGCGGTGTTTCTCCTGCTCTCTGACTGGCTATTTTTTATTTTCCCAGCATGCAACTGTGCCCACACTGGAGGGAACTGTGACTCGGAGACCGGAGAGTGCATCTGCCCTCCCCACACCGAGGGAAAGACCTGTGAGAGTTGTGAGGCAGAGCACTGGGGTCACGACCCTGTGACCGGCTGCCAGGTAAAAGAAACAATATATTTTTATGAAAATATAATCTCCATGGAGAGTATTTTTTATTGAGACAAGGTCAATTAAAATGTTTAAGTCGCTTTAAATTTGGGTTTCTAAATTTATTTTACTTTACTTTACTATCTTTTTTTTTGCCATACTGAACAGTATTCTTTTCAGTTTGAGATCTGAGTGTAAGCCATGCTGCAAAATCTTGGCGCTACAAAACACCACATTTGATTTATTACTTATTCATATTTATCATATTTTTGTGTTTAATGCTCATAATCTTCATCTGTCAAAAAGCCCTGCAGCTGCAGCTCGTTCGGCAGCGTCTCCTCTCAGTGTAACCTGACGAGCGGCCAGTGCCAGTGCCGAGAGGGCTTCAGCGGCAGGTCATGTGACCGCTGCGTCGCCGGTCACTACGGTTACCCCCAGTGCACGCCATGCGGCTGTGACCCAGCGGGAACACAGGAGGAGTTCTGTAATGGGACGATGGGGATCTGCGACTGTCTCCACAATGGCCAGTGTGTCTGCAAGGTGAACATACACACCACTTATACAACAGTCTGGAAGGTCAGAGAAAGTCAAGAAATTCAAAATGCAGTAGCCAGATTATGGAAATGCCATGGGTCAAATAGTTTGGTCAGAGTGGTCAGGAAATGTGAAAACTTTGTGTAAAGATGTCTCTACTAATATTTCTATAATATATGGTTGCGAAGTTTGAGTTAATCAAAATTGCTCCAGAATCAAGGTAGACGTGTTTTCAGTCAAGTTTTTGTACAATAGTGTATGGACATTTAAAAACCTAATTAAACTTTTTACAGAACAGCAGGTACCTCAGGATGCCGCTGTCTTATGTTTGAAAGTTCTTTTTGTTCAGAAAGAACTGGGCAAAAACTTACAGGTTCTGAGCCTGATTGATTTGGATGTGTCTTGTTTCAGTCGGGAGTGTCGGGCCGTCGCTGTGAGGAGTGTGTGTCGGGTAGCTTTGGTCTGTCTTCTCTGAACCCCGAGGGCTGTTCTCGGTGTTACTGCTCTGGACTGAGTGAAGACTGTGAGGAGCAGGGAGGGTACTACACTACACAGGTAAGCACTCATCACAAAGGACATGCTCAACTAGTCTGGCCTAAGTAAAGCGCAGAATCTAGAAGTTCTAAAAGAAATATAATTTAAGTTGTAACGAGTCAGAAATTCCTTTAATATCTACTAATATATTGAGCATACGCCAATCTTAATCCTCGAATGGGTTGTCATCTATTTGGATAGAGCATGAGACTCTAAGTCATCAGTTAGAGCAATGCCAAAACTTTTTTCAAAGGACCTATATCTAGATCTGCTGTTTAATTGATTTTAAAGCTATTTTTGATATTTTGTTTACTGTGTGGTTCCTTTTTTAGTGTTCTTTGAATTTTTCCTTGCATACAGTTATTCCTGATTATTACCAATATATAAAACCAGTAGTATTTACAATAAATGCCCATGGATTTAAATATTTTTAAATAGTAAAATTTTTTTGGGTGACCAAAATAATAATTCTGGGGCCCACAATTACCCATGTTTGTGTAATAGTAGTCCATAGGAAAAAATAGCTAAAACAGGACATTAAAAACATATGACACTAAGAATCATCAATTCTTTTTTATATTTTAACCAGACCAGTAAGTTGGGTCACAATTCTTTTGACCTTTTAAAATATTGATCCCATAAAGAAAATGTTTGATAAACACTAAAAAAAACTCACTTTGTCTTAAAGAAAATGTTCAAGGCAAGACATTTCTGAGTTCGACTGGTAAGAGAGCTGAGCTTATAACTCTAGAGGGAGGGGTCTGACCTGATACTAGCTCTGATTGGACCAGGCTGTTCTGGTCTCATAGTTGTTACCTTGAGGGCTCCTGATGGGAGAGTCGTTAAGGCTCAGGTGAGTTGTTAGTTTAATTGGTTCTGCTGTTCTCTTCCAGATCTCTCAGTCCACTCCCTCGCTTCTACCGGTGGTCTCTCAGTCCAACCTGAAGGGGGTTGTTTCTGGAGTTTTCCTTCAGGACGGAGAGGTATTATTGGATATCCGGCACCTGGACACCACAGGGCTCTCTGGTCCCCTCTACTGGAAACTGCCCCAAGTCTTTACAGGCAAGAAGGTAACAGTATATGTTTACACTATTTTCTTTTATTTATTTAGTTAGTGATCTATGGATCCTTTTTATCTTTTTCTATGATGTTAATTGTTATTTTTTTCCCCCGTATCATATTCTAGTTAATGTCCTATGGAGGAACGCTGTCCTACTCAGCTGTGTTCTATGCAGAGGATGGAAAGGGTTTGTCCAATGAGGAGCCTCAGGTGCTGATGAGAGGCGGGACTCTACGGAGGTTGGTCATCTACACTGACATGGCCGCCCCGAGCAACGGAGTCCGGACGCGGCATGACGTCAGGCTCACAGAGGTACAACAAGACGAAATGATTTTAATGATGAATTAACACCAACCACCACCAGTACATAAACACAACAGTATTGTATGTATTTGTGTCTCCTAGCACCGCTGGCGTTACTTTAACTCGGTCAGCGAGAAGGCGGTGAGTCGGTCAGACTTTATGATGGTGCTGAGCAACGTCCAGTACATCATCGTGAAGGCCTCATATGGGACCAGGCTACAGCAGAGCAGGTGGAGATGAATACACTACGAGATAATGATGTAATGATGTATTTCAGAGACTAACCTGTGCGTGTTTCAGGATCTCCAACATCTCCATGGACATGGCAGTTGAGGAGGGTTCAGAAGCTAATGGGGGCGTGGCCAGACAGATAGAGTCCTGTGACTGTCCTTGGGGGTACTCAGGTCTATCCTGTCAGGTAAAGCTCACATTTACTGTATCACCTCTACAAAAAGGTGCTTTGAAAAAAAAATCTGAATAAAATAATTATTGTACAGACTCAGTCAGCTTCACGCATTCATTTTAAGGTGAGAAGGTGTGATGTCACAGTTTGATTATCCATTGTTAACTACTGTGTATGTTTGGTCAGCTAAGTTAATATATATATATATATATATATATGAAGACTGTGAGTGCCAAACAGTCTGGACAAAAGTGAATCCATTAAGTATATATATAGTGTATATATTTTTGGATTGGTGCAAAAATATTTTAAAAATAATTTTTAATGATTAAAATACATTTTAAAAATCTAGAAAACTGTTGTGATGTCATGATTGTCTGTTGGTATTTAATAAAAGCTGCTTGGGTTTCAATGGTCTGGAGCAGTAAAATGTCAGTGAAAACAAATAAAAAATAATAACATCAGATAATAAAAGAATAAAATTAAACTTAATTAAGGTAGAAAACTGGACCAAATATAACAAAAATGTTGTATTTATTATATATTATATATTCTTTACCATGTGTGATCAAACATCAGATAAACTTGAAAATCAGGGTGACTTTATATGAAAATGACTTACATTGACCATCTTCATCTTCATCTTTAGTTGAAAGAAAATGTTAAAGTCCATTTTGATGGTGTGATATAAATATTATTTCTTGTTTGTTCAGGACTGTGCTCCAGGTTTCTTCCACCAGCCGCTGTCAGAGATGTCTCCTCGGGATCAGAGGTCGCTGTTTGTTCAGCCCTGTGTCCCCTGTCGGTGCAACAGCCACAGCCTGCTCTGCAACCCGGAGACGGGAGCCTGTCAGGTACAAACTACACTGAGGAAATTCACTGTACAAAAGGGACAGAAGACCTCAGAAGAATTTAGATTCTCATGTTTCCCTCATATGTCTCAGGGCTGTGACCACCACACTACCGGGCCTCACTGCGAGCTGTGTGCCACCGGTTACTACGGCAACGTGAAGGGCTCCCCAGCCGACTGTTCACTTTGCGGCTGTCCCCTGAAACAAAACAGCTTCAGTCCGACGTGTGAGGTCTCAGGTCCCATCGTAGACTACATCTGTACCAACTGTTCGGCGGGACATGAGGGCCGATACTGCGAGAGGTGGGTACTAGTATTTTACTCCCTCTAGTGTCCAAAAGTCTGAAATGAGACTGACAAATACCCTATGTTTCACCCTCTGGTTTCTATATTAAAAGAGTTATAGTCCATTTTCTGTCTCCTCAGGTGCTCAGTGGGTTACTATGGAAACCCCTCGGTGGTGGGCGGGGTCTGTGAGAGGTGCAGCTGCAGCGAGTGGGGCGCTCTCAGTTCTACCTGCAACATGACAACTGGACACTGTGAGTGTCGACCCGGGGTCAGAGGTCGGCACTGCAACGAGTGTGAGGAGCGCCACGTGATGGACGGAGGACGCTGCACCTGTGAGTGTCACATGACATCTTTGAACCTAACTCTCACCCTAAACCCCCTTTGACCTTTCATTGTGGACTTATGCTTCCATCTTCAGCCAATCCTAGATGGTTTTCTTTTATCATAACTAAGAAAGATCTTTTACGTCTATGGACCTACAAACTTCAATAGTCCTGTAACTATCCTGTTTGTATTCAGTATACATATATTACAGTCGCAAGGAGCATTCCTTTTCCAAAGCACTTCTTTTGGCTGTAACACCAAGGATGCATTTGGTTATCATTATAGCTTGACTCACTCTAGACCACAATGCACTGCAGTCAAAAAAATGCAGAACAGGAAGAAGCATGAACAGATATAGTTAGTTTTATTTTGGTCACTTAAAAAAAACAATATATCTGCCAAGAAGAAAAAAAGTCTAAAAACAATAGGGAATAGGCCAAAGTTTAAACTTTTACATTTAAAACAAACTTGCAATGCAACAAAACTGCAACAAAAAACATAACACAATCCCATTTAAGTACCGCCCTACCTGTAATGTGACCATCTGTTTGTAAAATAACTTAAATCTAAAAAATTGTTGGACATTGCTTGTGTTGGAGCTCCAGACCGTACCACAGTTTCACTCCACACACAGACAAACACAAACTCTTCCAGGTGGTTCTTACTATCAATAAATATAAAGGTTTTATAGCTCTCTCTCTAACTGTGGAAAAATCTTGTATGTTACTTGGTAATATTTTAATTTAAAATTGGTAAAATATTATTACCGTGTTCTAGAAATCCAACCTTGTATATGATCCCTACTGGGATGTATTGAATATTGATACTTGTTTTCCCACACTTCAACAAAACATGTAAAGTAGGGGAGTACTATGGAGCAGGTAAAAGTGGACAGCATTATGATCAAGGAATTGTTTTGTTGTGTTTATAATTATGTTTGATGTGTGATATTTTTGTCTATTATTACTCCCAAATATTTATTTTCAATTTGGATTTGATTTATTTTTACAATTTCCAAATGCCATTACTTTTGTCTTATTTAAATTTAACAATAATTTATTACTATTCACCGATTTCTTTAATTCACTTTGTTCTCCATTTACTGTATTTATGAGGTCATTATTAAAATCCCTATATACTATTACTAAAGAAAATGTTTGTGTCATCTGCAAACAATATTTGTTTTAACGGTGTAGATACTAAATATATCATTAATATTGTATATGGGACCCAACACTGACCCCTGAGGGACACCACAAGCAACACCAAGATGCTCTGAAGTGTTTTGGTCCATAAATAATCCATTTGTGTTTTGTTTTTATTCTGTCCAACACATTTGTATTTTTTCTGTTACCTCAATTATTCAGTTTAAGTGTGGTTTTGCAATATTCATAAAAATATTATGTGAACCCAATGCCCTTCAATTGCTCAATGACTTTTTTCAGATAGTGGTGGTTTTGTTTTTTCATCTTTCATTGTTTCTTCGGTTTGACCGCTCTTATTTCTGGAACAGACATGGAAGGATCTCTGGAGAATCATCCTAGTTCTGTTTCACTCAGTTGTTCTCGTTGTGGTTTTCTGTTCTAGCCTGCAACGATGAATGCACTGGTGTCTTACTGGACGACCTGGACACTATACACACCCACCTGCTGTCTGTGAACATCAGCAGCCTTATTAGGGCGCCCTACAGCCAGCTGGTGGCGCTGGAAAACCAGACCAGAGATTTTCAGGTGGGTTTGAATATTCACTGTACACACCTTGTTAATACATATGTTAAAAGTGTCATCTTCTTTTTTTCCTTTCCTTCCTCAGATGTCTTCTAACAGCAGCTCAGCTTCTGCTCATCTATTGGCTGTGGGGGATCATCTGACGGCGGTGACCTCCGACCTCAGCGCTGTCTCTAAGAAGGTACAACACTATATATAACCTTCAACCAAAACCTTCAAACAAGACAGTGGCGTACAATGCATACAACACTCCATACATACAATATAAGCCACACAGTGATGTCATAATGTAACGCTCTCACAGGTGTCACAAGTCACCGGCATCGTGGAGCAAGTGGGCAAGGCTACGAACCACAGTGTCTCCCAGAGTGCACTGCTGCTGGAGAACATCGGCAAACTGAACAAGAGAGTCTCAGGTGAGAATCACAAATACTGGGATTGATTTATACAAAAATATTTAAAGATAATAAGTACTTTGTATTTCCTCAGAGCTGAGCCAGGTGGCGGGGCTTCTCAACCAGACCAACGCTGAGACTCTGGAGTGGACCAATCAGACACAGCTGCTGAAGGAGGCGGAGTCACTTATGAAATCCATGAGGACGATGGATCTGTCCCGGTGCAGTGCCACAGCCAATAAGGAGATCATGTCAGTCCCAATGAAACTGGTTTTAAAAGTTGGATTTGGGCAGGTTTTAAATGAACAAACCTAATGTGAATGTACCCTCCTCTTTATAGTCTGTCTGAGGCCCTGTTCCGCTCGCTGCTCGACTTCATCTCGGCTGCCAACATGATTGAGAGAAAGCTCCACAACCTGTCTGAAGACATTACTGCTCAGCTGCAGACTCTGAACACAGCAGAGACCCACCTGAAGGACAGCCAGCAGCACAACGCTCTGACGCACAAACTGATAGAGGGAGCCACAGCCAAACTACAGGGACATAAGGTAAATGCTTAATGCTAAAGATTAACACAACAAGAAATCCACTCATACTGTTTCTTCTACCTCTAAATGTTGCTAAAAGGCCCCAAACTAGACATCCCATTTTTCTAACGCCCTACCCATCCTCCTTCTCTTCTCTTCTTGTGTCCAGTCTCTCTGGGAGAAGGTCAGCTCTGGCTCTAGTTCAGTGAATGGTCTGATGGTGGACAGTCAGCAGCTGCTTTCTGAAACCCTAAACCTGGTGGAGGACTTCACCAACAGCTCCATGGTAAAACACTAAACAAACTCCTATAAGCATAAGTTACTGCGTATTTGTGCGTATTTATGAATGTGAAATGTGCATTGATCCAGGAGGTGGAGCTGTTGGGAGAGCAGCTGGCCCAATGGCGCTCCCTGCTCCGGAAACAAGTTGACGGATTGGTGATTGGGCTCAAAAGCACTGATGCTCTGGAGATGGTGTACCGAGCAGAAAGCCACGCCCACAATATGCAGATCCACGCTCAGTCACTTCGCGAGTCAGTCTCTGATAATTATGTTGAATATTGTGATAAAAATATGGCTTGTGGTTCTTTCAAATTTATGAAGAAATAGAAAGCTCTGAATTAACTTGGTTGAGATTAAAGCAGGCATAAATATGGACTTTTAGGAAAAAATAAAAATAATTATTTGTATATCTGTCTAGTTCCTTGTCGTCGGTGTGCAACATCTCTCAGAACAGCACTCGTCTGCTGCGACTGGACACTGACATCACTCAGCAGGTTAACTCCGCCCACCAGGAAGCGCAGAAGGCACAAAACTCTGCCTTTATGGCTTTAAACATGGTAATGAACACAAACAAAGCACAAAAAATATATCTGTTTATTTTTATATTTCTTTCAATCATTTTGATTTTCTTTTAATTTGCTTTAGAGCCAATCAGAGCTCTCGCTGTCAGAGGAGAGTGGAGTCATACTCAACAGTAGTTCATCTGTTTTAGAGCAGAGTCTGCAAATCAAAAACACAGCAACAGGTATGTAGGCCAAACACTCAACAGAGCACTATATTTCACAAAAAATTGTAGGATTTCAACAAAATCTCAAAGTCTTGTTTCTTTCATTATTAGTCTATATTTCACATATTATTAACTAATGTTCAAATGTTTTCCCAGATTTCCAGAAGAATGTCTCCATCATAACGTCCCACATTGTAGCGGTCAGACAGAAGTTCTTAAATGCTAGCGACATGCTTAGCCGACCAATCAGAGAATTGCGAACCCTCTCTAACAGTGAGTCGAGTAACTGTTCTGTTGTGAGGCTTGTCTGTTTTCCAGAATCACCGTCATTAGTTATGAAAACGCTTCTCTTGTTATGTCTCAGGTTCTGCGATGGATCCTTTGTCGCTCCACCAGGCTGACTCTCTGACCGACCTGCAGGAGGCACTGAGGAGGCTGCAAAAAATCCAGGAGCAGCTACTGGTGTCGTCTTCAGTTGTGGACAACACCAACCAGTCGGTGAAGCAGACTCGTGACCTGATGAGTCACACAGACACTACAGGTCAGAGAGTGATCTTAACACTGATAACTCAAATATACCCAGTGAATATACTTGACGTGACAACAGAATAATATTGGTAGGCTTGTATGGGTGCATTTGCCAATATCTGCTGTCCTTCAACCTCTTCAGTAATGGCCGATCCCAAATTTAAGCTAATATATCAGTGCATCCCTACTTGTCACCTTAGTTTTGAATGACACCGATCCTGTCAATACTGTAAAGTTCTTCTCTGCATGTTGATTGAGAAGCTGCTTTGATACAAATGCCTGAAGAGTTATCAGGAGAAGCTGTTTAGTAAATGTTTGGTTCTTTCTGGTCTCGTGTCAGCAAGTTTAAGTTCAATAATAGCATAAACAGTATGTCATTATATTAGTGGTTTTTGTGTTAGGTTATACACATTTGGTGGTGGCATGGGGTATAGGACATGAACTGGCTGGAGTTCAAGTCTGGATTTAGTTAGTAGGGGAGCGTCTAGAAAATAACAGCTGGTTGTGCCTAAATTCCTGATTGGTTATGCCTAATGTCTCTAACACCAGTAACTCTTATTAAAACAGAACGCACATTGCCAGTACAATTTTTAGCTCAATGTTATTTTAATGTTTCCTATGTCCAGCCAATGAAGCACAGCGCCAACTGCTGGACGCGGAGCTGCGTTCAGAGCGTCTGATGGAGAGAGTGAAGCCGCTGAGCATTCTGGGAGAAAACCTAAGCCGGAACCTGTCAGAGATCAGAGAGCTGATAGAGCAGGCCAGGCGTCAGGCTGCATCAGTGAGAAATACACTTCCTACTGACCGATGTGTGTTTGTTGGGTTTGTAGTTTTAGATCCCGGCTTAATAAAATGCCTGTGTTTCAGATCAAAGTGGCAGTGCAGGCAGACCGCAGCTGCGTCCGCTCCTACACACCTCAAATTGTCTCCAGTAACTTCAACACGCTGACCCTGACCCTGAAGACCAGCACCAGAGACAACCTGCTCTTCTACCTGGGCTCCACTGCTCAGGTCAGCACCGTGAGCTGGTCATGAAAGGTTTTACCAGGTTCTGAATAATTACTTTGCATTATTTCTCCCTGTGCAGGTGGACTTCATGGCTGTGGAACAACATGCAGGGAAGGTGTCTCTGCTGTGGGACGTTGGCTCTGGCAGCAGACGGCTGGAGTTCCGAGGTTTGGACATCAGCAACAACAAGTGGACCAGGATCAATGTCACGCGGTAAACCCTACAACTACATAAACATTAACACTTGAGCTTTAATTGCATGTATAATAGTTTTATGTCTCGTGTACAGGTTTGGAAGCCAGGCCTCTCTGTCTGTGTACCAGCTGGACTCAGACTCTCCTGCACTGCCTCCAGTAACAGCCACGTCTCCAGGAACAGCTCGAGTCCTGGACATTGACAACACCACATTGGTTTATGTCGGAGGAGTCAGCGAACGCACTCAGGTAATAGAATTAATTACCAGGGTTCGATTCATTCTTGTTAGGCCACAGTTCCTTTTAGATTGGAGTTCTGGGGCCTCATTTATAAAAGGTTGTGAAGGACCTCTACTAACCTAGTATGTACGCCTAGCGGCCAAAAATGATGGATGAGAAATAAAAAAAAATTGATTATATCAAACACACATTTTTTTTCAAAACTGTTCAGTTCAACCCCTCACCTGTGGGTCACCTGTATGTCGCCTGTGGGTCGCCTGTGGGTCACCTGTATGTCGCCTGTGGGTCACCTGTATGTCGCCTGTGGGTCGCCTGTGGGTCACCTGTATGTCACCTGTATGTCACCTGTGGGTCGACTGTGGGTCACCTGTATGTCACCTGTGGGTCGCCTGTGGGTCGCCTTTGGGTCACCTGTAGGTCACCTGTGGGTCACCTGTATGTCGCCTGTGGGTCGCCTGTGGGTCACCTGTATGTCACCTGTATGTCACCTGTGGGTCGCCTGTGGGTCGCCTTTGGGTCACCTGTATGTCACCTGTATGTCACCTGTGGGTCGCCTGTGGGTCGCCTTTGGGTCACCTGTATGTCACCTGTATGTCACCTGTGGGTCGCCTGTGGGTCGCCTTTGGGTCACCTGTATGTCACCTGTATGTCACCTGTGGGTCGCCTGTGGGTCACCTGTATGTCGCCTGTGGGTCGCCTGTGGGTCACCTGTATGTCACCTGTATGTCACCTGTGGGTCGCCTGTGGGTCGCCTTTGGGTCACCTGTATGTCACCTGTGGGTCGCCTGTGGGTCGCCTTTGGGTCACCTGTATGTCACCTGTATGTCACCTGTGGGTCGCCTGTGGGTCGCCTTTGGGTCACCTGTATGTCACCTGTATGTCACCTGTGGGTCGCCTGTGGGTCGCCTTTGGGTCACCTGTATGTCACCTGTATGTCACCTGTGGGTCGCCTGTGGGTCACCTGTATGTCACCTGTGGGTCGCCTGTGGGTCGCCTTTGGGTCACCTGTATGTCACCTGTGGGTCGCCTGTGGGTCGCCTTTGGGTCACCTGTATGTCACCTGTGGGTCGCCTGTGGGTCACCTGTAGGTCACCTGTAGGTCACCTGTGGGTCACCGTGTGCTTATTGTTCTCAATGGCATTTCAACTGCAGACTAAACAATAAAAAGACTAGGCTTTTCATAGTGCTGTGCATTTATAAGGGCACTGACTGATTTATGGCAGAAGCAAAACAATGACTTCACTAAACACTTTTTCCTCTGTTCATTTTGTTTTATTCTATCTTATTTTCTTATTGCTCTTTCTGATCTTTAACAGTGCATTTTCTGACATTCAGTTAGTTATTTGGTCCATATGTCATTCATTTTTTAACCAAACAATACCAGAAAGCAGTACGAGACCCATTATTTAAAAAAAAAAGAAACCCACTGTTTTAATTAACAGTACCAATAGCTAGATAGATTAGAAATTCATGTAATAGCATATATTTTACTTTTGGGCCAGAGTCAGAATAAAATACAGTATGATTTTTATAAATGACTATATTTTGAAGTACACATTGACTGAATCTTCATTAGAAACTTATTTTGATTTTGTGTCTGTAGAGGAGTCCACTGCTGCGTTCCTGGTGGTTCCAGGGCTGTCTGGGAGAGGCTTCACTGAACGAGAAGAACCTGGGTCTGTGGAACTACCACAGCAGAGAGGGCCAGTGTGGAGGCTGCTTCAGCAGGTACACCAAGGAAAATTATTTTTGAGTGTATTTTATCTGCCCTTTCTATAAGCATTTTACATTTAAACTTTAATTAAATGATGTCCTGTGAATACTAAGATATTACAATTCCCATAACAACTTTCTCTGTCCCAGTCCTCAGATGGAGGAGACGGCCTTCCATTTCGACGGCTCTGGGTACTCAGTGGTGCAGAAGTCTCTGAGGGCAACATCTACGTCCATAGTTCTACTGTTTAAGACTCTGTCGCCGGGCGGATTACTGCTCTACCTGGCCTCCAACAACACTGTTAGAATGCTTTTGCAGGACTATTCTTTAAAGATCTATTTAAGCCAGATTTAGACTGACATTGATTTGTGTTTTCAGAGGGACTTCCTTTCCATGGAGCTTGTCGAGGGTCGTGTGCATTTGACCTTTGACCTCGGTTCGGGGGTTCTGGTGCTGACGTCCAACAGGAAGTACAACACGGGGACGTGGTACAAGATCACACTGCAGAGGAACAAACGCAAAGGTACTGCACTGAGTGGCCTAAACCAAGATCAATCACACATGAGGCAGTTTGGTCTGTTATTATTTTAAAATTGTTACTTCCAATTCTTTATTTTAACAAATGTTTCCTGTCTGTGTAGGTTACCTGTCCATCATGGCCGCTGACCAGTCCTCTGAAAAAGAAGTTCTAGAAGCAGAGTCTCCCGGAACAGCCTCCGATCTGAACCGAAACGACCTCGACCCCATCTACATTGGAGGCATTCCTGCTTCTCGACCAATCAGGTTAGAAATCAGATGTTGTTTTTTTTCAATGGTTTTATTATTGTCATAAAGAACCAGATTTTAAGTGCTCTGTCTGTGTGTGAAAAGGCGTCAGGTGGTGTCCCGCTCCTACGTCGGCTGCATTAAGAATGTGGAGATCGCCCGGTCCAACTTTGACCTCCTGAGGGATGCCTTCGGAGTGAGGAAAGGCTGCACCCTTGAGGTAAACACTCACTACCATATTTTTTTTACTGGTCCAGAATGGAAAATGTAAAACCTACAGATTAATATTGGTTTATGTGTACTGATTATTGGTTTATGTGTTCTCCAGGCGGTACGCAGTGTGTCACTCTTTGGCCCTGGTTTTGTTGAACTCACTCCTTGGTCGTTCTCTCAGGAAACAGAGCTGATGTTCACCTTCTCCTCCAGGAACCAGTCAGGGCTGCTCCTGGCTGCGCTCAGCCAAGACAAACGGGTCAGTCACATTAACTCACACAGACTTTTGACAGCTTTTGTTCATTTGAGACTAAATTGTATCACGGCATCATTACTTTGAGGTCTGACTATTTCTTGGCAAGAAAAGTTCAACAGAATGCATTTTTAAAGTTTAACTTATCCTCGTGTTTTCCCCTACAGCACTTCCTGTCCATGCAGCTGATGTCTGGTTCTCTGGAGGCGGAGCTCGGCAAGGTGGGCGGGGCCTCTCAGAGAGCCATTATAGTTGGGGAGTTCTCAGACGGACTGCAGCACTCTGTGATAATCAGCCTCAGCAGAAAGTAGGTGTTACCAATGAAACCATTTTCAACAAACCAACTTAAACCCCATTTTTAACAAACCAACTTAAACCGCATTTCAACAAACCAACGTAAACCCCATTTTTAACAAGCCAACTTAAACCCCATTTCAACAAACTAACGTAAACCCCATTTCAACAAACCAACTTAAACCCCATTTCAACAAACCAACTTAAACCCCATTTCAACAAACCAACTTAAACCCCATTTCAACAAACCAACTTAAACCGCATTTCAACAAACCAACTTAAACCCCATTTCAACAAACCAACTTAAACCCCATTTCAACAAACCAACTTAAACCCCATTTCAACAAACCAACAAACCGCATTTCAACAAACCAACTTAAACCCCATTTCAACAAACCAACTTAAACCCCATTTCAACAAACCAACAAACCGCATTTCAACAAACCAACTTAAACCCCATTTCAACAAACCAACTTAAACCCCATTTCAACAAACCAACTTAAACCGCATTTCAACAAACCAACTTAAACCCCATTTCAACAAACCAACTTAAACCCCATTTCAACAAACCAACTTAAACCCCATTTCAACAAACCAACTTAAACCCCATTTCAACAAACCAACTTAAACCCCATTTCAACAAACCAACTTAAACCGCATTTCAACAAACCAACTTAAACCCCATTTCAACAAACCAACTTAAACCCCATTTCAACAAACCAACTTAAACCGCATTTCAACAAACCAACTTAAACCCCATTTCAACAAACCAACTTAAACCCCATTTCAACAAACCAACTTAAACCCCATTTCAACAAACCAACTTAAACCGCATTTCAACAAACCAACGTAAACCCCATTTTTAACAAGCCAACTTAAACCCCATTTCAACAAACCAACTTAAACCGCATTTCAACAAACCAACTTAAACCGCATTTCAACAAACCAACGTAAACCCCATTTTTAACAAGCCAACTTAAACCCCATTTCAACAAACCAACTTAAACCCCATTTCAACAAACCAACGTAAACCCCATTTTCAACAAACCAACTTAAACCCCATTTCAACAAACCAACTTAAACCCCATTTCAACAAACCAACTTAAACCCCATTTCAACAAACCAATTTAAACCGCATTTCAACAAACTAACGTAAACCCCATTTCAACAAACCAACTTAAACCCCATTTCAACAAACCAACTTAAACCCCATTTCAACAAACCAACTTAAGCTACATTTTCACCAAGCCAATGTTTACTATTAAAATGAATTAATCAGGACTATGTTTTCCAGGGTTCTTTTGGTTCACGTGGATGAGTTGCCTCTGAAGTCCATCCATCTGTCGCCGGGCGCAGTTTCCAGCCTCTCTCCTTCTTCTTTGTTCATTGGAGGTTTACCCTCAGGGAAATCTCACCTGCCAATCAGAATTCAGAGCTTGTCCAGATCATTCCGAGGCTGCATCCAGAACCTGGCACTGAACGGAATGTAAGTCTCAGGCTAAACTAGGACTAAACCAGAACTAAACCAGGACTAAACCGGGTCATAAAAGGTTGATGTGATTCATACTTCGTTGTGTTCATGTTTCAGTCTGGTCGACCTATCAGGAGCAGCGCAGTACCATGGGGTGAAGCTGGACAGCTGCCTCTTGGAAGAGAGGGCTGGGGGAGCGGTTCTTAATGGAGACCAGGACTTAGAGCCCACAGTGGACCCCGCCCACCTGCCTGTAGCTCCGCCCACTTACCTGAGCGCCCTGACGCCTGGAGCCCTGACGGTAAAAACACTGGACATGTTTCTGTTTGAGTGAATATTTTTAATTTAAGTGTGGTTTTATGAAATGTGATTGGTGGGTTGTCCTCAGTGTGCAGTGGAGGTGGAGCCTAGTTTGCTGGCGTCTGCTGTTCAGTTTGGTTTGTCCAAACAAAGCCACATGACCTTCAACATCAACCCCAGCTCGGTCAAGAAGAAGTAAGTTTGAGGCCTTTTACTGAAGCTATTTTTAAAAACACTTAAGTTTAATCCTGGTTCTAACCCCGTCCTGTCCTGTGCTCAGTCTGTCCATCAGGATCTCCTTCAGGACCTGGGCTCTGGAGGGTCTCCTCGTGCTCCTGTCCAGTAAGAACCAGATGGACTTTGCTGTTCTGCGTGTGGTGAAGGGTCACTTGGAGCTGTCGGCTGACCTGGGAAAAGGCCCTGCCTCTGTGACTTCATCAGCTCTTATTAACGACGGGAACTGGCACACGGTTCGAAGAACTAAAACTGTTACAAACAAACAGACAAATTTGATCCAGAGCTGTTCCTGACTTTAGTGTGTGTTTCAGGTCACAGCTGAGGTCAGCAAGCGCTCTGTGTCTGTATCAGTGGGCGAGGCTTCTGACTCCGCCCCCATTAAAGGGAACCAGCTGGACGTGGAGAGCAGGGTGTATGTGGGAGGACTGCCTCATTTACACACAGCCAAGAGGATTAATGTAAGGAATACAACACTCTTAACTTAAAAAAAATTTAAATATCTTCTGAAAAAGTCATTTTGTAAAGGGGGTTTATGAGATCCTTAGAGAATAGAATACTCCAAAAAATGTCTGGTAGAAACACAAACACCATGGTCATGGACTGCCAGCTGTCATTAAACACACAGACATTGAACTGGTCGACAGTTACCTTGGATTAATTTTTGGAATCAGTAAATAGTGTCATTGTATTGTTGGGGGATACAATTATAGTGAGAAGTAATATTTCAATGTACTCCAGTCACATAATTGATCCATGCTTCTAAAAAAAACAGCACTGACAATCACCCATACTGACAAGTCTTTCAAATGCAACAAAAGAGAATATTAGTAATATTTCTGAACTGTGTGTGTTTCAGGTGAGCAGCAGTTTCCCCGGCTGCGTCCGCTCTGTTTCTCTGAACAACGCTCCTCTGGACCTGAGCAAACCTCAAACACAGCAGAACCTCACTTCTTGTTTCAGCAGTGACCAGAGAGGAAGTCACTTCAACGGGATGGGGTTCGCCATCCTCAGTGAGTCCCGAACAGATTTCATTAAAACTATCCCTGCCCTCTTTATCTGATTATCATCCAAACTCATTGTCACTTTTTTTACTTCAGTGCACAACGGATACAAAGTGGGCTCTGATTTGACGGTGTCGCTCGAGTTCAGAACGAGCCAATCAGACGCTGTGTTTCTGGGGATTAGCAGCGCCAAGGTGGATGCAGTAGGACTGGAGCTGGTCAGCGGACAGGTGTGGCAAAGAAAAGCTTCAAAAAATAGGGTCCAACTGTTGAGAAATTTAAGGCATTTTGAGAGATAAAAAATAGCAATAAATAAGCAAACAAAAAGAACAAATAAAAAAAAACATTAGGCTTTTTTTTTTTTTTGTGAAAGCCGAAGTGACCAGCTAGTTTTCTCGGGGTCTATTCTAAAAACATGACCATATATTACAAAACTAGAAAATCTGATTTAAACCAGTTGAATTTTATTTTTCAAGTTTCAAGATAAAGTTTTAAATACAATCCTATCTCTAGCTTGCATAAAACTCTGGGGTCGCCATAAAGACTAGTCCTCCACCTCCATCAACATCAACACGCAGACACAACCAACCCAAGGACGCGAGTCAAGTGCACCATAAATAACCGTCTGTCTTGTTCGTCTCAGGTGGTGTTTAATGTGAACAATGGCGCCGGTCGAGTCAGCGTTCGCTCGTCGGGACAGTTCCTCTGCGATGAACTGTGGCACTCGGTCATCGCCCGAAAAACCAAACACAGTCTGAGTCTAAGCATCGACAACAAGCTTTACAACACCCCCAACCCCTACCCACAATCCACCTCTGCAGAGACCAACAACCCTGTCTATGTGGGAGGGTTTCCAGGTAAAGATCCCCTCCACATGATGAAAACACTGTTTTACTTCAGTTTTATCACATCTTAAGTCACTTCAACCTGTTCATCTTGGATATCCCCTTTTGATTTCTCTTCTTTCCAGCCGATGTGAAGCAGAACTGCCTGTCCGTGAGCTCTCGGTTCAGAGGATGTATGAGGAACTTGAAGCTCTCAAAATCTCACCTCAACGAGAATCTGGACCTCAGCTCAGCTCACTTCCTGCTCGGCGTGCTTCCAGACTCCTGTCCCAACTCGCACCAACAGGCCCAATGAACTCTTTTTATTCTCAATAAAGAACTGACATTTGGAGAGACTCTTCCGTTTCTGTGATGGGTTTACAGTTTTTCTCAACTTTGGCTCACTTCTTGAATGAGAAAAGTTGCGCTTCTGAGCAGTCAGTGTGGCTCACAGGTTTAATGTTTTGTGACAATTGCAAAAAAAAAAACTATTTTGTTTTGGTTTTTTGGGGGGTCATTTGTTGAACATTTTAATAATATGAGATAAAAGCAATGAAAATGTCATGTGTTACATTTTGCAGACTGATGGAAATCAGACACAAAAACTGCCTTTTGAAACTTAAATTGGAAATGGTTCCCTTTGTTTTGATGCAATGAATTAGTTCAAAAATATAGATCTTTTTTAAAAAAATATATCACTAAAAGTGACTGAAAAAAAAATTAAAGTGAGAGATTATATTTTCAATTTTGACATTCCAATAAACTGGATTCCTTTTTAAACAGGTGTGAGCAAGTTTAAAATTTGATTGGTAAGGTTTTGACTTGCGTATGTTTTGTTGTTGAGAGGACGCCAAATTCAATGTTTTACTCATTTGACTTGATTAAAGGTGGATCAAGTCATTTGACCTAATAAAAATAAAAACATAATTTTTTTCCAGTTAAGAGTACAAATAAAGAGGGGACCCATAATGCGTTTTAGTGTTTTATTAAAACTTTATTCATTATTTCTCCAAGTAACAAAATGGCCAGTTTTGTGAGATGTGTCAAAACTGTTGATTATAAACAAATTAAATAAATGGTGCTACATTATGCCTTGTGGAAAAGTGAACCTCCTGAAACCATCTACAAAAACACCAGACATTTCATAAATATAGAAGAGTGAAAAAGTGCAGTCATTAGTAAACATACAAAGATTAAATACAAAGTGCAACAAGAACAGTTTGTGTCGTCAAAGTGGTTAATATTCAGTTCTGTAAACACGCTTGGACATTTTGGTCAAGATTAACACAGAAAATTGAATAATACTATATTGGTTTTGAAAGTATGACATTATAAATACACACATACACAAGGTCAGGATAAAATAAGTCCAAATGTGCCCAAATTGATGAAAAAGACTGATAATATTTTAGCAGCATCAGAAGAAATCACCTGATTCATTCAAACTTTTATTAATAAATATAAATTAATATATAAATACGTTATTGTTAGGTTTTTGTCATAAAAACTGGCAGCACGCTTTATTTGAGCAGGTTTATTCGCATAAGGACCTACAGCCAGTGAATTATTGCACAAATTCTCATTGGCACAGACCAGTCACTTCTGGAGTTTCATAAAATCCAGAATTAACACAACTTTTCCCAAAGAAAACATGTCTATGCATGATTTCATCACAGCACTTTCTTTTTGGTCTAAACCTTTTCATATACACACGTTGTAGTGAGTGACCCCGGCCAGCAGGGTGCACAGCAGCGCAGTGGTCAGTAGCAGCCGTCTCTCCAGGTGCTGGCACTGAAGGTGGACAAGCTCTTTGGCGGCGTCAGTAAACTGAAGAACAGAAGAGGAAGTGTTATTTACAGAGCTCACCTACAGCCTGTTCACTGTGATAGGAAAGGTCTGTATAAATGTAGAGGAGGAGACTTTACCTGCGTCCTGATTGGGCCAACTTGTTGCGGGGGGTGGAGCTTGAGGTGCCGATGAAAGAGGCAGGTCGGGGCAGGCTGCTGCGGGCTGGGCCGGAGGTCCCTGTGGGTTTATTGAGCAGAGGGATCCCACTGCTGCTGCTCAGACTCTGGAGGCTGCTGGACTGGGACAGGTACGACGAGGACTTGATGGTGGGACTGACGTAGGCCGTGGCTTTGATCGGAGGTCGGGACAGGGAGCAGAAGTTCCCCACGCTCTGGACACGGGTCTGGAGCTGACCTGGGGACGGGACTGGGGACAGAGGCAAGGAGGACACATTTTCATAATTAAAAATAAATCCCCTTCTAAGCTTGGGGGCAAATATAACAAAAAGACATGACCTGAGTATGTTTATAAGATAAATAAACAATGTTTTAAAGCAATACTTAAAAGTTCAGAATGATTATGATAAAAAGAAATAAACAAAAAAAAATTTAAATAAATAAAAAAGTGTGGTAAACAAAGCTCTTGACCCAGTCCCTAAAAGCCTTTGTCTTGCTACTCTCTGGTCAGAGACATGACTCAATGGGACAAACTACATTTGTCAAGCTGATATATAATAAGTCTGTCACCTTTATGGTTATTGGGCTTTCATATTATTTCTGAATGAAACTTTAGTACACTTCTAAATGTAACACATTTCAGAGGCTTTTATTTTGACAGGGCTTATTTACTATGCAACAATATGTATGGCTTAAATACTTTATAGTTTTTTTTAAAGCATCCATGCGTCTTACTGGAGGACTGCAGTCGGGCGAGTCCACTGGAAGAGTCGAAGCTTAGGCTGCTGCGAAGCAAAGCAGGGGAAGCACTGGGAGTGGTGGGAAAGGGCACACTGGGCATGCTGGGAGTTCTGACCAGGTTAGGCATGCTCCTCCGCAGCTTATCTGGACAAACGGCACAGATTGGAAAATGTTACACATGCTTTAACATGTCTTCTCTCAATTATACAACAGTCCAGTCCCTGACTCAGATAACCAGCTCCAAGTCTAATCCTATCAAATTCTGTCGTCTGTGCCTCAGAACAGACACAGCAGTCTGAGGCTTTAGCTCTTGTACAACAGGCTTATACACAGGTATTATTAAGTCCTTCGAGAACCACTGTGATGATACAAGTGATGGATGCTGTACTAAACAGCATGGACCATCCTCGGCAGGCTGTACCAGAGCCACATGTAGCAGCTGTAGCCTGGGAACCGTACAATACATAAAGTGAGCTTTTAAGTATAATTCATGGTTAAAATACTGGTTGCATTTTACACACTGAGAAATACGAGCATATGTGTGACCATTGTTTATAAAAAGGAAAATCGAAGTTTTCGTGAAAGTCATAAAATAAAATAAAATGGCACATTACAACTGAAGAAAAAAGGTACAGCATTATGTTTTCCATTACTGTGGACCATATATCCACCTGTGGACCTGAGGAATTATCAGGTTTTCATCATATTTTTATACAAAA
Source organism: Neodontobutis hainanensis (assembly GCA_024349245.1). NCBI lineage: Eukaryota > Metazoa > Chordata > Actinopteri > Gobiiformes > Odontobutidae > Neodontobutis > Neodontobutis hainanensis. Next base: position 3,737,400 of record JALDNG010000001.1, on the reverse strand, counting down.
CCAAACAACTACATGATAATACTAATGTTCTCCTGGAAAGACTAGGCAATCATTTCAACTTTGATCATTCATACATCTTTATGGTGCAAATATTAAAAGCAAGTATTGTTTCACTCCTGCTGTCTCTTTTTAACCAACATTATTTCATATGATAGGATTTTAATAAAAGAACAAAGCCCCTCCCTAAACATGGGGGTTATCTGAGTGTTAGCCGTCCCACTGACAGTTCTTACCTGATCCTGGTCTGAAGCCCAGCTCTGCGGAGGGGCTGCCCAGTCCCAGTCCCAGGGGCTGGGCCGAGGCCGGCGTGTGAAAGGCGAAGCCAGCGGAAGGGTGCGGCGGCGTGGACGGGGTGGAAGGAGGGGTGCACAGGGAGCTGCTGCCTCTTGGCCAGTCTCTGAAGCTGGAGAAAGTGTGGGAGTGGGGCAGGCGCGTGAGCCGTGGCTGAGGGGGGGGCAGCAGGCCGTAGTCTTCGTCGTCCTCCTCGTCTTCCTCCTCCAGGCCGGGCGCGGCACTGAGCTGGCTCAAGGGGAAGGTGAAGCTGTGGCTGCGGCGGCTGGACAGGGCCAGGTCCTGTCTTAGACCTGAGGGAGCCAGAAATAAGGACCAGCAGGTACACACACACACACACGCAAACACAACTCTCATCACCTCCGGGGGTTAATGAAGCTGAAGTTGCGATGGGCTCTCAGATCTGAGGCCATATGTTAAAATATTAGAGAAAATAAAAGGGGGGTAATAGAGAGAGAGACGGTCATCAGCAGAACTGGAAGATAACAGTTCCTCTCACACATGCAGCCGTACCCACAGAATAGCAGCATTTTAACAGAACAGGACTCATGTTTAAAAAGAGCCAGACACTCAGATGAAGCCCTTGTAACATGTCCCAGTTACAGTAACAAGTCATTTACTTGGACGTGAAAGCAGACACATTGTAAGTGCATATAATGAACAAACATCCAGATCTGTTTCCTCTCATTTACTGTGACAGTATACACTCTTGTATCGATACAATCATTTCCTGCTTTCCCATTTCATGTGTTACCAGAGGAATCAGGTAATGTTCTCTTATTGTGCTTCATGTGTGACCAATGAGAATCATATGGCTAGAATATAGATCAATGACACACAACAGCATAAGACTTTACTTTTTTTTTTTTTTTTTAAGAAAAGAAGCAAACATCCAGCTGTATTTAGTGTAGAAAACATGATTTTTGAACAATGGAAAGAAATTCATTAAAAATAGGCCAGAAGTGCAATGACCAGCGTTGTGCCAGTCAATATCTGTGTCCATTTATTTATGAAGAAATACAGACTTCATAAATAAGTGGACCCATATATTGACTGGCACAACGCTGGTGATTATCTGTGTCCACTTATTTATGAAGAAATACAGACTTTTTTTTTTTACTCTAAAACCTAACTAATTGCATCCAAAGATCAAGCCTATAAAAATGACTTACTTTCCTCCTGCAGCCGGGCCATGACCTGGACATCCGTCAGGTCCTGCAGCTTGTATCCCAGAGAGATGGACTCCTCATCTTCCACGGACGACTGCGGGGTGAGCACCGAGCGCTGCAGACTGCGGCCTGCACATGAAAGCAGAGGCTTTTCTACTCACGGTAGTCACTCACTAATGAGAAGAGTCCTTTGAGAGTCCTCTACATTAGGATAAGGCATCCCCCCCTAATGGTTGCCCTGGGAGTAAAAGCTTGTTAAGCTTCAGAGAGAAAAAGATAAGATCAGAAATGTTAAGTCAGCCTCTCCTCTCTTGCTGTCTTTTGAGTAGATTAATCCTTTCTGAACTGACACATTTAGACACACTTACCCTACACCTGAACATTTCACACTTTTAACTAAATATTTGAAGGCACAAAAGGAGTATAGGTTGTACTAGGATGTTACAGAGAGACATTAAACAAGACGTGAGCTCTCTTTATGGATAAGCTTGTCCCAGTGTAGGGCTTTCAAAAACTATTTTGAATTTCAAATATTATTTGTTCATTCATCATTCAGGACTTAGAGTTGGAGAGAATGTTTCTTACGCGCTCTTAAAATTTTAAAAGTGCTGTGTGGCGTTTCTTTGGTTCCTGGAGGCTCAAAAGTCATTTGGAAGTTGTGTAAGAAACTGCCATTATATCACTCTACGTCTAATTTGAGAACACACATGCAGTCATGTCATCCCAAGGAGTTTTCTCGAGAGTGTGATGACAAGGAGCCAGCATTAAAGCAGGCCAGGGTAACTTTGTTTTACACTACAGATACTACACAGCCCATACCTTCTGCAAAACAGGAAGAAATCACCCAAAGATATGCGCCTGTTAAGTGTTGTGATTTGCTTATTGCTTGTGCCCTCTTGTGGGCACAAGAGACAGTGTAGCACTTTATTCTCCAACATCAAGTATTGCTTTTATAATTTGAAAATAATTGAGTTTTTTTCTAATATTTCATAAATAATTTTGAATGTAGCTTTTCAGCCATGTTGACAGCCTTATCCCAGTGTGACATCAGAACATCCCTGAGGCACTGCCCTAGCTTTGTCTGAAACAGGACATTTTCCATCACTAATAATGCAGTGACAAACTGCCACTTAATGATTAATAAAGCGAGCACAGTCAGTCTGGAAAATTATACAGACACATGCTGTTAAATAAGAAAATGTCAGCCATCTGCATAGGTCCAGATTCAAATGATCCAACTAAGACTAAGGCCATGTCCACACTTGCAATGGTACATTTTTGAAATAAAACATATTTTCACAATAGCAGCAAAGTAAAGTGCAACAAAAAACTGAAAACATTAAAGCTGGGCTGCTTCTCTGCTGTGTGTACCACTGCATTTGAAATAATTGCGCACTGGTCCGGACCATGGCTCACTGTGGACACCAGAGATGAGCCGTTGGCATTCAGCAGCACCCTTGATATTGTCAGAGCTTTAACATAGGCAGGGATGGATGAGTAAGTAGTGACCTGCATCAAGTCAAAAACGTGTCTAGCGTGGCTAACATGACCTCGGTCAGTTTACCTCCAGTGAAGCAGATTGGACGCGGCAAACAGGACTATTCTATTGAAGATAATCAAGAAAACGCAAGATTTTTTTCCTGAGTCACATTGGCAGATTCACGCTCTCCCTGGTTCATACAGTCCTTGGGCAGGACCATTAACTGCGAACACCGTGTGTATGGCAGCCCCCCTTTATATCTGTCCCAAGTGTGAATGTGTGTGAATGGAAGCACGATGTAAAGTGCTTTGGGTGCCCAAGAAAAAGGGCAGAAAAGCTCTATATAAATGCACACATTTACCGCTAACATTGCTAATATTAGATGCTAAAGGTTTTGTATTACACTCCTGAACTTTTTCAGCTTCTACACACAATTTCTTTTGGCTAATTGAGTGTACCATGTATGGCTTTCCTTTTGCCACAGACCAAAGTAGTTAATGGACAAGTTGGATTTCTGTACTGCTTAAAACCACTTACCTGTTGCACTTTCCATCTTAGGGCTTATTAAAGTATAATTGTCAAAGAAAGGGGAAGCCGTACTGCGGTTGGACAGATGAGCGAGGAACGTTGGAGTCCTCTCAGCTACAGGGGAGAGGTCTTTACCCACGGGGCTCATGGTCCGGGGGAGGACTGGGTGGAGAGGGGATGACAGGGTTGGAGCTTCTGGAAATGGTGTAGGCAGGAGGAAAGAAAGGATAAATTAGGACAACCAACAAAATGCATAACTTGTCAAATCATGAGATGCAGATTAAGTGACCACCTAGTTTATAGACGAAAAGTATAGACCCCTGGGGAACTCCATTCATACAATATTCAGGGCAGGTTACATTGAATCAAATAGATGGTGAGGTAAAAAATACAGATTGTTGCTTTCTAATGATTAGAATTCTGATGGCAATATAAAGAAACAAATAAAATAAAATTATACAATAACAACATGTTTTTGTTACCGTGTTTTTCTGACAGGGGAGTCGAGCAAGGTTTTGCAGCTGGAGACGTGCTGATGGGAGACACTCCGGCTACTCGACTGAGAAACGGAGACGCTGAGGAGTGAGAGGGGCTGGACAGGGAGCTACGCCACCTGGAGACTGAGCAGGGGAAGGACAGAGAAAGAGATCTTCAGTTATAGCGTCCTAAATATATATAGTGCCTTTCACAATATTCAAAATTTGTTACATTATTTATTTTTCTTCAGAGACACACCGTTTACAATAACCAGTCGAAGAGTTTCAACAGTTGCAGTGGTTTAAAAATACATTTTGTTATTTGATGGCCAGATGGCTTGTCCTTCCTAAATGGAAGGAATGGAATAATGTCTGATGTAACTCTGCAGATGCTGGAGACCCTTAATCTCCAGAGAAAAGGAAATAAATGACCTTTGTGATGTCTTGTTTTTGTGACAGAAGTTTGACAAATGCAAAATAGTGCTTTGATTTGATGGCGCTTTTTATCTTTTACAATACTTTTTTTGCCTTATCTTGAAGATCCATCTGGCAACCATTAAAAGACAGTGTATGTATAGCAGTGATGAACTCTTGGATTATTTTTATTACAGTTGTTTTCCTGTTGTCTGGCCTAGCTGTTTGTTTGTAATATTGTGGTAGGGTCAGTATTTGGTTGTTTTTTTTTTGGTTGTTCCAATTAAAAAGTACTTTTTTTTTTTTATTAAAGCGACTTCAATAAAAAAAAGAAAAGTAATAGCTGTTAATTTGCAGCACATGAAACACTTGTGGTATTGTGCAGCGGTCAGCTCATCCACAATGTGACTGCCACTAACCGCTCTATTCATGTGTGGGGTACAGAAGACAAAGGCGTACTGAAGACAGCAGCTGTGGCCCACAATGCACCTCACTGGTTACTATTCATAGAACAAACTCTTTGCAGAGAAGGGTGAGGGATTTTTTTGTTAGTGCTACCTGTCAATACTAATATAAGCCACTTCTGCATTTCTTTTATGTACACTGTTTCCATGGCAACCACACTCCTATTTACTGTACTCTGACAGAGGGGCGCACTGGTGGGAGGATCCCTTTTTGGCTTTAAGAGAAGCGTTAGCACGAAGGGTCCAACAGCATGATGCAACAAACTGTACGGCTGCAGCAACTTTACAGAGACCATATTCGTCAGTGTGGCTCACTGCAGCCGACGGAGGTTTTTTTGTCTTAATAAACCTGACAAACAATGTAGAGAGGGTGAAGAGATTTCAAACCGAGCCCACAGTGCAGAGGGTGGGAGGCAGCATGCATCACAAGCAGCTGCACCCACGCTTTCATTATGACTGCAGAGTGTTAAGTTGCTGGTTCAGATGAAGATGTGGGAGCTGTTCACCCCACAGACAAGGGCCAGCACCTAAAATTATAATCAATGGTATCACATTACTATCATCTATTTTGCCTTAAAGCCTTGTGCAGTAAATATATATTTTATAGATTCTTTTGAATATTGCGATAAAGATATGAGCTGCAATATTTGGACGCTCTTTAACCATTAGCAAGAGGAATTGACACAAAAGAGTAAGACAAAAACCATGTACAAGATGAAATTTTTTCCCCTTCTGAATTTAAGCTTGTTCTTAGTAAAAAGATGGTCATATTTAGCAAGAGAGAAAAAAAAATGCTTAACTTTTCAGATTTGATCATATCAATTAATAAACAGCCAATAAATCAAACGGCCCTTTATTCCTTTCAAATCAACAAAGAAAACCAAAAGAAAAGTCTGTATTTCTTCATTATAAAACTCTATTTGGGTCATGAGGTAGCCATTGCAACACCCGACAACAACTTGAACCTCTTAAAGTGTTTCTGAATGCCGTCTGCAGAGCATGACATAATCAATCTGTGAGTGTAGCGATAGGGTCAGGTGACCTGGGTCTGATCCTGACCTGCTTAAGGCTGTGAGGTGTGGACAGATTACAGTCTGAGCCCTTAGTCAGGCTGAAGAGGAAGACTTTAACCTCAGGAAAGAGGCCTCTCTAGGTTAAAGAGAGCACAGGGTTGCTGCACAATTGTCCAAGTTAAATTTAAGCCTTTTTAAGACCTCCACACCCAATTTAACCTTTAATAAATCTTAATTAGCACATACCTTATTGCTGTGACCCTATTACCATCACAAATTCTGTTCTTTCTTTATAATAAATGCATAAACATAGATGGCAGACAATATCTGTCCATGCAACAAAGAAATTAAATACGACTGTGGTAAACAAATATTTGTTACTGTATTACTTGGTCTTAAATTCACGGTCTTCAGATTTTAGACCTATGGCAAATTTACAACAATTTAAGGCCTTAGATTTCACCAAATTCAATTAAAAAAAAGGGACCTGCAGGAACATGATCTCCATACTCCAAAAAAAAAAAAAAAAACATCAGAATACATCAGGTAGATTTTGGGGAGTTGTGGGCATCAATGCAGCTGGTGTTCATTGTTTGAGTACCTTGTTCCAGTCGTAGGGACAGAGATCTCCTGGAGGCCTCTAGCTCCGATTTAGGGCTGTCCAGAACCCGCCGACACCACTGCAGAGGAGTGAGAAAGTCGTCTGCGGGATCAGTACTTTTCTTTGAAACATACAACCTGAAATAAAACAGACAGACACAGGTATTGCGTTGGACACTAGACATTGGAGACATGCCCAAACAATGTTGGGCTATTTTTAAGCAAACAGAAAACCAAGGGACATTTTTTTTTTTTTTTTTAAATTCTAACAAACTATGACTGGATCTTTTTAACCTTTTGGTGTATGATGACCTGGATTATTGAGAACCTTAGCAAACCACTTTTAAAAGATGCTACAAACATTTTGGAAAAGGATGCGCTGCCAACTTGGCTTTACGGTTGCAACCAACCTCTGTATAATCTCCCAGTTTACATAAAAAAATAAAATAAAAAAATAAATGTGTTTTTTGCAAATAGATAACTGACCAGGTCTGTGTGCCGTCAATGACTGGGTAGATAACATCAGCAAATGGCTTCATATTTAGCTGCTTTATTGATTTGACATCATACATCACTCCATGTTTAGGATTATGTTCTGCTGGACTCCCAAATAACATCATATGTTTCTTTTGTTTTCCACTCTTTTGTTTTCCAAAGTCAATAGATGGCAGGCCACCAAGATGAGCTAGAGACTAGTGCACTGGGGTGAATGTGGTGCAGCATTAGCGCTTAAAAATATTTTTTCTGCAAAGCCCATGCTGTAGTATGACTTTGGATCTATTCTGGTCCAAACAGAATCAATAGCTGCAACATAATGGGATTGTTAATGACTTTTTATTGTGTCATCTGTCTGCCTCACCTGGTAGAGCACACACCACAGAGCTCAGGTTTAGATCTCGCTTTCCCATCACCATGTTTCCTGTTAATGTATCGTTTATAATAATACAGGCAAAAAATAATAATCCTTTAAAAGATATATACCATTAGTTATAAAATGAACACAGCTGGTAATGTTAAATAGCTTTCTATACGTAGAATGTATTTAAATGTTAAAAGTCCAAAAACACAAAAATGGCTGCTTCAAAACAATTTACCGTTAGACTTAGGGGATGGTTAGTCAGAATGGCAGTGAAATATAGCTTAGTCTAACAATTCATGAACATTTTTAGTTCATAATATTGTTGCAAGTATGCTGCATTGTAAAACCTACATCTAGATTTCCATTTAGGCTCAGGCTCTTCTTCGTGCCACCTTCTCCTGAGTCAGAAGGATCTCTCTGGGAATTAGCTTTTAAGATCCTAGAGAGGGAGAGGAGATGCTGCTGCTTCAAACGACTGGATCAGATTATTGCGACAGCTCAGCTCTGCGGGGTACACAGAGCGAGCTGAATTATAGATTAAAACCTGTGCAGACACAGGTGAGGGTACGGCCTGAAGAGGACAGGACACAAAAAAAACAAAAAACAAAAAAAAAAAACTTGAGAGTGAGCACTCAGATGTAGCCTTCAGCTGTCAGGGTTTACACTCAGTCTTAGGAAAGCTTTTTATAGGCTGATATGTGGCCAATGTACAATCATCCAGCAGTGAGTCCTACCTTCGCTTATGTCAACTAAGGATGCAAAAATAGCTGTGTTTTTAATTCTCTATAATGGCTCAAAATATTATTCTATCTAGCAAACTTGCCACTTAAAATATTTGTATGGTGGAAAAAAGGTCTACCACAAAGAAATTAGTTTGTACAACTTGAATTTTATTTTAAAACCTTAAGCCATATCCTTTGTACTACACTGCACTCACTCAGCAAGGTAATAAATGGTTCTCTGAAAGAAAAAGGGGAACCAAATTGTGATCTTAACAACTGAAGATGGATTGGAGCTTTGGTTAATTCCGACACCCTGCAGGGCTAACATAGGTGCTCACAAGCTGTAGGAAAGAGAAGTGAGGGATCTGCAATGGTGCCACCAGACATCACACAAGTTAGTTTTTTTTTTTTCACCCGTACATATTCCAAAACATAAGTGCTCCCCCCAGGTTTTAAAGCTATTAACAATTCGGTTGCATTTCATATTCAGATTTTCTTTAATAATTTTCCTGTAGGTCAGTTGTGATAAGTACAGTGAAAAAAAAAACTACAGTGGCATAAAAAAGTATCTGAAGACTTTGGAATTTTACATTTCTGTCTGCCCTAACTACAGCCCCCTAAACATTTAAGGTTTTTATATTTTTAATGAGGAATAAGTAACTGAACCATCACATTTAAAATCTGGTTGCCCCCCCTTTGGCAGCAATAACTTCAACCAGACATTTCCTATGGTTGCAGTTCAGCCTGGCACATCGATCAGGATCGATCTTGGACCATTCCTCTTTACAAAACTGCTGCAGTTCAGTTGAACTGAGGTCATGCCACAGCATCTCAATGGGGTTAAAGTCAGGGCTTTGACTTGGCCACTCCAGAACGTTTTAGTTCTTCTGAAACCATTCTGAAAGTTGATTTAATTTTGTGTTTTGGGTCATTGTCCTGTTGCAGCATCCATACAGTCCAAACAGTTCAACTTTTGTTTCATCAGTCCACAACATATTTTGCCAGTTGTTCTATAAACTGTTCATGTCTTTTTGGAGCCATGGTGCACATCAGTCAATGCTTCTCCTCAAGACAATTCTTACCAGGTCTGTGTTATATAGTGAGCCGGGCTGCTCTAAGCCACTCCTCAGTGATTGGACACACTCCTGACTTAAATCGTTTGGTAAAAAACTGGTATTAATTGCTCTAAAATGTCTCGTTGGGCATCATTTCTTTCCCCTTCTATCATTGTTTGCATGTTAGCCTCATTAAAAATATGAAAACCTATAAATGTTTTGGTGGTTTTAGTTAAAGCAGACACTTTTTTCATTTGTGTCATTTTGACAAAGATCAGATCACATTTGTCAGTGATTTTATGCAGAAATGTGTGAAATTTTAAAAGGCTTCAGATACTTTTTCATGCCACTGTATAACGTCTGCCTGCTGTTAAAGGGTGCGTACAATGATAGTAATATGGTCCAATTATTGTCCAGTTGATAATACCCATAAATTATACCATAATGAAAAAGCCTTTACATTTCAGTCGAGTCTACAGGCTTTTCTATAATCTAGTCACAAGAAACTGGATGAACTAAATATTCTACACAAGACCTCGCATTAAATTAGGAGATTTAGGAAAAGTTTGCATTACATTTTCTCAAACTGTAAGCCTTTGTACTGAACTGATCAAGCGCTCGCGTCACTCTGCAAATCTGCAATATGTCAGTTCCCTGATATGATTTGGAGTCAAGTTGTTTTTACTTCTATGGCATAAGCCTCCACTGTTTGCCATTTATTCCCATTTTTCTCAGCAAGCACCACTTTCCTATATTTTTAGGAACTTATTATTTAATGCTCATGTTCTGCCCATGTTCAATACAGTGTAACTAATAAATGCAGTTTTAATTCAAGAAGAAAAAGTCCCATGACCGTTTATCACATACACGTAATTTAATTTGTTGTATATATATCCTTACACTTATTACTCAAGTGGGGATTATCTATCGTCCAATTAACAGACTGCAGTGTTTAGATCCAGCTCCACCTTCTCGAAAACTAACTAAACATTTAGGACCAGGGGAACTTTGAATCCCTTTTGTTGTTGATGGAAACACACCTGTACAGACCTGTCCCATTCTGTACCGCTCCAATGACCGCAAGCCCAGCTGACAAAGACACTCCATCACGTAACTCTGAATGATGGGGCCTGATACCATCGAAGTGAACATATCTCGCCAAATCCCAATCTCCACACTTCTGAGATATAGTTACATCATTAGGAATGTCTCGTGTGTCATTTTAGCAAATTAGAAGTCCACCACTGCTGACAGGCCTGGTAACAAGTGCCTGTCTCAACAGATGGCCAATTAACTTCCAAAGTGTTGCGTTTTATGGACAAAGACAATAATGACAAGAACTTTGAAAGAAGGTTCGCTAAATAAAAATCTGGCACGTTAAAGACACAATAAACAATTGGTGGGAGATACCATGTTTCCTGAGAGTCGTCCGGCGAGCACATGGAGTCCAGGTCCAGCAGCTCCAGCTCGTCCAGAACCGTCTCTTCGAACACCTGCTCCGCCGCTCCGTCCTCCACTGTGTACGGCTGGAAATACTCCAAAGGCTCGTCCTGTGGCGGGAAGCACCCCAAGGACGAATGGCTGAGCAGTTCGGGCAGCGGGCTGGGAAGACGGTACCCCCCGGCGTTACACGGCACATACGGCGGGGACGGGGGCAGAACGGGGCCGCCCAGACAGTCACCAGCTCGGTTCCGCAGCTGCTCGTTCTGCCGCTCCAATTTGCGGACAAGCTCCTGGAGTTTCTTCACCTCCAGCTCGGCGTTTAGGTTGTTGCTGTTGCAGTCCACCTCTGGCATTATCGCGGGGTTGAGCACGGCGGCCTCCATTCGTTCTGAATGCAAAAAACAAACGCAAACGCTCCACTGCCTTATATCAGAAGAAAAGGCGGACAGGTAGCGCTAATGAGCCGCTGCCTGACGCCTGTCGTCTTCACAGTGATTCTGTATTGGGTAGCGGTAGTACTCAGTCTAGTCTGAACGGTTGTCCCATGGGACTGTCTGCCCCACCTCTTATCTCCACACACCCACACAGAGCTAGCATCCACCTACAGCATCCGCCCTCCCTCCATCCAAACCGTCAATCCCTCCAACTCACAAGTTAGCTTCTAAATACAAGCTAGCGAGCGTAAGCTAGCAAACAGCCACTTAACATCCTTTATTCCACTTTACCCTCTAAGATGTCTTTGTCAACCCGTTTAGTGACCACATTTAAAGTTTTAATCAACAGCTACACCGTACTACAGCTTTTCAACAGCTAAAAAGCTAATTTGTATCTCCGGACAACTTCATTGTTTAGGGCAGATTAATTGAAGGAGTTACACCTGCAGAGCATTAACGCATCACGGAGGCCATCTTGTGGAAAAGAGTTGCTATTGCAGTTAATCTGTAATATTTCCAATAGTGTGTTCCTGCACAACCGGAAGCTGCAGTTTCAGGACCGCAGTTCTAGAACCCTAGTTTTTTGTGACAGCACCCCCGAGTCTGCATGGCCTGAAACACTAATGGTTAAGGTTAGGGTCAGGATCTGGTGTTGTGGCCAACCTCTACTTGAGAATGAATACCCTTCTCAAAATGTCACTGATGTATTGTTAAATGTAGTGCATTATACAATATATTGTAGGTCTTGTAGGGTATATTCTAGGAAACAGAACATGTTATTAATAAACTACTTGCTAGATGGGTTATACCTTTTTTGTGTAAAGCTTGTTAAGTAAATGACTAAACAGTATTAATATAATTAAATTAACTGCATAAGAATTTGAATTAAATGTAAATGTAGTTAAGTATTAATGTAGTCGTTAAAGTTATTAAAATGTCATTATTAAAATGTGTATAATCAAAATTATTTTAAAGGTTTTCCAACATGGAGCAGGAAGAAAAACCATATAACAATAACTGACTAGCTACAACACTAGTTAAATTGTTTTGCTTTACTTTATGCTAATGTTAATTTAGGAAAAAAAAATAGTCCAATTAAAATTAAAGAACTTATAACCATAAGTTATGGATGTAGTATTTTTTTTTTCATTAAAATTCTACATTTTCAACAAAACATTTGTTATGGCAACATTCTATTAAAAATTATTCACTGTTGGTGCGCCCCACGCTTACTTGGGCACATGCAAATACGCGGGAGTCCTGGTTCGAGTCTTGCTTGGGTTGTTTGCCCAATGTCGTTACCCTCTCTCTCTCACCCCATTTCCCTTCGACCTAATGTAAAGGCCAAAAAAAAATATTCACCAATTTTGTTTGGACTTTTGTGAACCCAAAAGCACTAAAGTTCTATGTCTCCAGAACTAAAACAGAGTTGTTGAGGGTGTATTTAGTAAAATAGTATAGTACTTTAGTAACAATTATTATTATTATTTATTTTATTTTTTTTAAAGGTGTAAAAAATAGCCCACATTATATGAAAACATAATTTATTGCAGGATATACAGGTATCTATTGAAAGGTTAATCAGAACAATGCTGTTGGCTCCTGAAGGACCTCACTGAAGTGTTTAGAACAACAGTATGTGTAGAGCCTGAGGCAGAACAGTGTCAGTCCCCACACAGGCAGGTCTCTCATTGTCAAAGTTCAATCACATAAAGTCAGTCTTCCTCAGCGTTTTTTCCAGGTGAATTTCTTTCGAGCTCCCTCTTGGCCAGGCTTCTTCCTCTCTCTGACTCTGGGATCAGGGGTCAGTAGGCCGGCTAAACAACAAGAGGAAAAGAAAAGTTAGTGTCAAACTATAAATGCATCTTTTTCCTTTTCATCTTAATCCAAAAAGAAAACAATATTATTTTTTTCTGGATGACAGAACAGATCTATGCAGATTGAAAAGCCACCATCATATTCTTATGAATGTCCAAGACTGACGGCACATTACTGAGGTAATGTTGCCATCTGCTGGTCATTCATTGGAAAAGGCAACATGACCAGTGAAAACCCCAAACTACAGATACTAATGCTTGTTACTAAACATTACTAAAGCATATACTAAACATTGTCCCACAATGTCTGCTATTACTAAATACTTAACTAAAAGTCAATACTGGTCTCCATGAGCTGCTGACATGTGGTGGCATAACAAACTCCGTCATTGTGATTTCTTAACTGACAAGAATAACCTCTGTGTGCAGCACCACCTGATCACTTTGTAAATATGATTTACGAGGTGGGCTCCGACAAAAACAAATCAGCACAACTCTACAAAATTATAATATTTATACCAAGACACAACAGTTCCATCAATTTAAAATGAATTAAATCTTCGTACTGTTTATGAATAGCTTTTTTTTATATGCTGTTTCTTTTGTGTAAGCAGACGTATCCAGAGCTCAAATAAGTTTTTGGCAACCATTAATTCAGTGTTTATAATCAGAAAAGACCAGGAGCCAATGAGCGGGTCCCTTAATTCCAGTGTGGACAAGCTGATCAGATTAAAATCCTTAATAATAAAGCCATGTCTTATGGTTCTTTTTTTATCAGATCTTTCCTATTACAATATGCTGTTTGGTGATATATTCATCCCTACCTTGTCTCAGGTTCTCCATATCGCTCTCTGGCAGGAAACTGAGCAGGGCGCGGGATATGGCGAGTCGCAGCGCCCCCGCCTGGCTGGAGCGCCCCCCACCGTCCACAGTGCACTCCAGGTCGAAGCGGCCCAGCGAGCCCGTGAACTGAAGAGGGAACATGAGCTGCTCCCTGAGAGGAAAAGGAGGAAAAAATGACAATGATAAAAAGAGAATGGAGGGGGCGAGAGGAGGAGTGTGTGGCGTTTAACAGATAGTGGTATCAACAGCCGAGGCTTAGCTAATTTAATATCTGCTTGGGTGACTTTTCAGACATGGACAGAAGGATCCTGCTGCGGTAAAAAGCTCTTTCACAATCTCTCCTCCGCATATTACACTGGAACTTCTGACTCAGCACAGGCCCGAGTGTGCGTCCGTGTTCTGGATGGCGTCGCAGGGTGAATGGCCTTTGGCTGCTGACAAAGTCAATTGTCACTACTCTGCTCCAATTACAGCCCCGTTCTCACACTGAATGACAACAGCTGCCGCCGACACACACAAAACCCACACACATTCACTCAACTGTGTAATTAACTCACTACAAGGAGATAAATAAAAAAAGCAGGCAATGCTGAGGAGAAAAGCGGCTTTTGAAAAATTTTTAAACACATCACGTCTTGCATTTTAAGGACAGTGGTATCTGAGCGGAGCTACAGAGAGTCTACGAGCTGGAAAGAAGCTCCATTTGTCGGATGAGAAACACACAGGTTCAAGTCTCACCTGTCCTGTAGAACGGGGAAGTAGTACAGGTAGTCGTGACCGTTGACAGTGATTCGGCCGGAGCCACTGTCTCTTAGAACCACTGAGCAGTTGGACGTCTTCCGCCGACCTGAGGGCACGACGACATCAAACAAAGTCTGCCTTAGTCCAATAAAAAACAGACTTTTAAATTGCATGTAAACAACATTTTCACAAAAATCACACCTGGATAATTCATTATCAAGTTTGCAGCTTGGTCAGATTAAGGTTGAACACAGCAAACTGAGCATGCTCCAGACTCAGACAGCACAAAGTAACATGCGTAAAGAGATGAGTGATCCTCATTTTTAGACCGGTGAAGACACTCTACCACTTGCGTGTGTTTGTTTTATGTTTTGCACAATAATGTCATGGTTTAAAAGGAAAAACGCACAGTGGTTAGCACTGTTGCTTCACAGCAAGAATGTCCAGACGATGCCTTTTTGTGTGGAGTTTGCATGTTCTACTTCTTCTCGCGTGGGTTTCCTCCAAGTACTCCTTTTTCTCCCACCGACATCAAACATGCTATAGTCTCAGTTAGTGACTAGGGGCGCCCCCTGGAGGTGGATGCCAAAAATGTTTTCCACACAGGGATGATAAAGTAATAATTACAAAAAAGACTACAAACAAGTCAGGTTTAAGTTCAGCTTCTGTTTTTTTTTTTTAAATAAAAGGGTAAAAGCTGTTATATACAAAGACCACATAAATTAAGCATCAGTCTGAGCAGAGGTTGAGGACACACTACTTTGATTCTCTGTAAACTCAAAGTAAGAAGTCCAGCTGAGACGGTTCTAATCGAGCCGTGAGCCTTGTCTGAGTAAGCTTTGCCTGTGAACATACACAATGTTGTCAAACCAACGACATGGTAGTGGAGGAAGAAAAATGGTGATCTTAAATTGCAATAGCATACAATGGAACAAGATTAGATTTTTGTGTCACAATTATCTTGGCCACAATAATTGTAATTAACAATATTATCACAATAATTATGAAATCATGCTTATAGTTTGGAAATGTTACTAAAACATACTGGAATCACTTTACAGTACTTTTTGTGTTAAACAACCATTTTTAATGCACTTTGGTGAACGTGAAAATAACATTAAGTATGTTTAAGCACTTGGCCACAAGCAAACGAGATCTACTTGCCCAAAAAAATGTTGATTTTAAAAAGGCTTTTATTTTAAAAAATAATAGTGTAAATTCACCCTGTCACATCATTCAGGCAATTAAAAAAATAACTTTTGTCTGTTCTGCTTCAGGCTCATTGATTCAGAGAAACCGTATTTTAAAATGATTTAAAATATACTCTGTGGTTGGGCCCCCTAGACCCTCCTCCCCAAAAGGGGGCCCAAATATAAATAATATGCCCCCGTGTTCCACATTCCCAGTTCTGGCCCTGCTGCATGATCCTGAATCAACACAGCCCTGAGGCAAAAAAGCTGTTAACTTTTATTCAACAATCAATTGTTTACAGCCCTGTTCTCTGCTGAACTCAGACTGAAGTTTAATTTGAGTGCGAGTTTATCCCAATGATAAAAATTGCCACAGTCAATTAATCTTTACTGTTTTCATTGCGATGAGGTTCCTACCTCTAATTGGACTCCCAACTTCTACTAGCCACTGCTGCCGTTCACTTTCTAATTTCATTGCTCTATAATGTGATGTAAACTTTGCAGGCTTTGCAATACAGATAAAGACCATGCTATTTTTTATTGAAGTATTAAGCTGCACTAAAAATGTAAAAAATATATTCTCTATTGTTGAAAATATTGTATATACAAGTTGTGTTTGTGCTGTACCCTCTGTCGTGCTGAAGGCCACCCCCTGTTCGTCCCTCTGGAGTTGTGGCACCATTTGCCTCGTGGACTGGGCATCCAGCTGCCGGCGGTATCGCAGGACGAACTCCTCCTCGGTGGCACAGTAGGGCATGGACAGCAAGCGCTCCATCAGCTGGATGAAGTGAGTGAACTGAGGGAAACAACACAACAAGGGTCAGAGCACAGAAAGTCCAAAGCAGCCCCTATCACCTCCAAGAAGGACAAAAACTCTAATTATTAACTATTAGGTAACGTGTAAATGTTGAAAACTGTGTTAACAATGCTGTAGGAATTAGAGGCTGTTCTTACATCGTGAATGGAGATTGTTTCCAGTAAAAGTCCTTCCAGCTCCTCTTTGGTCAACCATCTGCTGGTTCCAAAAGATCTGACAGAAGCAGACCAAAGTGGCGTCAGACATTTCAGTGATAAAGCAGATTTTGAAACTTTTTCTTATAAACTTACATCATTTTGTCGTCTTTGCTGAAGAGCCCCTTGGCTCTCATCCGGTCTTGGTACTTCTCGATGCTCAGGACTTTTCCGTACAATTCCTTAAAACAAACAAAAAACAGAACAAATCTGATGCATGTACATTGATTTCAGCAGAAGAAACACTCAATAACTGCCAAGGCGCTCCCTCAATTCTTTACATTCACTTGAAATGTATTGGAGACTTTAAAGCAACATTATAAGCAAATAATAAGCAAAGAGAACTAAAATAATCAGATCAGACAAAAAAACTGTTTAAACTGTGATTAAATGCAATTTTTTTCTTTGAAGAAGTAAAATCCAGACCAGATTTTAAGGGGTTATGAGAAGTATGGGAGTATCCATACTGATAAAACCATACACTAAAAAATATATAATTTTTTTTTGTTATTTATATAGCACTTTTCCACGTAGCGCTTTACCAGTGTTACAGCTGACCACTGGAGGCAAGGAGGGTTAAGTGTCTTGCCCAAAGACACAACGACAGGATGTGGGGGAGAGCGGGATGTTATGATGTTTCGGGATGTTTTGAGCGGGGATCGAACGACGGCCGCTCTACCACTGGCTACTAATCTAGTTACTTGCTAAGCCCCCTCCTCATAAAGAAATGGTGTTGAAAGTGAGACTGATCTTTAGTTGCCATAGAATATACTTTTTAGAGGGAAATAAGTGCCAGGTCATAAAGGAAATGTAGCTAATAAACATGATATTGAACAAATGATTAAACTGCCAGGGGCTACATAGAGCCCAAATTCATCTGTAGTGGGACGGACTAGTAAAATAATAGCATAATAATCTATAAATATAAACAATTCCAGGCAAAGAAGTAAAATCTTCATTCGGTCAGTAGCTGATTTTATAGAACACACCAATTGAATTAAATGAGCTAAATTAGTCTCTGGATTAATGCCTCAGTTTAATTAGTTTTGTTTGCAGCCAGGGGACGTCTGAGATCTGTGAGAACGGAACGCCACAAGAACTCCTTCCTGACTAACAAGACTCTACAATCAGTCTGTGGAAGATGAAGTCGGAATCAACTCATTTGAAGAGACCTAACAATGGAATTTCCCCAATTGGATTAAAAAAGTTGAATTGAATTCAGTTTTAGTTTGTTTAGCTCATGTTCAGTCATCGTTTAATCCTGGGTTTAGTCTTGGTTATATTTTAGATTATGTTTGTTTAGTCTAGTTGTTTATCCACTTTGACATTTTTTGTAAATTTACAACAAACATTCTAAGACGGCTGCTTATGTCTGCCACTAGGACACTGCTTGGGCCTGGGCTTTTGTTATTACCTTAACCCTGCAGTGAAAATAACCCAAGGGGAGTAAGTAAAGATGGAGAAGGGGGGGTTGCCGGTCACGTCCCGGAGGCACCTCCCTACTCTACCTCCCTCGGCGTCCTGGCTCCTGGGTGAGAACTCATTTCCCTGTCAATTATTCACCAGATGTTTGTTTAATTCCTTCTTGATAGAGTGTGCCTAATCCGCTGCCACTCTGTCCGGCCAATGGAGGGGAGAGAGGAGAGGGAGGAGTGGTGCACAAATAAAAAAAAAGCAAACATCGAGTAATAGAAAATGGATGAGTTGAGGGGGACAGGAGGATGGGATAAGGGGCTTGTGTTACACGTTTGCAAACACAGGG
The DNA here is from genome assembly GCA_024349245.1 of Neodontobutis hainanensis. NCBI lineage: Eukaryota > Metazoa > Chordata > Actinopteri > Gobiiformes > Odontobutidae > Neodontobutis > Neodontobutis hainanensis. Next base: position 3,719,088 of record JALDNG010000001.1, on the reverse strand, counting down.
AATGACAACGGCAAGGAATACCGCTCCTGGATCATCTGCACGAAAGGAATCTAGATCCATTTACAGTGACAGTCAGAGCACGTTTTCGTTATTCAGCGAGAGGACTCTAACGTCTTCGTACTGTTCCAGTTATGAGAAAAGATGTTAAATGTTCTGTAAATTAAGCTTGGGCAATTCAAAAAGTTTAAGTAAACAACAGAGTAGAAATGGGCCTGTAATTCAAAGCATATAATGGGAATCTTATCTAATTTAAATGAAACATTGTGTTTCAGGATCGGTTTCTCATTTTTGACAGTTTTGGTGAATTAAACAGACAGTAAATATACCCGGGTTAGCCTAACTGCTGCTGGTACAAGAGGTAAAACACCTTTTCATTAAAATAATTAACACTGCAATATTTTATCCCATAATATAAACCCTAACCAATTACAATAATATTACATTTATTTTGAAGGTTTGTCATGAAACATGAAACACAGAAATTAACTCTTCTTTAATCATAAAAAGCACCTGGTTTCTCAATATTTACATTACAACTAGAAAATATAGTATATAGGACATATTAAAAGTAATTGAATTTTTATATTTTATTATAAATTTATTTTTGGCAGCCCCTCAGGAGAAAGCCCATATATCTCAGGTATGTCCCTAACCAGAGACTACAGCATGTTTTGATGTTGTTGGAAGAAACCGGCGTACCCAGAGGAAACCCACGAACGCCCCAAAGAAAGGCCCTGTCCGCCCCGGGGGTCAAATACTGGAGCTTCATGCTGTGAGGCAACAGTGCTAACCACTGTGCTACTTTGTCTGTTTTTGTGGGTTTACAACCTGAAAAGTTACAAAGTATTGCTTTAAACTGTAACTCTAGTCTGTAGTGTGGCTGCAGGGCATGTGTCACAGAGTGCGCATCAGAAATAAGGGCCTGTATTCAGGTATCACACACCTTTCTTTAAGACACGCCTCCTTCAAAAAAAGACAGAACAAGGTTAAAACAAGGTTGAGGAAAAGTGAGAAATAATGTAAAAAAGGTGGAAGAATAGGAGCGCAGCAGAGAATAATTGCTGCATGCTCTGCGTGTTCTCTGTGCATCTCTGGGGTCTCGCTGAGACCACCCCACTCCCCCTCCCTGAATCCCCGCAGAGGAGACGGGTGCAGTGAAGGGACAAAGGCTGACGCAGCAAACGGGCCACGCCTCGCACTGTTTAAAGAAAAAAAAAAAAAAAAAGGCAGAAACTCTGCTTCCACTGCACGGCTTCCTCTTTACTGTTGAACATTTAAAAACAGGCTTTTCTATTAAAAGGATAAGAATGTAGAATATGTTGTAGTATGAAGTAAACATCTAGTGATAATCTGCAAAACCTGTTTTGTCATGTGCATCAAATGTTAGAAGCCTTTTAGACTTCCGGAGTCATTGGTTTACAAGTATTTAGCATAAATAATTTATTTATTACAGCTGTGATCACTGTGTTCTTAAGAGTTGGTCTGGACACTTTGGGAGCACCTTAAGGCCACTTGTAATCATACTTCTGTAGTGTGTCAACAGGAGTACTGTCTTGGATTGAAACACCTCCTATGTTGGTGGTACTGTTTGATTTTTTGGTCACAAGTAGCATCCTTCACATAAAGTGTTTACTTTTTTGGTAGCTATAGAACACCTTTAAACTGGTACACATCCAAAGTGAAACTCAAAAACACTTAGCACCAAATACATCACCACACACTGGCATACCACCTTCCCTCATCTCACCCTGGAGTCAGAAAGTGTCACAGTGTGGCTCTGATAAACTGCCTCTCAGAAGTAAAATACACATTCTGAAACACTAAAACCAGAACTGATCCCTGAAATGACAGAAAAACCCATCATCTGCAGGTGAACTGTTGAATACCAATACACCAAATTCCTAAGAAAACTTCTCAACTCTTTAAATATGACGTGGACATTCTTGGTGGTTCCTATGTTAAGATTAGTCTGAATAGTCTGAATTCTCACTTAAATAAGGAAAGAAGCTTTAATGCTAATCCCATTAGGGGTCATGTGATTGGAGCTTATCCCAGTAACTTTGGGCTTGAGGCGTGGTACACCCTGGACAATGGACAAACAGTAGTCACACCGTTGCCAGTTTGCATTGATACTAGATTGTTTCAATATGAGCCGCTTTCACACAAAGCCACCCAAAACAGTGTAGTACATATGCCAGACCAAAAGAGAGTGGGTTTTCTTTTGCAACCCTCTTTTTAGTAGTGGTTGTGCATACATGTTGTGCCTATGACGTCATTGTTTGCTGAGAGCATGCCGTCTTCACAGTTTTATACCAGAGCGGAGCAGCAGCCACAACAGAAAAAAAACACCTTCAAAAGGTTTGCGTTTTTGAGGTATAAAAACACATTGTGTAAACAAAATCAACAACAGAACCATTGCAGATTTGGCAAAACTTGTCATGAAATGCTCCACTTTAAAGGCAGATACTGACAGATAACCATTCCCTCACATTCATTCACTAGGGGTAATTCAAAAATATAATATAATATTGATACAAGTATTCAAAACCACCCAATTGCATTTCAGACTGAAATTGTGCTAATATTCACTTTTATGAGAAAATTATTTTCTCTAAGTTTGACTACACACATTTGGGAAGTGGGTCTTACTTTTGAATCGTTATAATTTTTTTTGAATTCTGCTCTATTTGAAGTAGAGTAGAGAAAGTAGTTTGAGGAATTCCTCAGGGAACCCCCTTTAATCCGCTGTACCTTCTGTCCTGACTTGTCCTCTTCCCCCCTCCCTCTCATCTCCCACCTCTCTTTCACCCCGAGTCTACTCGTTTGCAGCTGTCTGCATGGAAAAGAGGCTCAGACGTGCGGGCTCTCCGCTGGGGCGCCTCGCCTCCTCTTGACTGGCTCTCCTTGAATTGGAGATGACCCGAGGGTACAGTGGGTGCAGCTGGGGACAGGGCCGAGGCTCTGAGGTGGATGAAGACTTGCCTCCATGCTTTGGCTCGCTGGCTGCCCCTAGATACTCACATGCATCAGGGAGTAGTACGATTGTTTGCCCGTGTAGAACAGGAAGTGGAACGGACGGCCGTCTGCGCCCCATTGGACAGCTGCAAGTGCAAAATTTATGTTAGCTGAGAGCCTATTTATATTATTCTGATCTATTAAATTTTATTTCCCCTACCGGTCTGCCTTGGGAACACTTCATCTGGGTGCTAGAAAAAAGAAAACAGAACATAAATGTGTAAGAATATTGTAAAATGACATCAAAGGTACTCTCTTTCCATTAGTCCATTGTAGAAAAAGAGATTTAAGGCTCAATAGAACAAGTGAATTGAACCATTTTATTCCCATTACATCCTGTTCCTTCTTTCTACAACAGCCAGGAAAGGACAAAATGAGCACTACAGCAGGAGAAGCACTGCAGACCCATGTTGAGTACACCATCTTAAGTTGATTTAGCAACTAATTAGATTTTGTTCCATTTTTTGTTTTTGTGAAAGTGAAATCACAATCAAACCCATTACCACTTCTTTTGTTCATAAAAAACAGCATGTCCCTTCAGGGCCTCCGTAGCAGTTTACCTGCTCACTGTGTATACCAAGCCGTTATGAAATTGAGTAATCAACGCAAATGTCTCATCAAGCTTTTAGGATTTTAATAACCATTTAGACTGCTAATTCCAGGGACGAGGAACTACATATACAAATCTCTGAAGACAAAAAGAGACACATATCTACTAAATAACATGAACTTGTCTTCAATCTGCCTAAAACATAGATGAATACAATTTCAAATTATTCATAGACTGCACAAGTCCAAATTGAAACTAGACTTCAATCCTAACTGTGAAACTGTACCGATCACTTGTTTTGTTTTGTCCAAACAAAAAAAACTCTGGTAGTCTTTATTTAAATGCCTTTCTAATAAGTTAGAGAAATCCAGTGAGCCCATTACACAATTGCAATCAATATTTGGTTTTGTGCTACAGACTCTCTGTTTTAATGAGTCAAAAAAGGTTTGCCAGGAGGCTTATTTTGCTTAAACGAGAAGAAAAGCTCCCTCCAACCTTTAAGTTGTGGATTACAGACCTTTTACATCACCTGACATTAGAAAAGATACGCTATGTCACACGGGGCTGTGCAAACAAGCCATTATCTGGCAACATGTTTTGGATCAGGTAGGGAAGTTGGATCCAGTACTATATATTATTATTACATATGATTACATATCATTATTGACCAATATTGGTTTGATGTGTCTGAAGCATGTAATGGTTCAAAAGGTTATCTGGGAGAAAAAAAAATTAAAATCCTCCCGTTCTACTGTAAAATGTTTTGTATGTTTGACTAATTATTCAATAAAAACACTTTGAACAGATGGTAATTGGAATCCTACCTTTATAAATTATGATGGCAAATAAAATATGTTGAAATATTTTTAAAGTGTAGCAGGTAAGTTGTATGATTTCAAAGGCATATGGTAAATTTAGTCTAACGGTCTTTCCAATTATGGACTAACCTGACCTGCTCTGAACCAGGTTAAATTCCCGATATATCCATTTAACCGATCAAACCAATCAGTGACGAGGAATGAGCTGGTACAGCCGTGCTCTTTTTTTTCTATAGTGTAGTTTTATTATTTAGTATTTATTCAACTTCTCAATTTCACCGTTTTGTAATTTGACATGTAGTTTGACTTCACAGACCCTTTAAATCCCGGAGCTACAGACGTTACCTTCATGAGAGGACGGGCCTTCTTCTCAAATAGACCGGAGGGGAAGAGGTAAGCGATGCTCCTCTGGGGAAAAAAAGCAAAAAACCTTTAACAGTGAGAAGCGATGACACATTATGACAACACTAACATGTCAACACAACAGAGGTCACATCGCCGGTCGTCAGGGAAAGTGACAGTAGAAGAAGAACTGCAATCTGTTGGTTTTGGGTTCAAGGAAAGGCGAGGAGCTGTTACTGCAGCGACTCACAACTCAGAAAGTACAAGTCAGAAAAAGGCACAGGTTTTTTTGGCTTTGTTGACAGCGAGCAGAAAGGACACCGTGGACGTCCGACGGTTCACTCCGAGTTCATCCGGGGCCGCACTGTTAGCAGGGCTACAGATGGGCCCGTTAGCGAGGACGGGGAGTACTGGCCCAGTCACGCTCGTCAAAATCACAACGTCTTTCATTTCTTCTTTTGTCGCTTCAATTAGCAGCAGAGCAGGTCGCTACATTTAGGGATGTCACCAAGAAAAGCTGGAAATAAAGTGAAAGAGCCTAAAAAGGAAATTGTAGTGTTTGTATGTATATAATATATATATATATATATATATATATATATATATATATATATATATATATATATATATATACTTGTTTGAATATCCAATTACATCTCAAGTGGGACTCTTCTGGTATAGACTCAGAAAATGCTGCCCCGGGTTTTGAAATTTGACAGAATGAACATGCCTGTTGAAACAGTAGATCATTTTAGTGCATTTTGTACAAATATGACTCTGCTAGGGTCAAATGTATTGGTTTATTTTCTTTATTATATGTGTGTGGTATAGCTTTACTCACTAAACTCTCGCCATACGTTTAATTCCGGGAGAGAAAAGTTCCATTGGAGGTTTCTGTCCAGCACTTAATTGAAATTACTCCAACATAGTCGTCAAACATAAAAATACTATCTCTCCATTAGAATAAATTGAATATTTTTAGCAATTCCTTATATTTATATTGAACATGTGATGCCAATTACAGAAGAAAACCAACTTCAGAAAGTAATTCCATCACCTACATGCAGCATGACAACAACTTTGCAAAATTGTCTAACTGAGACCACGTTAAATCAGTTTGTCATTGAAAAAAATCCTACATGCTATGCTGTATAGACTTTTGAGTGCCATTGCAAAATTTTTGCTGGCATTTGAAAAAAAGCAGGGCAACATTCTTGAGTACGTGGGTTTATTTTAACCAAAAATTTACTTACAGCAAACACAACTACTCTAGAATCTAACAAAAAATAAATAAAATCACACATTTCCTCTTAAAATTTCTAGATAATTTTATTTCTGACAGATCTGTTATTGTACTCTTCACTACAAGTGCCTCTTGGCCAACATCCAGCACTCACTTTTCCATCTGGCTGTAAGCATCTCCCTGATTTTTCCCTATGTCTTCATCACCGCCACACCTGAGGGCCCTCCATTCTGTCCAAATTTTCTCCTTCTCTCTCCGCGCAGCTACGTCGTGTTGGCTTTCACAGTCTGCCCACAGACATCTCTCTTCATTATGGGTGAGGGACGCTAGGGATACCGCAGAGGGAAAGTGGGAAATCGGGCTAAATGTTCAGAGCAGGGGAAAGCTAATTTATTGTCAGCAAAAGGGACTGTGTGTTTGGAGGGCGTTGCTAATAAGCCTGACGCAGCAGATTACGTGTGACGATCATATCAGTGGGGGTTTCAAAAGACACCACCTGTCCAGATAAAGGTGAATCACTGTTTTCAACGCTTTAACCGATTGTGGCTTTCTGTCGAACCCTTATGGGGCAACGGTTAGCACATTTAGACACTAAATGTGTGCTGTAACAGAAAAACTGTCGTCAACTGCAGCAATTTCTACAGTTGCCATGATATTCCAGCATAAAAATTGTTTGCTTTGAAAATGAAAGTTACAGCTTCTTTACAAACACAAAGAGTTGGCGGAAAGAGGGCAATCTAAATGAGGAGAACTAGACAATACGCAGCATAAGAACCTTGTTAAGAGCAAAAGTACTGTAATATTCTCAGCTTTTGCACAAATATAACTCAGTCAGTACGTTTACCTGCAGTTAGAGAAATTAGTTCAAGTTTTAAACTGCGTGGATAATATGGTTCATTGTCATATTAATGCTGCAGGGCTACTTTTTCCACCGATTAAGGTCATAGATTTTTATGTTTACACACGTAAACACAAAAACATGAAAAGCAATGCACTCTCATAGCTTGATATGTTCAAGTGCAATTGGATGCCACAGTTGAACGCGTTGTTCTTATTTTATTTTTTTATTATTATATACTTTATTTAACCAAGTGATAACCTCCTTGAGATTAAAAATCTCTTTTCCGTGACCTGGCCAAGATGACAGCATTACACAAGGTTTCAGACAAATACAAGACATTTTCAAACACACAAATAACAATATTTACAATCAAAAGTAAATACACTTTAAGTTCAATGTCGGTTTTAAGTTCAATGTATTACAGTAATAGTGATGCAGTGGCTCAGTGGTAGAGTGCTCGTCGTATAACCGAACGAGCACTCTACCACTTGGCAGTTTGATTCTTGCTCTCCCCACAGTTACATACTGTCTTTGTGTCCTTGGGCAAGACACTTAACCCACCATTAGCTTTTTTTTTTTTTTTTAATCTAGCTAAAAAAAAAGTTGGGGAAAAAAAGGGTCAGGAGCTTCTGCTCTGTCTGTCTGTCGTTTAAAAGTTCAGCCCCACTCCCTTTACACACACACACACACACACACACACACACACACACACACACACACACACACACACACACACACACACACACACCAACGCACTGGTAAAGCTAAAAAAAAACATTAAGCAACAATCTTTAATTAAGTCCCAATCTGTTATACGTTTTGAATATTATCTGAAAAACATAGACTCTATTTTCTGGTCTATATTTTGCTACCAATAAACAGTAAATATGTTTGTGTTTTTAGCACTAGAGCTAGGTGAGAGTTGAAAAACAAATACGAGTTGTATTGTGTCATTGCCAGGCTCAAAAACCAATATGTGGTTTAAATTTGTTTAGCACAACCAAGGGGCGCAGTGGCTCAGGTAGTAGAGCGGCTGCCCTTAAACTGGAAGGCTGGCGGTTGATTCCTGCTCTTCCCAGTTCATACTGTAGTTGTGTCTTTGGGCAAGACACTTAAACCAGTTGCCTACACACAGCACTGGTGTTTGAATGTGGGACAACGGACAGAAAATAGCCTAAGACTAGCCTAAGCCTACAATCCGGGGTGTTTACATTGAAGTGTCCCAATAAAATACACAAAAAAAATTAAAATCGTTTTAAGCTGAAATTTGTCTCTATAGAGAAATGCAGGCAGTTTGGATTCACTGAGAGCTAACGCTGCTCAATAGCCCTAGCACTGACCAGACCAGCACAACTAAAACAGAGCGAGTCTGTGCCAGTTACGTCTTATTGCTGTTGACATATCATTCACCTGCCTGAATAAAGCCATTTCTGCTATTTGGAGCATTTTTACATTTGTGTAACATCTACGCAAACACAGTAGTGAAAATGTAAGGAGCCATCAATCCAGTGTAGGTACCAAAAATTAACATTGCCACACTGCACAGACAAAAACACCAGGAACAGTGAGTGAGACATAGAAAAGTATTGGTCCTTACATCTATGTCCTCCTGGGTGAAGGTCTCAGGGTCCTCTCCCATCATATTGGCCAGGTGTCGCTTCCCGATATTGTACTCTTCAATCTGCTTCTGGATGAACTCAGCTGAGAACTTCTCTGGCCCGGCAGCCGCCAGGTTCTTTCTGTGGAGGGCCGAGCTCACACATATGTGCCTCCGGACTACCTGGAAATGAGGCTTAAAATTACTGACATGTGCATACCAAACGACAAATACTCTACAGTTATTTTTGATTTATTGTCTCATGAGATTAACTACTGCTTATTACAGCAAGAATAAAGCAGCCAAGGCTTTTGTAATATCTACTGCATACAGTATTACTGTTTTGCAGACCACAACAAATCAAACTTGTTAAAAAATTTTAAGGTATTTTAAGTTTACAACAATTTTAACACTGTAACATTTGATTTAAATGATATTTGATCAGGTATTTATAATGTTTCTACTTTGATTTATGCTAGCTACTGCATAGCGTTAAATTACGGCTTTTGTTAATAACTGTCGAATAATTTTGAGTTTACGCTCGTTTTTAATCATTTTATTACTAACAGACTACCCCGAATTGTATATAAGGTGTTGTGTTTTTTCTAAAAATGTATTACTGTGCACAACACCACGTTAAAATCAAACACTAGCTCAATCATGTCTTTTTTCATTGAAATGTCAATCTGGTTTGGGAACAAGATGCTATTGACAAATGCTCGCTCAAGGACGTGTGTGCTCGCGATGCAAATGTAAATTTCTAAACGCACATATTTTTTCAAAGCTCAAACGGGTTCAGTGACTGCAGACAAAACTCCAATTTACCTGCGCAGTTAAATGAGATGTTACTTTCTGAATATTCGTACAGCAATATCCACATTTTCCCATCAGAGAACCCACGGTGCGGACACAGGACGCCGCCATGTTTGCTTTGACTGGTGACGCAAGGCGGAAGTTGCTAAACGTCACAGCGTAAGAGTCCTTTTTTCCTTATATTACACTTCTTATTTTAATGAAATGTGGTGCACACAAGCTATCTAAAATAATATTAATTTATTCTTTAATTTATGGAAAAATATTCTTTAATGTTCCATTGCTATCCACCTCTTATTTTGGAGTAGCCTCTATAAAAAGCTATACATGACTTTTAAAGGCAAAAAGCAAAGAGTGGCATTTCTCAAACTTATTTTCAGGGGACCTATATTTCCAAAGACCAAATAATTAGTGTCCCATTTCCCTTTGGTTAGTTTTAGCATCATTTTGGTCATATCTGTTTTGGTTATTATTCTCTTAGTTTACTAATTATCCCTTCATTATTTTTATTTATTTATTTTTTAGTACAGTTCCTTTTTAGGTGTCCTGTCAAATATTCTTTGCATAGTAATTTGACCATGTTTCTGACTTTAACCTCTTTATAACTCCATCTAAAACCTGTTCAAATCCAACTAAAAAAATCTATATAAAGCCTGTTCAATTAAATGCACCTTAACTTTTACAAATATCTTTACTGTAATAAATATACCTAGCCAGATTTATTAGCATGAATTCAGAATTTTTAAATAATTATTTCCATATTGTGCATTTCTGTTTTGACAATTGCAGCTCGAATATGTCTTTCATGTCTGTCTTTGGGGCTTGTGTTAACATCTGCGTTGTATTAAACCGCAAACAGATGAAGAAGACCGACAACTCCACTGCAGTCTGAAACAACGACAGCGTGATGAAAACATATTCATAAAGAAGAAGACACATCTGCCTGTATTCATCACATCTGTCAGCACGTGTGACGGGGGATTTACAGTTTTCAATACACGCATTATAAGAAATGTATTATGAGTATATCATATCTGACCACATCTAACGAGGAAAAGTGTCCCAGAAGAAGTTTCATAAAACAGAATATAATCTTTAAAAGAGGCCCAAACACAGCACAAAGCCAGGAAAAAGGCCAACGTAATGAAAAACATGAGACGTGACAAAGTTGTGACAGAGATGACAAATGAGTTGAGAGGAAAACGTGTGAATCTAAACACAAAAGTGGACAATTTCAGACAAAAGACGTTACATAGGCCGCTGCTGTTGCACATGTGTTTGAGTACACATTATAAAAGCTCTGTTTATTGGAAACTGGTGTGGGTCGGTTTGATCCAAGACACTGGAAACATGGTGCAGCTGAGGACAAAATCTGAAGAAATCCACGCTCTATTTATTCCCCAGGACAAGTTTGAAATGAACACCAACCATTGAACCACTTCCAGCTAGATCTTAATGGATATTTCCTAACCTTTAATGGAGGGTGTGTAATTTTTGTCTTGTAATACAGAAAAACTGGTTTATGTTTGGTGAAGGAGGAAGAGTTAGTCCGGTCTTAGACCAGGTCCAGACTCACGGAGGTCAGTGTTTGAAGGAGGCAGAGTTAGTCCAGTCTTTGACCAGCTCCAGACTCGTGGAGGTCAGTGTTTGGTGAACGAGACAGAGTTAGTCCGGTCTTAGACCAGGTCTTGACTCTCCGACCTGACTCTGGTGACTGTGTCCTCTTCTGTTTGTGTATATGTGAATGAAGTCATATTCTGTGTTTACGCCTCACTGCTGCGTGTCTTCACTTGTATTACTTTTATAGAGTTGGAGCAGGGACACCGACAGATTAATCAAACAGAAGGGGCTCTGACTCCTGGCTCGTGCCAGTCGATACGGCCGCTCACTTAATTTACCCCGAGGTGGGCTGTCGTCGGCCAGATGATAAACAACGGTTGCCCTGTTTTTTAGCCACAAGCGCGCTCCTGCTCACCGAGAAAAATGGCTTCGACCCGTCTTCTCTAATTCACAGTGGGGGGTGAGAGGTGGGATATTAATCACGCTTCTGTCGTGGTCCATCTCTGACAGTGCCAACACTGTGGGTGGAGCTAGTGGAGAGGCTGATTGGGTTTGAGGAACTCACTCTAGAGTCAGGTAAACACACCGGAGAAAAACATTTATGAACTTATTTACTCTACCATACCAGTTCTGCAGCACTTGGTGGAATTGTGGCTAATGTGTTTCGAAGAGACAAATAAACGTAAGCGCTAACCTCACCACGAAGCCATGAAAACCCAACAAGAATAATGTAGGCTTCTAAAAAGAGGAAAAGATTTGTGTTGTTGTGAATTACCTGGGCTGCCATAAATTGGTAATAAAATACTGTTTTAAAATACAAAATTACAACCATTTTTAAATAAAGGAGGCTTTCAAAAACTGGAGCTGTACCAAGCCTGCTCCTTCCTCCCAGTCCCAGTCAAGGAGTCATGGGGAATTGAGGGCTTATAACACAAGCGAGCCGAGGCTTTCTCCAGTCATCATTTCCATGCCGCTTTACGGTGATTCCCTAATATCCTTAGCGCCGTGCGTAGGGATAAGCCCATTGCGCCGAAAAAACATGGCTGTCATGCCCATAAAGCGTTCACGGCTCTAAAGAATCCATTATGGCTGCTCTACAAACATGGGCCACTTCGCTCAAGCTCATTTATTCTTTTTTTTTTTTTTTTTTGAGTGAGGTGAACTTATTTACCCATAGTGTGTTCTTGCAGAGGGAGTCTACAGCAGATCGGAATACAGCGATTTAGGGATAAGTGGTCATTTAGATCATCTTTGTGCAAGCAGCATCTGGCGGGAGAAGACATCAAGCGCAAAATAAGCACATTAGAGCAAACATTTACTGAAGGAAATCTGGTCTAAATTGAATATAAGTAGAATATTTACTGTAAGAAATACAGAAGCTATTTTACGTAAAAGTACAAACAGATGTGTATTATGTAATTACAAGGTTGTTGTTGCAGTGGCTTAAAGCTGGGGTAGGCAGCTTGGGGAGTTTGAAATATTTGGAACAAACATTTACCATCAGTCAGTTCAGGTGATCTACAAAATGTATTTTCATGTGGGTTTTTAATTTTGAATCTTCAGAAAATTTTGCATAAGCATGGCGGCATTGGCCAAGCGGGCAGCTTAAAAAAAATTATATTAAGATGGGAAAGAGAATTTTAATCACATCTGACTTCAAAAAACAAAATAATGATCCAAAGCAACAAATTACTTTGTTACTCATCTTTTATTTAGTCAATTTATGACTAGCACAGTCATAAAACGGAATGTATTAATTTGATTTATTAATTAAAATAAAAACATTCAATTACTATCTAATAAATGCCCACTACACCTTTTATTTACCTAAGCAATCTGTCTAGTCATAATTAAATAAAGATAAGCTAATTTATCCTGTTTATGTGCCTATAACCTTCCCGGAAATATAACTGTAAAATGAAACACACAAAGTCCATTTTCATAAATAAATAAATAAATATTTGCCTGAGTTGGTTGTTATTTTTTGGGAAAAAGAGTTAGTAAGTCAAGTGACACAACCCAATTTTCTTTTTTTGTCCCTGTCTCAGACAGCACTCACCCCCAAAAGCAACCGAGGGACCTCTCCTGCTTTTCTTTTGCTAAAAAAGTAAAACTGACCTACTTTTACCTCCAAAATACTAATACATTACCCCAACCTAAAGTTTAGAGCTGACCATAAACTTTTAGCCCTGCATTGCTTGACTGAATCGCAAATTTTCATTCCCGTTTCACAATGCCTTTCTTTTCTCTGTAAACTTTTCTGTTTTATTGACAGCCATTAAACTGCCATATTGACAACAATGTAGACCAATGGGGATGCTCACTTTTCCTTTGTCTTCATGTAAGTGTGTTATTTTCATGTGTTAAGTTTTGTTCCATTTTGTTCAACTACAACATTTTACATAGTGCACCTTTAAGCAATGTAAACATTTCAATGTAAACTTTAAGGAGCTCCTGCATTAAAACCTCTGTATTCCCAGTCAATGTTGCATCAAACATGAGCAGAACTTGAAGCTCTCTTGAGTTTGATTGTTTGGAGTTTAGAAAGCTAAAGATTTTTTCTTCTGCTGTTTATTTTGTACATTATTCTAGCTCTACTGCCGCTATAGGTATTTTCTTGTAGTATTGTGCCATAATCCCAAACTTATAATATGCATATATATTAGAATTCCTTTTATATTGTCCCTTGTTTTTGAATATATACTGTGATATACTTATACTGTGATTTATTTTATAATTTTCACATATTTCTGACAAAAAAATTTTTGTGTAAATTTTTCTAAATATCCACCTTTTTTAACGTCCAATTAAACTTCCTCTAAAGAAACATTATACATTTTCAGTATGAGCCCAGTATTTTATTATCTTTAACCCGCCACAATGTTTATGTGCAGCACAACCAAATGCCGACACGCAGATCTCCACATGGATTACCAACAAGTATAGTCAATGAGTGGAAATTAATTTGCCAGCGGTAATGGATAGAGACGTTTTCGCTGAGATGCGTTAAAACAGCTGAACTGCCGGCGATTACCTGCTGGAATCAGCCTTCATCAATATCAGGATAATTACAAAGCACTTCTGGCAGCGCGTGAAATGAACGGAGCGTGCAACAGATTGGGTGGCAGCCATAGATGTCTGCGGATATTAGGCGTCCCATCAGAGCCCCACGCGAGGGAGGGGGGTGCTTTCTGAAAGGAATGGAGCTGATGAGCTGGGTTTGAGAACACCGTTTGGAGAAATAGAAAAAGCACTTCAGTCAATTAGGAGTAGGCAGAAATGAGACAATTATTTATCATGTTAAATATCTTCTATGTCAGACAGCGACCTAAATTTCTGGATTTTATTACCTGCAAATACACATACAACAACATGAAATCCTCAGTGTGGTCATACCGGCCCAGGCACTAAATATATGCAGAATTAGAATGTAGAAAACTGAGAAACCCAAATGAACACTTTTTAACCTTGTTACACTAATACATTTTTTATTATTATCCCTTTATTATTCCCGTGGGGAAATCTCATCATAAAACTACATGGTCCCTTTTCATATGGTCCATCATAACAATGAGCTGCAAGAGGATCTTTAAGATTAATTAAGTGTAGGACGGAGCGACCCCCACCCCTCTGTGGGAGCTGAAAAAGACAAGAGATTCTTTCAACAATACTAAATATCTTTGAGTAACCTACTTTTGGTCCATAATACATTTAAAATTGTCCAGTATCACGTCCAGTCAAAGAATTGTGTTTACTGTTGATATATTAACTCTGTGCTATTTTTATTTCACTTGAGTGGACATTTGAGTAATAGACTTGGGCACTAAGTGAGGCATTCACTGAGTAATGACGAAATGTGTGGTTAGGTCACAGTGACTTTGCCCTTTGAACACTACACTCCTAGAAGTCCAAGTAAACAGTGGCCATGTGCCGGCGCAAAGAAACAGAACAGCTTTCTAAGGGATAGTTCAGAATTTTTTGTACATGTAGTTTTATTAGATGCTTTTGGATAACTAATGTCAGAGAAGCAAAACTAAACCATAAACTGCAATAAAAAAATTAAATGGCTCTAACTGGATGAATATTTGAATGTGTTAGGTTGGTATTATTAAGTTTTTTTCAAAGAAGCTGCACAATACAGTATATCGCAAATTTATTGTTGTCGCAATATCCTTATGACTTGTATCACAAAAAACATTATGGTTTTCTTACGTGATGGACATATACTATGGGCCGGAAAATGATTGTCCAAACAGAGCATTTAACCAAACCGGGGTGTGTCTCATTATGATCATAGACTCGACTGTCTTGTGTAATGTATTATTGTAGATTGTCACAATCACAGAAACTTCTTAGATACAGAAATAACTTATTACTTATTCATAAATATGTACAGTATAAAAGGCTTGGTAGAAATGCCCTTGAAGACTTTTGAGGGTGAGTCCATGTATGAAAAATAAAAACCATTCAGAAATAAGAAGACCGACAATCCAGGCACTCCCTTGGTTTTAGAAAAATATAAAAAGCCTTTATTTCATGAGGGCTTGTTCAATTAAGTCTTTAAAATTCTTTTAGTATACACCAACGCGTGTCGGCTTGGGCCTTCTTCAGGGTGTGACAACAAAGCCAGGAAAACACTCATTTGTTCTCACTGACTGCAGGTGTGTAGCCAGGAGGCTGAGGGCTGTGATGTTTGGGTTCTCGAGGGCAGTGGCAGTGAGGATTTGTTTTTTACAGTAAATGGTTTTACAATTATAAATAGAAAGACAGATCAAAGTCTTCATTTAGTCCTGGGTACTCTGTGGCTTGTAGAACATAGATCCAGTAGGCTTCTCTTTGCTCAAGGCGTTGGATTCTGTCCCAACCTCTGGCATCTATGTTGATGACTTCAATAACAAATACTTTTAAAAGTATCTGGATATAAACAACATACACACCTACTGTTTTAGTTCAAAGATTTTGCGACATATTTAAATTTTACATTTATAAAGAACATAAGGGTTAAAGTAAAAGCATCTGGACTCAGTTTTCAAGGTGAAGATGTTTTGTCTCTAATTCCAAGAGACTATTTAAATTCTGAGTTCAACTGATACAAGAGCTGAGCTTATATCTATAGAGGGCGGGGTTTGACCTGAAACTAACGCTGGTTGGGCCAGGCTGTTCTGGTCTCATTGTCATTACCATTAAAGGGCAGCGTGACATTAGGCTCATGTGAGTCATTGGTATCACTGCTCACTTCAGGTGTTATTGTCCTTCTAGAGAGAAACTGTTGAGGAACAGCCCGGTCCAATCAGAGTTAGTTTCAGGTCAAACCCCTCCCTGTAGAGATAAAGCTCAGTCCTCGAATCAATTGAACTCAGAATTGAAAATGGAACTAGGGACACTTTAGATTTGCCAATTGACCTATACATATATGTGTTTGGGCAGAAGCTGGAGTACTCGGTAAGAACCCTCGTTTACGACAGGCAGACTCCTCACAGAAAGGCTGGAGTTGGAAAAGGATATTCAAGTTGGCCGGTATTTGAACTCACAACCTTCTTGCTGTGAGATAAGAGCAAATGACAGAAGCATGATGGGTTCTCAAGAAGGATACAAAAAAGCACTATATAAATGCATGTCATTTACCCTTTACCACTCCCCTGATGACAAGCCATCGTACCCCTAAAGATACAAAAAGGGACTTTTTGTATCTTTTTTGTATCTGTGTGTGGACACTGCAGTTACTTATGTTTGTGATATATTGTGCCTTAGTAATACATGTGCACATGTGTTTCAAGAATAAAATGCACAAGCAGCACATATGTATTTCAAATCAAATCAAAGTCCTCCCTCTCTGCCTTTCTTTCTGCTCAAACGTTATTGTTAGTGTTTGGGGCACCGGTCAGAATATGGGCTGGTGGTCTCTGAGGTGTCGATCCCTGTTGTTCCCAGACTCCATTTCCATCCCTCACATGGAACCACTTTGGAAACCACCCCCCCCGATCCTCCGGGCCTCCTCTGCTGCTCCGTCTGCTCCGCCGCAAGCCGGGGGCAGGATTGGGTTACCTCCATTCCCATCACTCCGGAGTGAAAAAGACGACTATTCAGGTGAGAGTCGGACAGGAGGAAGGAAACTATTAGGTGCCGGGGTGAACTGGGGCCTGCAGACACAGCTGTCTGGAGCAACGGGGAGGAAGAGCAAGCGGAATGGGAAACCCGAGCTCTGTGGAAATGGTGGACAATGACCCAAGAAAACTTCCGCTGCCTACTTCAACACCACAACTACCATCCAACTGTCCCATCCTCAAGTGCTTCTGACAACTGTTTGGCCCATCATTAGAGTTAAAGATATGTGTATCATTTTTTGAGGTTTAACTAAATGTACGCTTAATAAACATTTATGTGTGTAGCAATGCAAGAGCGAGGAGGTAAAGCCAAACACTATTGCACTAAAAAGTTGTAAAAAACTATTGTTTCCAGTTCATTCCCAGGTTTCTGAAATTTAAATTTAGAAAGCTGCAGCAATTTAATGCACTTTCAACTTTGTAAAAAACAGACAGTATATGTAATGTTTTTAATTCACAAGAGCTGTAAAAATCGCAACTTTATCAACTTTTAACTTAAACAGCTAAATCAAATTAATGCAAAAAAAGTATAAATTGAAGAGCGTTGATATACCACATATACCGACAATCTGGGATCGATTCTGCTTCTGGTCCTTTGCCCAATGTCACAACCCTCTCCCTGGTCCTGTTTCCTGTCTATCTACTATAAAAGCCAAAATAAAATCTGTTTATTCTGAAAAAGTATATTTCTCATTCTCTTCTTGGAATATAACTGCTTAATTTAACAATGTACCTATAACCAATACTGTATCGCAATTAAAGTCTTTTCTGAGATAAGTGGTCAGTACAGTTCTTTTCTTATATAAAGCAATTACTTTCATGTTTAGGAAGAAAGTAGCCTTTATTGAACCTTAACAGGCCGCTTCTCTTCTAAACTATTGCTGTTGCTGCTGAAACAGAATAAAGACTATACTATGTGTGTGCTGTCGGTGAGTGGGTGGAAAACATTTGTAAGTTGCTTAATATTTTTTATACAAACATTTAAGCTTCACCAGCAAAGCTACAAGTGAAGATTTAGGGGATATGTTCTGCTGGACTCAAAATAACACCACATGGAGAAGCCAGAGTTTTACACATATGTTTTAGGACCTGTGCTTCCTCATTAAAGACTAGAAAACGGAGAGAGAAACCCAGTGCTAAACCTACAAAACTAACATGAGCTAACAGTGATTTATAAGTACTGCTGCTGCTTTTGAGGTTGTGGTGGAGAGAATTTTTTTAATCACTTTCTGAAGGGTCAGAAGCATCTCAATATTCAAGTTATCAAATATCTCACACTCCCCCTTGCAGAAATTGTTTTAAGAAAATAGAACAAACTGAAGGACTATCTAGGACTAAACCAGGACTGACTAAAACCAGAAGACCAGGACTTTTTGTGCTCCTAAACAAACACCCTAAGATCCTATTTGTTTTGGCTACACACGCATCCAAACTTCCAACAAATGCTCTAAACCAGCCACAGCTGTTTAGGCTGTGGTTGGATTTGGACGACAAATTTACATATCTGGGTGAATGCTGTCAATTCAGTGCAGAATAAAAAAAATTTAAATAAAAAAGAATTCCAGCCTTCAGAGAGTATTCTCACATAGTTTCCATTTCATCTGGACACAGGCTTCGAGCAAAAAAGTTGCACATCAATCATTGCCTTATTACAGCGAGGGATGTTGAAGAAAATAATGTTCTTCATGTGAGGAATGGGATTGTGTAATTGCTGCCCGTTTGACCCCAGTGTTCTGCGCAAATGGAATGTGAGCCGTTTTGACGATCTCTCACACCTCATTGTTTTGTCTGCATTTGTTTTTTCTTCGTCTGCCGCAATGCACGGTTGAAATATTGCCGTATTTCTGCATGACCAAAGGGTGAGAAAAAAAACATGAAATCTGAGAAAAGTTATTACAGTAATTTGGAGGAAAATTACTTTAATAAAGTGATCTATGGTGGTTTATGAAAATGTGTGATGATGTTTAGGTAAGTCTGGTTAAGGTTAGCCAACTCAAGCCATATTAAATATTGGGGTTAAATGTAATCAATGACGGATTACTATATGCACATTAGCAGTGAATGAGTTTTTGTCATTAGTTTTCACTTTAAAACACACTTTTCAGGTTTAATTTTTAATTTTGGATTGTGTTTGTTTGAGAGTGTCGATTATACAAAAAACACACACCCGTATTGTGAATGTAAGGAACAGGCATAATTCCTCTAAGACTTCACAACCATGAAGCGGCCAATCAGATATTAAGATTAAATACAGAAGTCGTAGCCCTGCATTCCTCCAGAGTCAACATTCAACTACTGCAATTCATATTGCTATATACAACAACAATATTGCATGTCACATTTTTTTCTCATCATGCAGCTCTATAGTCTCTCAATATTTATCTATATATGGCCGGCTCAGTGGCACAGTGTTTAGCGCTGTCTCTCAGCAAAAAAGTCCAGAGTTCAACCCCCGTGCCTTGAGTGTGTTTAATCCAGGTACTTCGGTTTCCCCCACCAACATAGCATGCTATAGTCTCCGGTTAGTGACATGACTGGGGTACTTGGTTACCCCCTGGTGGCAGTTGTTGATGCCAATGGATTTTCTCACGTGGATGATAAAATATAGTAAAAATAAATAAATAAAAAATCTGTCTACATGATTGAAATTCTAATTATACAAATTTTGAATTCTCATTTGTTCCTCCATACCCACAGATTACAGTGGGGTCACATTAAGGGTGGGGTAGCACATTTATGTGATACAGATATTGTCATGCAAGACATACATTTCACTTACAATATAATATTTCATAAATTATTGTGTAGTCATTTATCAATAAACATAGAATTTAATCTGATATTATTGTTATTGTCAGAAGTGTATTGCAATTTTGGGGAAAAGTCCAACATTTACAACAATTCTCTTTAGATTAAATATAATATATTATATCAATACTGCAGTAATGACTCCAAACTGCATCAACAAAGGAACACAGGTATTGCTCTAATTCAAAGTTTTGAGTTACAATGTTATGTCTTGGGTCACTTTTAAAACTGTGTACTGCACCGTTAGGTTATTCAGCTATAAGTTATGACAGAAACATGATCACAATTATATAGATAACATAAAAGGACACAAGGTTTGGCTCTATTTTTGTTGGCATTTCACATAACGTTCACATATACTGAACAAAAATCTTAACGCAGCACTTATATTTTTGCCCCCATTTTTCATGACATGAAATCAAAGACTTTTTCTGTGTACACAAAAGGTCTATTTCTCTCAAATATTGTTCACAAATCTGTGTTAGTGAGCACCTCACAGGTGTGGCATATCAAGATTCTGATTAGAGAGCATGATTATTGCACAAGTTTGCCTTTGGCTGGCCACAATAAAAGAACACTTGTAGAGTATCAACAACAAGTAGATGAGCTTCTCTGAGATGGTTAGAACAGTTTGTTGCAACCAATTGTTGCAGCAGCTGTACGGGTGGCTGGTCTCAGAGGATCTTGGAGGTGAAGATGCTGGATGTGGAGGTCCTGGGCTGGTGTGGTTACACGTGGTCTGTGTTTGTGAGGCCGGTTGGATGTACTGTCAAATTCTCTGAAACACCTTTGGAAACGGTTTAAGGTCGAGAAATGAACATTTAATTCATGGTCAACAGCTCTGGTGGACATTCCTGCAGTGAGCATGTCAAGTGCACACTTCCTCAAAACATTTTAGAATGGCCTTTTATTGTGGTCGGCCTAAGGCACACTTGTGCAGTAATCATGCTCTCTAATCAGCTTTATGCCACACCTGTGAGGTGGAGGGATTATCTCGCCAAAGGAGAAGTGCTCACTAACACAGATTTGGACAAATTTGGGGGCAAAAATGGGAGCAAAAACAAGTGTTGTGTTTATATTTTGGTTCAGTATATGTTTTAATATAAAGCCTATTTTGTTTACGTCCGCATTAAAACCAACCCAAACCAAACTACAGCTTTTATAAAACCGATAACAAAAGGTCACAAAAACCTGATTCTGACTAACATAGCCCTTGTATGGGAGTAAAGTATTTAGACAAAAGCCCCCTTGCCGGCTGATAAATTACTAGAGTGACTGAACTAGAGGCATGATTGCTGGGTTAATATCTACCATTGATCTCTTCATTGATCATTTGTCGGCCACTAATGACCGCGGCTGGAGAGTTTTTAAATAATACGTCTCGCCTGTAACCTGACATCAGAGAGGATGGATAAGGATCGGACACTGCTGCGAGAAATCAGCTTGGAAATTGAGACGATATTCACGAGGAAAAGGTTGGGCCTGTGAGCGAGTTTTTTTTAATTTTATTTTTCCCCCTGCTGATCAGAAGAGCTGCGGACTACCACTGCGCTCCTTAACATCTGGTCGGTGCAATTTGGCCCCGCTCTGATGACTAGAAAGGTTAAACCACTAAAATCTAATATTTGCCTGGAGGGGGTCAAGGCACTGCAATTACAAGGTACAATCGGCAGGGCTAATCAGCAAGTAGTTGCGCGTACCGGGGGCTCGCATTTTAGCCAAATAAGCCCTGATCACAGCTCTGTTCTCTGCCTCTCCTGTTTACTTATTAAACCTTGTTCTCATGTTCAAGGCCCCACACACACACACACACACACACACACACACACACACACACACACACACACACACACACACACACACACACACACACACACACACACACCCTACGGCAAGCGGGAAGGAGGGGGCGAGTAAATTTAGCTCCTCTCTAAATGGGAAAATAACCTAAACCTGGCAAGAAAGAAGTAGCAGCCGTGTTAATCAGTATCTGCGGCCTTTTGTTGCGAAATGAGCTGGAGTGACTTTGCTCCAAAGCTGGCGGGTATTAACGCCTCAGGCAGGTACGGGGTAGGACTATGGCCCTGGGGGAACAGCAGAGGACTAGACTATTTACAGTGTGTTCTCCTGTGGCAGGAGTCAGCAGTCAGCCATCATCAGTCGCTCATAACATTTTAGAAGATTTTTTTTTTGTAATTGTCATTTTGTTCCTGGATTTAAATGGAATTTTGTAGATATTGTTTGTAGATAAATTGAAAAAAAGGAAACAACAAGCATTGTATAAAAAAATGAAATTTAGATGTATCTTGTAACAAGCAGATTACATTTGATATTATTCTTATATTGTTTATTGTGAGAATTGAATGAGCATTTAAATGTTTTGCAACTTGAAGCTCCTTATGCAAGTCTCCTATATCATTTTTGTTTTGAAATACTATAGCCTACTTTCTTTTAACACTTACGGGTCCCTTCATTTTTTGCTATATCTGAGTCACTCGAACACAACAAAATGTTTTCCATAGAAATATTATGTAGGACATATTTTTTTTAATTTTTTTTAATTTGAATGTCATTATTAACATTATTATATCCTCACCCTACATAACAAATATTTCAGAATTTGGGGATTTTTTTTCCCTAAAGGCCAGGTTTAGTGAATAATCTCTTTTTTGCGTTTTGATGCAAAGATTTTTATCTCATGAATGCAAAATCAATTGTGTGGCAACAATTTGGTTTTCAGTGTAAATTAGAAATGTCGAATAAGTGATAGACAAGACATAAACAATGTGTAAACATTGTTTAAAAAAACAACAAAAAGAAAAAAAAACAATGGTGTACACTGAGGCTAACACCAACACAATGCAAGAACACAGAACAATCTCGGCTTTCAGTCAGTCACGACTGGAAATAGTGTCAAAAATTGTCTCTTGGGGATTGTGTCTTGTGACAACCTAATTGCTGGAAATTCTGTCTAAATCTAAAATCTAAAAGATTAACTTATTTACAATATATTATACTAACTGTTATTGTGCAGTTGGTTAAATATATAAATCCATCCAAAATCCAGAGTTAAGATATGACATTTGTAGTATTTTGATGATCTTTATAATATCTCTTCCTGTTATATCTTTGTCTGTCTCAGAGGCTGGCCCCCCTTGCTCTGTACTGTTTACTGCCTGCTCTTTGACACACATTTCCTAATTGACTGAGTATCAAGTGCAGGATTAGTGTATAATATATCAGAACTGTCTGGCACGCTACACTTTTGAACAAGGCTCGGGAACAATTACCGGTAATTAAATATGTGCCAGTTACTAGAAAAGATAATTATGTCCTTGGTGTATAACACCAATTAATTACTTTTATTTCAACGAGCAAAGCTTTTAAATGACGGCGGAAGACGTTCTAATGGCGCCTGTGTTTGAGTACAAGCAACCTCTGTGTTTGCTGACTGTAAGTGGTGTCTTATGGCGGAGGAAGGGAGTGGTAAGCTGCACACATGAACTACACATCTTACACTTACAAAAGAAGTAGAAAAAAAACTATTGAAAATAGGTCTTAAAGATTTTTTTTTAATGTCTAGACCAGTACCTCTACACTAACAAATCACAAATTGTTACGCGATATTCATGAGTCAGTAACCTTTGGTTTACCTATAGTTTTTAAAAGTGTATAATCAGACTTTCCCTGACACTGTGATTACTGTTGTCATGTCAATGGCTTTTACTGTGGTGAACGTGTTGTGTTGAGACATTTCATTATTAATATAGGATTTATACAAAGAGCTGACATTTCAAATACACTGTTTAAGACATGATTTAAATCCCTATAACACTCTTCAGGAAATGGTCAGCTTCACAGGAGGCATCGGTCGTAGAGTAGTATAATCAACAGAGCCGTACAAAACATAAAACAAAGTAATCTATGTGTTTTATGTGTTTTTAAACCTGACTGATCTGCCCTTCTTCATGTGTTTAATTGTAAGCAACTTCTTGCATTTGGTCTGATTTGTATGAACGTTCAAACTATTCACACTGCAAACAAACTTGACCATGGTTCAGTTTGGTCCAGACCGAGACCAAAAGGCAGCTGTTTGCTCCAAACCACGGTCCACTTGACATTTCACACCTGAAGAATTGGTTCAAACCAAATTAGAAAGTGCACACAATACTGTATATTGCAATATTGCTATTGGTCACAATATAAGTATTGCAAACAATGTGTTGTATTGCAGATATAATATGGTTTTCATAGACATGCAATACTTTCCTTAAAATCATTGTCCAAACAGAGCATTAACTCAAACTGTGGTGCATCAAAATTAATTAGTTTAGATTTATTTAGTCTTGGTTCAGTCTAATCTAAATCTTATACTGATTCAGCTCCTGGTTTGTTAGTTAGTCCAGAGGTTGTATTTTTTTATATTTTCTAAATCACATTTCTTTCCTCCGTCAAATTATCATAAAATTAAAAAATAGTTATCCAATATAGCACGTTTTTCTCATTTAGACTAGTGCAAACAGTGTTATTTTCAAGTGCAGTTTTAAATGATGTTTTCCATTGTGTTCCACTATATACTACAACATTTTACACACAGCACCTTTAAATCAGAATTTGACCGCTCTGTTTGTGATAGGGATCACATTTTAGACGTGAAACTGCAGCATTGCAAGTGATGTCGTAGTTCAAAAACAACTGTGAAGCCATGTTCGACACTTAGGCATTATCCTGCGGGTCTCTGTCATATTATTTTTACCTCTCTGCTCTCTCTTGAGGCATTAAACATTGACATAATAGGCCGAATGAAAGGAAGGCTTTTCCAGGGAGGGCACGGCTCAACTCTGCGCCGCTAAGAGGATTGGTCAGATTGGATACAGAGGAATCGAGGAAGCGCTTGGCATATCCGCCCCACACTTCCAGTACTTACACCTCGGCACACACAGATAGAAGCCTGAGATTAGCCATAAACCCCCCTCTCTCTCCTCACGGCGGTCACAGCCCCCTGCCTTAAACCCAAACATGTATGAAAACACTATCTTTATTCGCATACTAGACAGAGGTTTGTAGCGTCACAGATGTGAGAATTACGGATTACCAAATGAGCTCATTTTTGGGCAGGCATCAGTAATGTGTAACTTTGAAAATACCTGGGACTGATCATTAGTAATCTATTAAATCCGCAGCCTAGAAATGGTTAGACGTGAGCTGAACGGTGCTAGATGCTGCTTTTCCAACCCCCTCTGCTCTGGTTAATGACACACAGAAGCACGGACCAGGCGTGTTTTCACATCTTTCTTAAGACATTTACTTTTTAATCTGCTTACCTGCCTTTTTTTTTGTTTAAAAGAGAAATGGCACCTGTGGGGGTTAGCTCTATTAACTTCAATTCTATATCTATCTTTAATCTAACCTAAAAGAATGCCGTATTTAGACTCCTTACTGTGACATTTAAAGAAATTAGTTCTTGTATTGTCTGAACAAATATCCCAGTGTCCCATTTAAGTTATGCAAGCCACAAGCAAAAAGCTCTTGCAAAAAAATGTGTAGCGGGTTTCAGATAACTAAAGTCACAGTCTACTTTTATGCTGCTTCCTAACCAGGAAAAGAGTACCCAGTCCTGGACACGAGTTGAGTCACGAGTCCCAAAACTGAGCTTTGTGACTCTTCTTGACTTGGACTTATTTATTCTACGACACAAGGAGTTGTGGAGTGATTACTCGGATTTACTAGGACTTATGAACTGATGAATCTCATTTAGGACTAGTCCAAGTTGAGTCCACGTTTTCACAACAAGTCAGATTCCAGGTTCGAGTCTCCAAGGACTAGCCCAAGTCTTGGAAGGGTCCGAGTCTAGTCCTGAGCCACAAGCAGCAGATGGTGTCCACTGAAAATGCTCAAGTCTGAGTTTAAGCCAGAGAGATCAGTTTGGTGACTCGGACTTGGAATCTGACTTGTTCTTCAAGTGGTGATGAACATTGTGGATTTAAAAGTGACTTGGACTAAAACAAATGTGAAAATGTGAAATGAGTAAAGTGAAATGAGTAAAGTGGTATCATTGTAAAGAGTACTTCATTTCCTTACAGCAAAGAAGGAATTAATAAAAACTATAAAGAACTAAAAGAAAAGAAAACAAGCTCAGATTAACATGAACTGGGTGTATTAAAAACATGTTCCTCCTCTGCACACCCGTCCTAACATCCACAGGTACATGTTCACCTCTAAATGCCTTTTACTTTTCTTTTTTTCTTGCCGGGTTGTTATTGTAAATACGAATATGTTCTTAATAACTAAATTAAAAGTTAAAATCACTTTTTTCTTTTTTATGCACTGCCACAAACTCAATGATATATGCTGTTTGCCGTAATGCCACAAAGCCATCCTTTTTATAGTCAAGATGTCTCACACTGTGACACTCCTGTTGTGAGATAGACGTAGGTGAGATGACTTCACACGCTTCATGCTGGCACTGCACCTTTTAGGACGAGGTGAGACGTAAGGAAGAAATACTCTCAAACAGAGAAAAAAAAAGACTACAATGCAGTTCCAAAACCCTTACCTTTGTCTACAGCTTCAACAACACATTAAGAAATGAAAAAGAAAAAAAACTGTGTGGAGACGTTGTGCTTTGGCATTTAGAGACATTTTTCAATCAAAAAGAAAAGTTGTACTCTTGACAGCATATACGGTGTGGTCAATTTTCTGAAAGCTTTCTGTAAAAAAAGGACAATGAATGTTTTAGTTCTGAGTTTTGAAATCTGGGAAAAAACAGAAACAACATTCTTCTTTTACTAATTACTGCAACAGTCTTACATTACTACACTATAAACCCGTGTTAGACTTCCATGTCACCTGCTTTTGAAGTTTGAATACAACTTATAGTCTAAAGAAAGACAACTTATGTAATAGCCTCACCCATTCCAGGGGTTATTATTTTTATAAAACTGTGTCTTACAAAGCCGAACGATACTGTTACCAGGCCTTTACAGATAAACTTTAAATAGGGCTGACTGTCTGTGTGTGTTCAGTGTTTACTGACAGTGTGTACAGTAGATGTGTGTGTTCTCTGGAGGGGCCTGCTGTGTGTCACCGCGGGCCGGGCTCCCCGTGGGTCTAACCAGTATTGACAAAGCCATCAGAGCCGGTGATGCATGGTGCTCCCTGCTCGCCGGTGAACCCCCCCCTCTCCTTCTCAGTGGCTCTGGGCTGACACGCTGTCACCTTGGTAACTGCTGCCAAAGCCGTGGTGGTGGTGGTGGGGGGGTCCTGCTGGGACGGCTGCTGCTGCGGGAGGTGTCACCGGCTGGAGGACTAACCCACCCCTGTCCCATCGATCCGTCTGCTGCTGGGGAGATGTGTCAGCGCTCCGGGACGCTCAGGACACACACATACTGTATTTGAATAATGTTTTACACAGTACTTGTTACAAATACACATAAAAAAAAACACATACTATTTAATAAAGAGTCCAAGAGAACTTTTGTAATCAAAAATAAATAAAGAGCAGTAAACAATGCTGTATGATATTTGACAAATTAAATTATGCTAAGGTCATAAAAATCTTATGTAAATACACTCATTTATGGTAATGTCTCTAGCACCACACTCCACTTACATCCATAACTTTAGTTATCGATGAAGACAGATGTTACAAACTAAGCCTATATAAATACTGAATATAATATTATAAACTCTCTAAGAATGGAGTAAAATGTAGCTGACCGCTATTGCCGGCTGCAGGCATTTTGTTATGTTTTTGATTTCAATGTGTGGCTTTTTTGCAATATTCATCCTTTTTTCAGACGTTTTTTTGTACAGCCCAATATCACAACAATGGCTTCCTCAAAGGACTTTACAAACTGTACCAGACAATATCCCATGTATCCCACTCCGTCAGGGCGAGGGAAAACTTAAAAAAAAAATGTCATGGGAAAAGAAGAGAAACCTCTACAGAAGGAGTATCCACTCCCAGGATGGTCAAGGCAGGACAGAGGTGTGTACAGGACATTCAGTATGGATATTATATTGACAGACTCCAGAGAGGGCAGAGTTCTGAGGGGGGTTACATATGAAGCACAGAGACTGACTACTACTGAGTCAACCGGGAGCCTTCTTTAGACTTTTATATCTTGTTTGAATATGTCACTAAAAGAAAAGGAAAACTACTAATACATAACATTTTATGTAACATGAAGCCCACTCTTCAACCATTTCTTCTCTCAAACTATCAAATCAAATTGGATATTAGTTGTTGGAATGACTCAAATTATATTCTTTTCTCTCAAATTAGTTGTTGCACAAAACAGTTACAGTAATGCAACCAGTGGAAAATTGGATATTGGTGAGAGGGATTTAAACTAATATCATGAAAGGAGCATAAAAGAGGGCTATTTTTTATGGCATGTGTGTTCACCTCGTGTCTTATTAAAGGAAAAGACTTAACTTGGCACAATGAGACTGTATAACAAATGTTACATTAAACTTATGAGCACAATTCCACTGTAAAGCCTTTGTTTAAGAAGAGACTCCCTCCTCCATGTGATGTACTGGCACGTCTTCGGAGAACTGCGTCTCCTTCTTCTTCTTCTACTTTTGGAGGTTAGCGAGTCTTTCCTTGGCAGCTCGTGAATCCCTTTCTCTCTGTGCATGGCGGCGCTGTGAGCCAACAGAAACAGCAACGGTTGGCAGCGTCCGTCCATCCGGCTGGCGGGCTGGCGGGCTGTGGGCGTCGAGTCTTCACCGACACTTCCCGAGTTCTTTGAAACGCTCGCTGCCTTTTTGACACGAGGCTTTGGAAAGACGGGCGAGGGACGCAGGCCCGGGCCGGACACAGGGGGCTGCCGGTTCACGTATGAGATCAGGAGGGAGCTGGAAGTTTCATGATGCAATCTGTTCGAAGATACACATGGTTATTATAAACAGAAGAGAGTTTACACACAGTAATAACCAATAACCAGCTGGGCGTGTTACCAAAAAAAGTATGACAGTATTTTTGTCAAACCAATCAATATTCATTACTTACTTAGTGCTATTTGGAGGGAATATTCTGCTTATGTCTGTAAATGAAAGAACACAGGATTCATTAGAATATATTTAAATATAAACTTTCAATTGTTTTGGCTATTAAACTAATGTTAAAAATAAAAGCTTTAAGGATCATGTATTGCAATTTGTGTGGATTTTCTCCCAATTTTTTTTTAAACAAAACATTGCTGTTTTGACCTAACCAAGCAATTCAAATTTTTATTTTTTGATTATATTATTTTCCTGTTTTTTTAAGCTCCACACAGAGCATCAGAGGCTCTGCAGCAGTGTCCTTTAGCTTGATACTGAAAAGAAATCATTGCTTATTAGTTTTACTTCATTGCTGTCTTTATGTAGATGGTCAAAATACATACACTACATCATTTGTGTTTATGTCCTGCTATTTCACTAAATTAAGTCACTGTGGCAGTAGTAGCGCAGCCCTTTTAACGTGAGTAATTGTGTTTTTAGTGTCTGCAGAGTCACCACAGACATGTTCTAAATTTAAACTGGTTATTTTAGAAATTAAGATTTTTTGGGAGTCCTTTGAATTAACTTCTGTCTTGACCACTTTGTCTTTAATGTTTACTTATTGAGCTACAAATGAGACAAAAATGAAAACAAAGGGCTCTAAAATAGGGCAGCAGAATAATAGAAATACATGCAATATGTAATAGGAATACTGCAATAACAACATGACCTGTGGGATTGTTTTTGTTTTTTGACAGAAGTAGAAGTTCAACTTAATTCAAATTTATGAATAATTACAAGGCTCTGGACTAACTCCCACTGGGACTAAATCCAAACTTAACAGACTTAATCAGGTTTAGGAGTGAATCAGGACCTTTTAACTTAATTATTTGTTCATAACACGGTTTAATTTAAGATTGGGCAAGATGGTCAGAATGAAGACCATAACATTTCTGCAATTGAAGCAGGTCTTTGTGACACGGACGTCACACATGATATTCAGAGAACGATAAATCTGCAATACATTATACCGCCCTGCACTGAGGCATTTAATAAAACATGAACTTAAGAAATAACCTGTTGGATGCACTTTATCATTCAATATTCTTACTCCATAGTGTAGTGTATATAGTCCTATGTTTCCAATAAAAAGTATGAATGTATGTATGTTACATTTCTAATAGTTTCTGCTTTGTATTAATGTATAATCTCTATTTTTATTTTATTTTATTTCTCTTCATTTCCAACTACTAGTCAGTTTAATTAGTTATTTCTATAGTCCAATATCACAACAATTGTCTCAAAGGGCTTCACAAAAACAAAAAGGAAGCGAAAAGACAAACTGGCTGTACTGGGCAACACTCCCTGTCCTTAGACCCTCCATCACGGCGAGGAAGAACCCCAAAAAAACACACAGGAGAGCTCCACGACCACTGCAAATGTGTTTTGTGTGAAATTGAACAAAGTAATTTCCTGTGTAGGTTATTAAAGTTTAAGGGTAACACTATAAACAGAGTGTGTGGAGTTTGCTTGTTCTCCCTGTGCTTGGGGTGGTTTCCTCCAGGTACTCTGGTCTCCCCCACCAAAACATGCAGAGGGCTCATGTATACTTATCTATACAAATAATACGTCAGCATCTCAATATAGTTTATTACTTTTTTCACTATTAAGTACATATATAATAATGAATTACTGCTGCTTAATAAATTGTAGTTTTTAAAAAAGTGTTACCAGTTTATGTTATTTCAGTGTGAAACATTATAAGTGAAGGTCCTAGGTTCAATTCCCAAGCAAGACAGGATGTTCTCCCCCTCTCTGAGTAGGTTTGCTCTGGTTTCCCTTATCACCAAAAACCTGAAAAAAAAATAAAATAAAAAGAGTATCACTACTTCATACAAATCTGATTCTTATTGTCCATCATTCTCACAGAATCCCTTTTTATTTCCCACAATAATCTTAATTTCCTTTCAACCTAAAACTCACCTCACTTCATTGCTATACTTCCGCTTTGCCACATTTTGAAACTAATGACGCCCCACCATAATAATATTTTCACACTCCACTTGTGAATGCTAAACTAAATCACGCACATTCTTCTTCTACCTACCGTTTTAAATGTCAACTTGAAGCCAAAGTGATTAAGGGTCCAATCAGCGCCCGAGCCCCTCCCACTGCGCCGATTGTACTCGTGCACTCCAAAGCTGTCTCCTGTGTCACGCACATAGACGACACAAGGCAACGATGTGAAAGGTCGCTAACTAGCTTCCTGGTTACTGTGGCAACCGATAAGTGAGGGGTGGCTCATTGAGGGGAACACATGTTTAAGATGGGATTGACTGGGAGTTCTGTGGTGACCTTCACAGAACGGATGCATAATAAACAGATACCGACCACATTTTTATATTTGTGTGAAATACACTTAAAACATAAAACATATATTTAAGGATGTAGGCTCTGTAATAATCATAGTTTGTGTTAGGGCTTCACGATGTTGGAAAAACATATTGTGATATGCAATAACTAAATGAACGATATTTAAATGCTCTTTTAAAAAATTATGTAAACCACATTATAAAAACTAATTTTATACAAGAATTAACTTGTCAAAGCAGGAGCTAAATCAATATTAAAGACTGAGCCAGGACGAAACAAGACTAAACAGGTCTAAACTAGGACTAAATGTAGGAATGAATCAGGTCTAAACCAGGACCTTTTTATTCAGAGACACCACATTTGATTTAAGTTTGGACAATGACTTTAGAGCAAAAAGTCTATTTAATCCAAAACCATAATAGTGTTAATCAAAACCGTACAGACTGTAACCAACTCACAAGAGCATATCAAGACCATGACAGGTCAAGACTGAGACCGACTCAGGGCGAGAACAAACTCAAGACCAGAACCACAAGATGATTCACTGTTATAGATACAAGAGAACAGTTAAAAAATCCAACCCCAGTTTTCAACCAAGTAAACATTTATGGAGGCTATTGTTTGGTAAAACTTCTTTTCAATAAAATGATAGAAGTTTTCCTTTAATCCCAAGAACAGACACATATTCCATTAATGGTTTTGGTTGGTCTTGACCCTAGTACTAGGCTTACATTATTACACAATAACGTTATTGCGATACAAGTCAGTATTATTTTTTGTTATTGTTACTATAACAATAAATATGCATTATATTGTGCAGCCCTAATATGTAATGCCTTGTTATAGCTGTAAGTATCTATGAAACTTAAAGCCAGTACAGATTTTGGCACAACATCAGTCACTGTAGCTTTATCTATTTACTTGTAGATATCTCTACATAAATGAATTAAAATGTTGTTGATAAGACATTGCATTTTAACATTTTCGGTGAAGAGACTATTTTGTAAAAGAGCAACAATGTGCTGTTTCAATGTGACAAAGTATTCCTTGAAGTTATGGAACAGCTAAAGTGAGACATAGAGGACTTTGTTCCCACCTACTGCTCCTGCTTAAGCGTTCCAGTTATCTGAATATTAAATAATGGGGCATGTCCTCACATGTAGTAAACAAACCAAAAGAAAGAACAAAGTCTGTGCTATATATTGTCTTATGTACTGTATATATTTTCATAGCTGGCTTAGACAGACTGAGAAGATTTGGAGGCATATAAAAGTCACAGTTCCACTAGACTTTTCCAACAACTACAACATCAGCCAATCTCCTCTTGTGCTATTAGCTACCTAAATATTTAATATAATTTTCAGAAAACAGAATGAGTACTGAGGTCTGAATGTTAATTGTTTAAAAGTGCGTTAATTGCTGTAGTATGCTAAACCTTATTATTATTTTTATATGTAAAGTCTCACTTACACCTAAAGAAAGTTTAGTAAACTAATTTTCAACATTATTTTTCAACATATTAAGTAATAGATAGTAAGTCAAGACAATAGTTCAGGTCAGAGGTTGGTAACAGTCACAAGATTATCATGAATATGTTAGATATTTCAAACATGTTAGAGCATTGTATTTTTTTTTTTACCTTTTTACCCAGCAATGCTAACCTCTGCACTACAATGTCCCACAAAGACATTTAGTCTGTTATTATGACTTTGTTTCTTGGGGCGCAGTGGCTCAGTGGTCCTTGGGCAAGATACTTAACCCACCTTGCCTCCAGTGAAAGGAAGCTTAATGTAAGTCGCTTTGGATAAAAGCAGCTGCTAAATGAATAAATGTAAAATGTAGGGCACTTAAGTGGCTCACCTGGTAGAGCACATACCGTATACTTGGTCGACCTGGGTTTAATTCCCGCCCGGGTCGTTGGTCTAATGTCATTCCCCTCTCCCTCAGCCCGTTTCCTGTCTGTCTACCATCCTATCAAATAAATGCTAAAAATCACAATAGTGTTGTCTTTCCCATTAAACTCTTTTTGTTTACAGAATTTATTGTCCCTGTTAAAGTCTATCCTCATTTTTTTCTTCTTAAAACAACTTTAGATTATGCCACTTTTCAAGTTCTCATATCCTCAAAGCTCCTGCACAACGATTTTGTTTTTGTTGGACCATAGTACTTTAAAATATGTGTGCAGTCCACGCTCACTTTGTGCCGGTTCTGCTTCTGACATAAAGTCTAAAGTCTTAAGACAGTCCTGTAGCTGCTTGGGTCTGGATGGGCTGCTACTAAAAAGGGCAATAATATAGACGTCACAAAGGCAATATAACCTGAAAGCTTGTCTTAAAATTCTATAAAGGTGCAGTGTTCATATGTGACGACTTACCTCAAAGTGACTGTGACTGTGGCAACAGCTCCGCCATGTGCACTATTCCAGGGTAATACTCTAAAGTTATCCCAAAGCAAACAACATGCCTAGGTCTATTTTCTCCACACTGCTCTAGTAAAAGAAATAGAACAAGATGGAAATATTAGTCTCCAACATCTAATCAAACTGTGTGTATAAACAGTGTTGATATTTTTTTTCTTTTATGACTTTCTCAAATAAAAGTCTAAAAAGAGTTTAAAAATAATAAAATGCTTCATAATCCACAGCTATTGTAAAGGATATGTTTGTTAAAGTGGTTTAATAAAGGCAGATTATTGTGGTAGATAACGCTATAATGGATAAAAGGAGGTATGGAAAACGGCCACAGGGTGTCGCTGTAAGGCCAGAGAAGCTCACAAACGCTTTCAATCCAAAACGACTGGTTTCTATAAAGCATATCTGTAAGGTTCATTCATTATGATACGTGCAGTTTAGAGTTTACAACACTTATTAAAACACACATTTCTGTTTTTATTTTTGGTGAATGTGACACTAAATAATAAAAATGTTTTTTTTAAGTGTTGAAAAGTTGCTATAATGACTGAGGAGAAATCTTAATTTATTGAAGTAGCCGTGTTTTTCTGATTCAAAGTTGGATCATGCTAAATGTTCACGTCCTATTTGAGGGAGAGCCTATAGTACACGTTCACCCTTGACCTAGGCTAATACGTTTAAATCCAGCTGGGACAAATGAGAGCTCACCACGATACACACTACGAATTATACAAGTGTAGGCTACACGTCAAAAAGGACCACAGTTTTAGGTTTAATATAATTATAGTCGTAATTGTAATACCCATCTAAGCTCATCTTTAACCGGCCGGGCTCCTTTTGTAGGCTACTGTATTTAGCAATACGACGTAGCCTACGCACTTATTTTTGAAATAAGTTTGTTCCTGTTTTCTTTATCTCAATTTTATTGACACAGGCAAGTTTTATGATAATTCAGTATGACAGACGGAAGATGATAAATCAAGTTAAATATTAATGTTAGTCTTAATGTACATATTTTTTTTACAATAACACAGGCCACATGTGTTGTCCTCTTAACGCCAGCATGAAACAACGCTCGTGCGGTTTGTTTCAGCTTAAGGTCACTTATCCTATGTTATAAATTCACATTATTAAACCATTAGTCTAGCTTTGACACGCAAGTTACTTATCAGAAAAATATGTAGCCCAAACTTTGTAACTTAAACTATAATATTTTCTTTGATTGTTTATTTTTATACGATTATGAACTGATTATAAAATTGGCCAGTAGCCTACTGTTAGCAAAACCCCACAAAAAACTACATTTTCCCAGAGTGGCAGCAATAATAGAACTTTATTGTATTATTAAGTCTAAGAGTTACAGTTATAATTCAATAATATGCCCATAAAAACATGTTATTAGAATGTACTATTATATAACCTGAACATAGTTTAAACATAAACCCTGACCTTCACGATTTATTTGGAAACCCTGTAGTCACGTAACGTCCCCAAAACGTCCTCGAGCTGCTGCTGCTCTTCTTTTGCTTGGGTGGCTTTTTTTTTACAGCTGTGACAAAACTAATAGTTTGTTTAGGCCCGACATGACCCCAAGCTACACTTGTGAAGCAGAAAACTGAGTCTTGAATATCGAAAATTTAATTTAAATTGATTTCAGTTTTTGAAAATGTACCAAAACTCTTTCTTCCTTCCGCCAAATGTAAATAACCTTAGTATAGCGGGCGCGTGAAGAAAGCTAGTTTCTTTTAAAAAGAAATTAAAATTTACTTTAATAAATTATGGTAGGCCTATGTATATTTTGTATATTTGCCAAAAAAGACCTACACTTAAAACTAGTCGTACAGTAGCCTATTAGACAAGTAAACAAGGCCACTGCTTAATAATAATAATAATAATAATAATAATAATAATAATAATAATAATAATAATAATAATAATAATAATAATAATAATAATTTGGTGACATTTAAGAACACATTTTTAATATTACGACAGTTTTTCCTTTTTTCTCCCAGACCACGTGAAATTATGGAAACTGCTGCAAACTGCCTCACAATGCCTTCCATTCAAAAAATCAGAGCAGTGTGAAGATATCCTACTAGACTTACTGTAAAATAACAGCCATTATAGTGATCAGCAGACACTTGCAGACACTGGGATCTTCCTCGTCTATTTTTTTTCTCTTTTCTTTTCTTTTTTTCTTTTTAGCACACATAAATCCATGCGGACGTGGAAAAAAGAAAAGAAAACGAAAGCTCCCCGTGGAGAGGAGCTCAGAAATAATCCATATTCATGCGCCTCGACACGTGGAGTAAATACAGGATGAGGACAGGAGGAGAGAGGTGTGCGTAAAGTTGTTTGACGCACGGATATAGTTACACAGGAAACGCACATTTAAATCTAGTTTCAGATTATTGACCGGAAGCTTGTTTATTATTTGACGTAATTACGGTATGTTTATAGAGTATAGTATAAGGACGCATGGAAACACTTCGCTTAAGCTGACGTGTAAAGCAAACTTACGTAATTAGAGGTCGTTCTAATAGATTCACGTGACGTTTAGTGATTGATGAGCTGGCATAGCATGGATTTTACACAAATCCTGAACCTGTGTCTCTTCGGCTATTTCCTAAACCGATGTCAAAGAGAGTCAAAGTGCTCTAAGGCCTCAAAGCAGCAGAGCAGGGCCTTTCCCCCCCTCGTGCGCGCACACCCAGGCTGGTGCCAACACGTTTTTTTTTTTTTTTTTGAGAGAGCCATGAAAAAACGGCAAAGCTGTTTGGGAGAATAGACGAATACAAACCCATTAGGAGATTTAAAACTCTTTTTTATTGCTTGCTAAAATCTTTTCCTAGATTGGGGGATATTTTTGCAAAAGCTGGTGGCGAGACCGAGGGATGGATCCATAAGCAGGAGACACAATGTAAACGTAAAGGCTTTTTCCCCCTTTTTCTTTTTCTGCTGGATGGGATTTGTTCGAGTTAAGTTAGTAGCAGTGAGGGGAAAAGCTGGAGCTGTGGTGAAGGTCTTGTGCTGTGTTTTGGGGAGGGGGAAGTGGAGTAAAGGGGCTTATCTGAGCGCGTCATGTGACTGTTACAGAGAAAAAGACGGGGGATGAATGCGGAATGAGCAAGTGTCAATATAGGCAAAGGTAGAGTGTGCCACAGCAGGCTCCTTTGACTATTTTTATTCCAAGTGGAATTAAAAGGCACGGTCTCTACAGGTTTACATTTGTGCCTAAAACATTTAATGTGTGTATTAGAACCAGGGGAGATAGTATGGTTAAGGCATAGAGCAAGTCCTGCTCAAATTACGTCTACAATAAAAAATATAGGAAAATTCATTCATAAAGTTTCAGCTTCTAAAACCTCCACGTGCTGCGTGAAAGCCAACAGAGAACATAAATACAACCCCTGCTGTTACATTAATACTGCATCTAATATAACTAAATTAAAAAAAATAATAATTCGAAGTTAATATCTCATGAAACATCACCAAATAAACTGTCTACATTATTACGTTTTACACTTTAATTTTGGATTTAAACTGCTTTCTTTCTCTTTAGTCTTTGGAGTGAACTAAAAACCCCACTCTGAACATCTGACACTGCACATGAGAGAGTGTGTGGCTGCCACTTTCACTAATGGAGACAAAGAAAAATGATGCCTACTTCTTCTATAACGTTGAATGCGTTGCTAAGCAACTAGTATGGCAAATCATCCGCGAAATTCAAATCCAGCAGCGAGGAGGAGACACGTTTGGTGGAGTTCTGCTGAATAGGCGAGTTAAGGGGGAAGAAGAAAAAAAAAAGTTTGAAACGCAGCTGGGAAGATTTCATGGTTTGCACGTGAAGAGAAGGAGCGTAAAATACACACGCACAAAACATTGTGGCCTAAGAGTTATAATGTTGAGCATCATGGAGGTTTAAAGTTGACGTTTTGAGATTTGGAGAAAGTTTCTTTCTTATTAAAAGTAAAAAATAAATAAATAAATACAGTTTTAAATGACGCTTTAGAGCAACTACAAAAAGTTATCTGAGAATAACAATAAGCAAATATTGTAAAAAAAAAAAAAAAAAAAAAAAAAGTCTGATAGCATTTTATAATTCAAAGTGGACAACATTGCGTTCAGGATTTAGCAACAAACAATAGATTTTAAAACAGCACTATAACATGAGAGAAGTTGCAACAAATAAACAATTTTCCAGAGCCCTTTTACATAATCAATACATATATTTTAGATTATTTAATTCATTACGGCTGAAGATGAATTATTTGTTTCTTTAGTAATTAATCTGCATGGATTTATCACATATGCATCAATGGAGTGCGTAAGGGGGGCCCTGAAGTCCCCTCTGCCCCCAAAAAGTCTGGAGACGCCCCTGCTCCTGATCTCAATCCTGTCACCGTTCATCTCTAAAGTGCCCACGAGAGAGACACGATCAATAAAACAGAGAGTGACCCTGTGGCCTCTCGGTCCTACGGCGCTGTCAGCTCAAGAAATTAAACTGAAACACACACCTCATAGCTGCACGAGGAGTGTTTCAAATTCCACACAGGACTCTTTTGAGCAGCAGCCATTTTACGCACAACCTTATTACTTTACTGAACGGACATTTTTGCATTTTTTCACCCATTTCAGATATAAAACACATCAAAATACTCCTCCATTTTCTTCCCCTACATCCCCTCCAGCTGCTGCTTTACGCACACAAAACCCCAACAGACGCCAAAAGACAAGATGCGTGCGTTTTATTCTAACAAATTTATTGTCTCAGTCAGCTCGTACGGAACCACTACTGGAGAAAAAAAATTTAAATTACAATCAAATGATCACATCAAAATAGAGCCGTATTATCCTCTAACAACGGTCAACTCACGATGCATTGTGCTCCTTTAGAGAAAATCAAAATCCAATGAAACAATAAAGGGCAACACAAAAAGAAGTGAAACCAAAAGGAGGAAAATGAAAGGAAGGCATCTTACACAAATTCCCAGGGAGAGAAAAAATAAAATAAATTACCATTTAATTCATATGTGTTCCCGAATAAAATATTAAAACAAGTCATTCTGGTGAAAAATAGAAAGTAAATAAGTCAGACCAGGATCTGATCTAGTCTTCTCTATTGCCGGCTTTACACAGATTTGTTTATTAAAACCTACCAAAGAACACTGCTTAGAAAGGGCAGCATTAAGAGTGTGTCCACAGCACCCACCCAGTCACACTTGGCAACACATTTCAGAAACAAGTGCAGCTAGTCTTTTCAAATGTCTTATGCTCTATTTGTTGAAAAAAAAAAGAAAGGCAGGGAAATCCACTCACGGTGTCCAAGTCATTTTAAATAATAATAATAATAATATTAAAAAACAAAGAAAGGGGAAAAAGTGATCTTTGAGATCAGGCGGGACAGTCCTGGGGCTTTTTTCTCTGTGGGCTTCAGTGATGGAAGAAAAAAAAAATAAAAAATCCTAATCCTTGTTTTGTGAGAGTGAATGAAAGCAGTCCACCTCCGAACAAAAAAAAAGAATCAAAGCTGCAAAAAAAAAAAGATGGAAGCTTGAGGATATCTTCTTCACATTGGAGCACTGTCCCCTTTTACTGTGGCCAGGGGAGCACAGTCCAG